>JARVGS010000789.1:26588209-26598858 GCA_031762315.1 Hypsolebias antenori | reverse complement strand
TAAATTATTTATTTTTCTTTAAAAATGTAACTGGATATCCAACAAACTGGCCTAATTTTATCCTGTCTTTAACTTTATGCTTTAAGTAGGAAACTTAATTCTTCAACAATTAAGAGAACTCACATCTGCCTGCAGAGTTCACTGTTTTAACTTTTATAAGATTGTTTAAAATTATATATTTTTTCTTTCTTTAAATGGATTTGGTCTTTTCTTTTGCATTAAAATATAAAAAATAAAAATAAATGTTAATAATGGTTAAGAAATTTTTCATTTTATATATTGCCCTCACTAGCCAGAAAAGCCACCTCCAACCAACAAGTGGTCCATGGGCCACCAGTTGACAGCACACAGCTGCAGCAGGTATTGCGGCTCCGGACATCGTAATTAGTGAGCAAAGTGGTAAAACTGGATCTTTTTTTGCAGACCCCTGAACTAAACAATCATCCTTTCAGATCTGTAGTACTGTGTGTTTTTACACATACTGTACTGTATTTCAACATCATGCATTTCATCTAGTATTTTTTAAATTAAATTACTGCATATGTCCAAAGAGATTAAATGCCACAAGTAGTGTTGTGTCATTGAGATAAGGGAGTCAGGAAGAAACAACTTGTTGATTTTTCTCAATTTATCACACAACAATGTCCAGCAGAACATCTGAGGGAGGAGACGGAGCAGTAGAATCTGTCTGACCTCAGATTGTCAGAGCTCATTTAAACAAAGTGTATCAGTAAGACTTGACTCTCGTCATGACTGGAGGTCGTCTCACTGAGAGGTCAGCGTGACCAGACTCCAAACTGTGAACACACACACGTTTGTAGAACAATCACGTTACACCTATAAAGAGGACATCTCAAGGAGCTGTCAGTATCTTATCAGTCGTTCTTGCTCCTTTTTTATTTACACATAGCTCATAACAACCCTGTGAGACATTTTAGTTTCTAACCACATCCATTTGTACATTTTGGATATAAAAATGAAATACCTATTACACATGTTTTCTGGTTAAACTTAGTAAAAAAAAAAATCAAAATAACATTTGATGTGGTAGTAGCTGAGAGTCGTTCAGAGCAGATTTTCCAAGCACTGCCATCTCCTGCTGCACATTAACTTGTATTAACACCAACATGTTTAAATTTATAAAGTGTTTCTTCCACCTTTAAATACCCAGCGGAGCGTTTAAATTGGCATCACGTTCTCGTCACCACAACCCCGCCAGTCAGAGTTTCCTGCTGTGACAAAGAGCTGCATGGAAAGAACTAGCAGAGTTGATCTAGGTCAGAGGTCACGCTATCGTCTTACCCAGAGGAGCATCGGAGCGAGGACGCTGACGTCATGCGTCTGTGAGGAGAGTTTTCACACAGCAGCACCTCGTCCATCACAGACGCTGCTCAGAGAGAAGGCGTGGTGCTGCTTCATCCATGATGGCTGCCACATAAACAAAACGCAGCCAGGCTTAAAGATAATTATTAATAATTCCTATACAATATTATTTCTTTAATGAGTGGACTGTGTTTAGATTATAACTTGAGTTGACAGCTAACAAGGTGATAGTGTAAGTCGACAGCGCAGCACTGCAACCTGTGACTGTATGCTTCTCTGCATCACTTTACACACAACAGCCGGATCATGTCTGAAATTCATTTAATAGTTTAATTCATATCACATATCATTTGAAATGCACGTCCACATAATAAGGTTCAGAGGTTTTCCTCCAGCTGCAACTGGAAAACATGAAAGTGGAATCGGCAAAGAGCTGAGCTTAAAGCTGTTCACAAGAAATGGAACAAAATCAACACCTGATTCAACGACCACGTTCAAGGTTACTTAAATCCTCTTTCCTTCACATTCTGATGCCGGGTTTGAACGACAGCAAGTCGTCTTCATCACATACACGCCTTGAGGCATCGAGTTGCTGCCATGTGATTGGCTGATTGGGTTAATGAGCGTTTGAACAGGAGGACCTAATGAAGCAGCTTTATGTAAAGTATATAAAATGTGTGCCTAACAACTTACAGAATAGAAATAGAAAAAGTCCAGTAACGATGACGTTAATTGGTTTCACTTTAATTGGTGATACGTGACTTATCTGTGCTGCTGATTATCCATGCTGCTGATCGCATGCTGCTGTATTCATTCATACTTATCTGCTCACCACAGACTCATGTTCAGGCTGCTGTTGTTACATCATATTGTTTTACATTATTATTGTTTGGCACATGTCTTAGATCCTTATATACTGTTTCTTTTTACACTTAGTATTTTTGCTGTTTTTGGATGTAATTGGGACCCTGAGTACATAATTTCATTCCACCTCATGTACCACATGTGATGAGAATGACAATGTGTGTTCACATCTGATAGTCCAGTAGACTCAGTTTGATTGGGGATCAAAATTCAGAACATTTGAGGGTGCATTCACACTGGCCCTGTTTAGTCCGCTTTAATTCAACTGTAGTCTGTTTGCCTAGAAAGTCCGGCTCGTTTGGGGAGGTGTAAATGCACATTCGACATTTACTCAGATTAAACTTTTGATCTGTCATCTATGTTCAATTACGAATAAAATATTGACATTTGCCATATCCACATCATTGCATTCAGTTTTTATTCACAATTTGTTTAGTGTCCCAACTTTTTTGGACTCCGGTTTGTACAAAGACGTGCAAAATCAATCTGCCTTCAGCCAGCAGGTGCAAATACAGACAAATATAAACAAACTAAACAGAAAGCATCATGGGAAATGGACTGACTGACCTTTGCGGTGGGACACTCAACCATCTGAGCCTCGTCCAGACAGATGCGCCACCACTCCACGGCCACCAGAGGACTGGGCACAGCCATGTAGCGCTTCTGGTTGCGAAAGCGTCGCCCGTCTTTGCTGTTGCTGTGGGGAATGTCCACGTAGTTGAGCTCCGAGCGAAGAATGTCGTAGGTGGTGATGACCACATCCTGCTCCGCGAGGATCCGGGGCTGGATGAAGCCATGTTTCTTCACACCCTGGTAAACCTGAAAGGAAGAAAGTCAGGCTTTATTTATATAGCACCTGACAAAGTGTTTATAAGATGAAAACAGAAAAACGAGTAGTGCACCGATGTCCCTCACAGCAGAGGGATTAGTTTTTGTGATGAGTTTTTTTTGGCAACCCAATTTTCAAAAGAAACCTTTATTACTTCTACATGCAGCTTCTCTCCAAAATGGACGTCGATGCCGCACTCATTTTTTAAGTTATTATGCGGGGACGCACGGTGGCTCAGTTGGTAGAGCTACCGCCTCTTAGTGAGAAGGTCGCCGGTTCAAATCCCGATTGGGGGCCTTTCTAGGTGGATCTTGCAAGTTCTCTCCGTGCATGCGAGAGTTTTCTCTGGGTACTCCAGTTTCCTCCCACAGACTAAAAGCATGCATGTTAGACTGATGGTAACTCTGAACTGTCCCTAGGTGAGAGAGAGAGGGAATGGTTGTTTGTCTCATTTGTCTCTATGTGTCCATGTGATGGACTGGAGACCTGTCCAGGTGTCCACCACCTCTCACACAGTGATAACTGGATAGGAGAACCAGTGACCCCCATGACCCAAAAAGGAAGAAGCAGGTAAAAGATAACGGATGGATGGATGGATGGATGGATGGATGGATGGATGGATGGAAGTTATCATGCTCACAACATGCACAGACCGACAGACAGATGGATGATCGGCCTGACGGTTGGATGGAGGACAAAGAGGAGGAAGAAAGGTGGAATGATGCAGAGGCTTTTCCATTTAAAAAAAACAAAGAACGAGTGAAAACCGATAAGACGACATACTGTACCAGCACTCGTAGGGAGGAGGACCGGATGTGCCGGTTGATCTCCTCCACCCACTGGTGGCAGATGGAGCTTGGAGAAATGATGAGCGTGGCGCCCGTGGACACCGGCTTCATAGCCACCAGGCAGTGGGGGCAGTAGAAAGGTGTGGTTTTAAGGCTTTCCTCTTTATAGTTCACGCAGTCGGCGTGCTGCCACAGCTGACAGTTCAGACACTGCACACGAGCCTTAAAATCAACGATGCCCAGTTCTCCACAAATACACTCAAAGCGATAGTCGGGGGTGTTGAAAGGGACTGAAGAGGCTCTGGTGGGCGTGTCTTCCAGCGAGTCAATCTTTGAGGTTTCTCCTTTGGCTTCAGGTGAATCATGTTGAGGCTCACCTTTATCCTGAGACATCTGTACGGGCGCTGTGGAAGTATCCAGCATGTCTTCTGGCTGCTGGGGAGAGTCGGGCGCAGGGCTCAGGCCTCTCTGGTCCTCTGAGAGGGCGTTCTGCAGAGCTGCTTCTGCCTTCTCCTTTGCCCGTCTCTGAAACATTTTCCTGGGAGTGCTCTCCACACTTTTGAAACTCTAACAGAAGAAAGCACAGATCAATGTTACACAAAGTAAGCGTTGACTATTCAATCCGCCCAGGAAGTTGTGATGTTGAAACTATTAACACCAACTCAACAAATTCAAATTTAAAGAAAATTAGCGCAGACTTGCTATATTGACGAACCACCACAGCCTTTCTACAAACTTGTCCATCTATCTCTGCCTTCCAGAAAGTCAAGCCTGAAAGCAGAAAACGTGTTTGATGTCTAAAGATCACATTTTATTTCCTTAAGTCTCACACAAAAGAGGTGAAAAATTGCTTTTCACTGGTGCAACGCCGTCATTTAACAGGAACTTATCTACTGTAAAGGCTTGAAGTTATTAAACAGCATGGGATAAATGTCTTAAGTGCACAGTTCTATTTGTCCATGAAACCCAAAAAATCCAATCAGCTACTTAGACTACAAACATGTCTTGAAGACATAAAAATCTGGATGACCCTAAATGTTCAGCTTTCAAACTCAGACAAGACAGAAGTTTTGGTTTTTGGACCTGAGCGAGGTACAAAAAGCAACATGAAAAGACGCTGCATCTAAATAAGTTTTGAAAAGCTAAAATAAATAAATAAATAAATAAAGCCATTTTGACTCAAATTCATCTGATAAACATGACAAAACATTATACAAAATCTTTGCCCATTCTGGTGGCACTCCAAACACACAATGGAGGACAGTCTAAGCTCCTCCCACACCAACTTTATGTTCAATGCGCTGGATGCAAAACTGTCATGTTGCTTTTTTTAAATTGCTTATTTGAAGCAGCCATCTTGAAGTGGTTTGGTTCCTAAACTTGCAGAAGGTAAAATTGTTGTACAACTGCTTAACTTGTGGAGTCGACCCCATTCAAGATGGCCACCACAGTCAACTGAACTTAGAGAACTCAAAACCCATTTAACTCAACAAGTTTTAAAAAGACTGATCTGTGTGGTAGTAGCTGAGCATCATCTTCAAGCACGTCACACTTAAAACTTCATTAACTCTTGGAGTCAACCCTGTCTGTCTCTTATTAATAACGAATACGGTAATTAAATGGCTATTAAATGATTTACTTTGATTTAATTATTATTGCAGTTTGGAAAAGTTTACGTGAAACAGAAGCAGCCATTTTGGAAATCAATTTGTTCCCACTGTTCCTAAAATTTTAAAAGATTGCAACTTTATATATAAAAAAAAAAAAAAAAAAAAAACTGCTACAAAGTAAAGACATTTTAGGGCCTAACAGTAACAAAAATACTCTGAAATCCTGAAGGAACTGATGATTTGTAAAATAAGTCACTTATTCTCACTAATTAATTAATTATAATTAATTAATAATTTTGTTCCACCTCATGTACCACATGTGGTGAAATGACAACACTTGAACTTACAGACTTGGACGCTCCTGCCAACGTTTTTTTAGTTTCTTTGTAGTTCTTCCCCAGCTTGAAGGAGCCGGCCAGGCCGCGGCCCTTCACCTGCTGAACCACACCTTCGCCTACGAGCTTAGCCAGCGTCTTCTTGATGTGACTGCGGTTCTTCAAGAGGTCGTAGCCGTAAGTGGCTCGGATGTAGGTAAACACCGCGTTGACCGAGGCGCCTTTGCCGGATCGCATCTCCTTTATTGCGGTGAGCAGCATAACACGCACGGCTGCAAAACAAGGTGAGATGGAAAAGAAGAAGTTAACCCTTCACCACCTACAAACAAGTCGTCGTCGGCGAAACGCTCACATTGAAAGAGTTAAATGACTAACACAGAGTGAGAGGCTTGTGAGAGTGACGTACCTGGATAAGACACTTTCATTTTTGGCTCAGGTTCAGTTTTACGGTGTTCAGCTGTCTGCCTTTCCAGAGGACGAGGAACAAAGTAGTTCACAGACTGTCCCTGCAAAACCCAGAGATTTTGAGACAAAACGGCTATTTAATATTTCACATGTGGTTAAGGCCTAGTGTTCAGTGTGTTTTAAAATACAACTGCAATTCTTTAAACAGCTGGAATGTTGTGTAAAATGCAAAAAAAAAAAAAATAAAGTACAAATCTTATGAAACAATATTTTATTCACACTGGAACATTATCAAAAGTTTGAATTGAGAAACGAACAGATTTTCTGAAAAACTAAATTAATTTTAAATTTGATGGCAACAAAACATCTCAACAAAGATGGGATGGAGGTAAAAGTAAACAGGTCATCATCAGGTCAGTAAGAGGACTGCATATAAAAAGCATTTTAAAGAGGATTAATCTGTTAGAAGTAAAAATGAGCAGAGGTTCTTGAGTCTACTAAACAATAATGCTCCTCAATGGATAAAAAGGACTTTAAAAATCTCATCATCTAAAATCCAACCAAGTTCTGTAAATATGGTTCATTGTGTCATCCACAAACGCTGCTTAAAGCTCTATCAAGCAAACGCCACCACCCAGAACTGCTTCCACCTTCTCCGAGCCAAAGCTCACTTAAACTGAAGTGAGGCCAAAAATAAAAACCTGTTCTGTAGTCGGACAAATCTCAATCTGAACCATGTTCCTCGTACTAAAGAGGAGAGGAACCACAAAGCCCGTTATCAGCACACAGCTTAAAAAGCCTGCATCTCTGTTGGTATGTGGGTGCATTACTGCACAACATGCACATCTGGAAAAGCTCCATCAATGTAGAAAATGTTGTGCAGGTTTTAAACATATACTTTCATCCAGACATCTTTTTGAGGAAAGTCCTTGCAGAGGATGCAAAACCACATTCTACGATAAAATATGGGCTTTATGGGTTTTACATTTTACACAACAAACCAACTTTTCAGAGCTGTGGTTGTAAAATAACAAATGATCCTCATAGGTAAATGGTAAAGAATCAAGTAAACATCTGAATAAAAAAAAACTACCCCCGCTGCTCCTCACCACAGGCAGCGTGAGGGCGTCCTGCTTTAAGTTCTGACGGGTGTGAAACAAGATGAGCGCCAGAACCTCCACCGTTTTACCGAGTCCCATCTCGTCCGCCAGGATCCCACCGGGCCAGTCCACACCAGCCAGAGGAAACTCTCGAATTAAGCTGAGATAGAAAGCAGAAAACACAGGTGGAAAACCAAATGGTTTAAAATGTAAATGAGAACCCGGATGAATAAAATTCTGCTTTATTGTTTGAACTTTTTGCAAATGAAGTATTTTACAGAAAATACCCCAACTTCTTACCAGCCGGTAAAAGGATTGTAAAACAACTTCTTGCCACACAAAGTAACCAACTCCCTCCAGAGAAAATGCAGCGATTGTTCTGCAAAGAAACAGTAAATTCATAGTTTTCTGTTTGAAACTTTATGCGATCTCTAAATCACAAAAATAAGGCACATTAGTTTTTCTTAAAAAAATGTGTAGTTGAACGTTTCGCTCTTGTGTCAAAGAGGCAAAAACATCAAGATTCACCAAGATTTTCACGAGTGAGGAAACTACCTTTGGGTGCGGTGTTCCTGTACTTCTCCCTCCTCAGCATCCAGTTGACCGCCTGGCTCTGATACAGCCGGAGCACCGGAACCAGAGCCTCGTGCTGCACGTCGTACGTCACATCCTGGCTGTCGTTCTGGTGCACAAGCCTCACGTGATCATAAAGCTCCTCCACATTTTGCCTCTCCAGGTCAGTGTCACATTCTTCTTCCTCATCCTCTACAACCTCTGCAGTGAAGACACGACAGTAAAATAAAAAGTCACAAAGGACCGTGAGTGTTGCTGATAATGAGAAGGTCTCAGAAGGTCATAGTTAAGGCACACAGACCTACCAGGAATGATGAAATCATAAAAATATTCCATGACTTTCTGGATCAGATGGTTTGCTTTTTTCAGACGAGCGTTTCCGCCACTGAGGAACTCCGACTTCCCGAGTCCGGACTCCAGCAGATAAATTCCCACCTGTCAAACAGAAAACAACATAAAATGTCGTACTTGAATAGACAACTACAGGGATGAAGCAGGACCTGAATAGTGAATGTTGGTAATTTTTGAGATGAATGTTTTTCTGATCTGAAATTGAACAGGGAGTGAAAGTAAATCTAAATGTTTTGGTGCAAGATATTAAAGTGGGTACAAGTTAAATTATGTAAAAGAATAGAGGAAACTAGTTTCCTCAAATGATAGGGGTGGTAGGTTTACTTATATACAGTATTTATATTTATATGGTGGCACTGTGGTGGCCATCTTGGATTTTGATGAGGCAACCCAATTTTCTATTTTGACCTTTCTAACTAAAAACAGCCACTCACCAAAATGGAAGACGGCATGTTGCTTATTGCTCAAGTTCCCCGTCTCCCAACATGGACAGACGGACATAACTGGTGCGAGTCATTCTGGATTTCGACGTGGCGACCCAGTATTTGATATTTGACCTTTTGTACATGTAGATGCAGCGACACACAGAAATGGAAGTCACCTCACTTACTTTTCAAGTATCAGGCTCACAAAATGCAATGGTGGTGTAGAGGAGAAGTGAACCTGTGAGTGGAAGGTTGCCAGTTCAAATCCCCCTGCTGACCATAACATCAAAATGTGAGTGGAAAAGTTGAAGCACCCACACCTGCCTCCACCCTAATTTACCCCACCTTAGGCCCTTAAGCAAAGCCCCTACCACCATCTGCTCCCCCAGACACCCTGGATGGCAGCTCTCTGCTCCACACAGAGGGCTGTGGTAGCTCAGTGGTCTGTTTGAGTTAGGAAGGACATCCAGTGTGAAAACAATAGTAAAGTTATTGTGCAAGTTCACTCACTGTGACAAAGGGGAAGCTCACACAACATGCACAGACGAATCAAGGTTATTTCCATTCACCCTCCTCACTCCAAGACATCGGACAAAAAGAGCTTTGTAATGTGGCCGTGTGTGTGTGTGTGTGTGTGGGTGGGGGTGGGGGGGGGGGGTGTACAGTTTTACATGCATTATTTTATTAATATATAAATTTAGCAATGGACAAGTTTTAAAAAGTTTAGTGGTGACTGTGTTTTCTCTATAAGTAACATAAACTGTAAAAAAAATAAAATAAGTAAATAAAATAGGGCCAAGTTGATTCCCTTATTGCTCCATTTGTCAAAAAAACCCATTTATGACAACAACATAAACAAACAAATCTGCTGAAGGTGCCACAGCTGTGGAGCTGTCAAACATTCTCATCCTGCCTTATTTCAATGACTGGCCACAAACGATGAGGATGCTTTGGATCAATCATAAAAGTAGTTTGTCCTGCTGGTTCCATACAGTTAAACATCTCTTGAAAACCTCCACATTGTGGGTGACTCGGTAATAAACAACATACCGTACACATCTACAGGTCTCTCTTGTAAATGAGTCCTCATGACTCAATGAGACTAACCTGCAGAAATAAAGATTGAATGAATGTCTCATTAATATCACTGGATATTTTAAGGCTGAGTTAAAAAAGGAACAAATCTGAGTTAAAATCCCAACATTTCTTTAAGACATGCACATCGCCCCTGACCTTTTATGTCAGTGTGTAACTATGATCGTCTTATGATGATTGAGCTTTATAGATGTTATTTAAACCTTGAAAATAACATTATTTGGAATCTCGTAGGATATTGTGCAATCAGTGCTTAAAGTACCGGTACATGTGAAAGACTCTCAGCTACTACCACGCCCAGTTTTGCCTCCATTCCTGTAAAATTTAGAGTTGGGAGGCTTTTTTTGGGTGTTAGCTCATGTCAACACCCTGTACTGGGTTGGCACCAAAAACGAATCAGTTGTAAACATCTAATGATTACTTTTTGTAGGTTTTAATAAAGTCTATCAAGTGGTTCATGAGAAATTTTGCTGACAGACGCATAAACACAGGTTAGACAATTGCTGCCTTTTCCCCTTCAGGGATAGATGGCAGCAACTTTTCGCAGCTTAACTTAAATGTTGTTGTTTTTTTCTTGGTACATGTACTAAACAACGCGCGTGCGCACAAACACACACAATTTAAAATCCAATTCCAAACAGTGTACCATACATGTAAAATATATATTTCATTAAAAACTGAAATCCATAAACTAATCGTTTCTTCATTATGTAAGAAAATAAATGTTTATATTGAGAAAATGTTAAATTTTGAGGTTTTAGAACAACATTTGCTCTCATCTGGGTGTCTTTTTTCCAGGGGAGGCCTCAAAGATTTCAGCAAGACGACACTAAACCACAAACTGCATATATTTCAACTGCATCCGCTACAACTGCATCTGTTACAACTGCATCTGTTACAACCTCATCTGTTACAACTGCATCTGTTACAACCTCATCTGTTACAACTGCA
>JARVGS010000789.1:26534813-26544858 GCA_031762315.1 Hypsolebias antenori | reverse complement strand
AGATGAGGGTGGAGACAGGTGTGACTGCTTCACTTATCCCACCCACATTTTTGATGTTGTCAGTACCGGGGCTTGAATCGGCGATCTTTTGATCACAAGCTCACCTTCTCTAACCTCTGCACCACCACTCCCCATATATATGTCAGAAGTAGACAGGAGCGTTTCACGATAGCGTAAGGATCCAGATGTGCTGCTCTACTCGCATGTTAAACGATCACATCTGGTTTGGTTGAGGTTTAAATCACCAACAGGTTTACTGTCTCCTCTACACATTGACTTAATGTGAGAAATACCTCGTAGGTACCAGCTGGATCCACGTTAGTACCAGGTACACGATCGTATTTGTGTTACTGTAAGATTCAAATGGAAGATGCTGTCATGTGTGTGTGCTCTGGAGAGGAGAACTGGGACCAGGTCAGCTCCATCAGCCCAGCACAAGGAGGAGACGGACTGTACGTCAAGAACGATCATGTAACCATTTGGTTTACATGTAACATTCATATAAAAGTGCCTTAAAGGGATAGTTCACTTCTTTTTTTTTTTTTTTTTTAAACAATGAACCGTTTTCCTCCTGCAGACTGAAGGACCTCAGTTTAAAGAATCAGGAGGATCAAGGAGTCAGTTTTATGTTTAATCCTAAAAATGACTTCAGCCATCTGAAACTAAATCTAAAACGAACGACTTCATCCCAGCAAGCTGAACTGGTTTGTTTTTAACACTGGTGAAGATTCTCAGTCGTCCAGGACATGGTCAACTCAAAAAAGTTCAAGACAAAAACATCTGGACTTTATTAGTAACAGAAGATGCTTGGCTTCTCGTCCGAGGATCTTTCTCGTTGCAAAAAGTTTTTTCATTGTAAACTTTTATGCTTTACCAGCCGTGTTGGAACAAGTTCCATGTCCTCCACATGTTTCATTTGACGTTTGAAACGCAGTGTTAATATGTGTGATGTAAAGGTAACGATGAAACTCTCATCTCCAGGGCTTTGGTATACTCCCACAGACCAGAACATCCAACATTTAACCAACAGTTTTGATGGTGAGGATGGCCAGTTTGGTTTTTCTTTTTGTCTGTGTGTGTTTAGGGGTCAGTCTGTCTGTTAGCAAAATATCTTGATTCTATCAACCACTGGATGAGTTTTACTAGAACAAGCAGAAAGTAATTATTTGATGTACATCTACAACTGATTTACCTTCAGGAGTCAACTGACCTTAAAACACGCACAAAATAAAATAAAACTGATATAACTTAGTCGGCTTTACAGGTACTGAGCTAAAACTTGAGGTGGTAGTAGCTGAGAGTCATTCACAACACACAACTTCTGAGAAAAGATCAGAAGAGTTGGTGCATATTAAAATTTTCAGTTTAACTAAAATGACAAAACATGAAAGTCAGTGGATGATGTGCATTTCTTTGATCGGTGCTTTTATTTTTTTAGGTATTTCCTGTCCAGTTATGGTCAACCAGACCAAGATGATGACAATCAACCAGCAGACAGTGCTCATTCTTAGACACAGTCTATAAATCACAGTCTCCTATTCATTAGCTGCGTCTTAAAATTGGAATGTAGCAGCATATTTAAGGAAACTGCAAAAAATAGAAAGATATCTAACTTCAGGTGTGAGGAACTACAAACTATTACTTCTCTATTAGCATAAGTGCAAACATTACTACTTTTACTATTGATTTTTTTATTGATTGATTTCCTTACAGACAAAAGCACAGTCTTCACATGTGAAAAACATGTTTTCATGTGTAGTTTCACATTAAATTAACAGGTGAAATAAGTTTTAGCACATTTCCAGTGAATCGGAATTGAACACGTTCTCGTGATCATACGTGCTCAGTCGGTACCTGAAGAGGTTTCTGACTGTTTATCATCACCTGCCACAAAAAGGCCAAAGGTGTGTGTGGTAATGTTTTTGCCTGCTTGTATGTGTGCATGTGGTTGTCTGACTGCCTTGTTAGCAAAATATCTCACGAACAAATGGACAAATTTAAACAAAACTCTAAAAAAGCAATTTGTTAAATTAAGTTAACCAACGTCAATATGGCCACCATAGCTAAGGCAGCAGACACAACAGTTTTGTAAACTTTGGTGAGGAAGTAGCTGAGAGTCACTCCCAACATGCACTCTGAGTGCTACCAGACCATGTGAGATCTTTGCTTAAAACAGTGCCAGTAAGCAACGAAGTTGTCCGCATGTTAACAAAATATTCCACAAACAGAGGATGGATATCAGTGAAACTTTCAGAAATTAATTATTGAATAAACAACTGATTCAAGATGGCTGCCACAGCTAATCAACCTTAACAACTTCAAACATGTAGTTCTTATTAATGTCACCTCCACAACAACAGAGGGAAACTTGATCAACCAGAGAATTAAACCATTTGTTCATTTAGTGTTTTAAAATGTTTAGAAAGTTATTATTATTATTATTTTACTGTAACATGAATGTAGCAGAGGACAAAATCAAGTGCCACATTAATATCATTAATGGGTTTTTTTTTATTACATTTATTTCAAATTTACAGTCATAAAAGCTAATTAAACAAGATGTTTTATAACGTTTATAATTTCACATCTTAAGACAGAATGAGAGATAATTGTTTGGTATAATTAAAAGCCTAAATAATGTAGCACACACATTTGGTGAATGTATGAATTGTGTTTTCTTTTTCATTTATTTATTTGTTTATTTATTTATTGCAATAAGACGGTATTATTTCTACAAATTTTAAATTAAAATATTTTATTTATTTGTTTAATTTAATTAATTAATTTATTTATTGCAATAAGACGGTTGCTTCAAGTTTTAAATTTATGTATTTATGTATTTATTGCAATAAGATGGTATTATTTCTATTTCTACAAATTTTTAAATAAAATATTTTATTTATTTGTTTAATTTTATTTATTTATTTAGCTGTATCAGTATGCCATTAAAATATATTGTATTGCAAGCAGTGCTTATGTTAACATAATCTCCCAGTTGTACAATAAAATTTTAAAAACTATTTAGTTGTTTAACTATTTGAAGGTTAATAAAGTTTTAAACTTGATGTATAAATACTTGATGTAAACCTGTTTAGCTGAAGTAAATTAACTTTTTTGTCTTGAGTTTTTCTTTGTGAAAACCTCGTGGCTCTGTATCTTGTCCTGCCATTTGTAATAACTGTTTTAATATAAGGTTTATGACTTTGTAAAAAAAAAATTAAAATAAAATTAAAGAGAGAAAATAAAATCAGGAGCACGAGGAGAAGTGGTGATTTACAGAATAAAGATTGTTGAGTCTGACGTTTAAGTGATTTTGTTGTAAAGGAGATCTTTTACGTTTTAAAGCAGGTTTACCTTCAGATTGATTGTAACAAAAATCCTAATTGTAAACCCACTGATCATAACTATGGATCTGATTGATTATATTATAAACAAGGACCTGAAGTTCTGAAGATCCAAAATGGAAAGTTGAAGCTGAAGACATTTTTCTTTTAAAGATAAAAATTAATCCCATGACAGCTGTAAAATATATCTTTAAAACATCACAGGTGAGCGGTAATTCAACCAGCAGTGTTGCAGTTTTGTTTATTTATTTATTTATTTATTTATTTTTAACTATATGTTTAAAATATTCTGTGATATGTTGAAGTTGCTGATGGCGCTGCAGCCCAAAACTCTCAAAAAAAAACAAACATTTTGATGTGAGAACTGTGGAAGAAGTGTAAAGAAAATTAAGATTAAAAACATGTTAAATCTACTGTCAGTGGCTCTTCGTGGTCACCATGGTAACCACACACGCCCTGACAGACAGGAACAGACTGAAAAGTAAGCCTCAAACAGCTGGCCGTGTAAAAACTCTTGGTCAGATCTTAAAAACTCCTTGAAGTCTGAGCAGCAGAAAACTCGTGAATACGTGAATTTTAATGTTTCTACAGTAGACAAGTCAGGAAAATGCTTCACTGCCAGTTTTGAAGAGAACATTTACAGAAAATAAAACAATTCCTATAGCAGAGAGAGAAACATCGGGTTTAAGACCAAAATGCCAACATTTCGATTTTCTATTTATAGCAAAAAGGAGGGCGTAAAACGAGTTTGCAAAAAATTTACGTCAAATTTTGACTGCTCAAAAACGATGGTGTGCATGCGACATTATCAAATTTCATGCAAACGCACCATGGAAAAATATTTAAACATTCGAACTGCTATGGAGTAAAAACCATAAAAGGCATCAAAATACCAGCTGAGACTGTCACGGTCATGGTTCGTGACAGAGACGTGTCCAACTTTCTGAGACTCGTTTAAACTTTAAAAGATGTTTGTGCCATGAAGTGTGAGCTGCATCGCTCCAAAGGAGGGCTGAAGTCACTAAACGTCCTCTGAGCTCATCATGTCTCAGTTTCTTAAAGTGTGTCCAGGCCGTGTGACGCAAAACTGAAGTCAAAGTCACTTCACACGGTTTATTTGTTGTGGATTTTTTAAAAAGTTGCACAACGAGATATTGGACAACATCCTCTTACAGGATCAAATGATAAGACAAACTAACTACACTCAACATTCAACATAAGACTATTTGGAGCAGGCGTTGGCAACGTATGGCCCGAGGGCCAAAACTGGTCCTTGGACAATCTCTTTCTGGCCCATCATTTCCTTAAATAAAATAAAAACAACTTTTTAATAAGTTGATGAAAATGTGCGTTTTATCAATGAAACTGAAGGAAGTCTAAATTAAACAGCTTGGACAGACACAGAGAAAATATTTTTAAACTTTTTTAAGTCGTGTTTCCAGAACTACACTGACTCTTAGACTCCAAGAAGCAAACATTTGTTTGTTTAGTCATGTTTAAGTTACATGCTACAAGAGCCAGATTATAGACAGAATGTCTGATATTTCTCAAACGTATTGGGAAGTCATATTTTTATCAAGGATGCTACATCAACAAAAAGATCAAAAAGTCTGGCAGATTATCTGTCTTAAAGAATATTTATTAAAAATTTTCTTACCCCTGATGTAAAGTGAAACGAGGCTGCAGCCAAAGTTTGAAAAAGCAGTTTGACTGTTTGAAAGAAACTACAGTATAAGCAGAATGAAAAAGGTTGTAAGCTCAGTCATCCAGGTAGATAACAATAAAAAGGTTAGTGTCATCTGGACCAGGTTCTTTAAGTGAGAAACTTTTCATCGACCATCCAGAGGACTTCGTCAGTCTGAGGCCTGACAACCAGATCTGTCCATTACAACCCTTTTTCTGAACCACTTTGGCCTTTGGTGTCCTCAGGCTGTTTCTGTGAGTAGCAAGTTGGTCATCTGACCTAAAGCACTTGATCCTTGTTCATGATGATTGATGGGTGTGTTTTGTTTGCACGTGTTAAAAGCCGACTCCTGCGATTCCAACAGGAGGTTGGCTTGAAACACAGCAGTGAAGACTACTTATGGGACAGACCTGGCTGGCAGGCCATTGACTGATGAAGTCCTCTGGATGGGGGAGGAAACGTTTCTCGCTTAAAGAAACGGGTCCAGATGCTGAGTCAGCAATACTGCAAGTAATCCAGACTGCCTTTAGCTTTTTATTGTAATAAAAGCATTCTTTATCAATCAGCTGGAATAGCACGCTCAGACTTTTATCTTTTGTAGCTTTTATATTTTGCAAAATAGTAAAGTTTATTAAAAACAAAAAATTACCCACACAAAACAAAAAGATTGCTTCACAATGTGCTTTTTGAATCCGTTTGGTTCTTATTGTCGTCTTAAGCTCATTTTAGCTTTTTAGATATTATAAGCCTATTAATATTGAGCTAACATTTTGCTACTTGAAGCTTAATCTGTAAAGCTTTAATTTATCATTTTGATGCTTTTAGCTAACTGTTTCTTTTTTATTTTTATCTACTGTTTTGTTTTTATTTATTTATTTGTTTGTTTTTTTCTTTTGGCTGTGAACTAAGTCGCACGAAAACTTGCTCAAGGGCAATTGAGGGTGGAGGCAGGTGTGGCTGTTTCACCTTTCCCACCCACGTTTAGATGCTGTCGGTCCGGGGTTCAAACCGGCAACCTTTCGCTCACATGGTTTCTCTAACCTCTGCACCTGCACCACCCCATTAAGTTTATTTCCACAATTTTGCTGCTTTTTGCTTTTAGCTTCTGTTCAGCTCTTTGGAGCTTAATTCAGTCACTTTGCTATGTTTAACTTTTAGCTACCAATCTGCTCCTTTTAGCTTTTAGCTAATGTTTGACTGTTTTTAGATTTAGCAATGGTTCTCTTCCTTTTAGCTTCAATCCATCATTTTGCTGTTGTTAGCTTTTAGCTACTGTTCTGCTCCTTGTCTCTTAACTAGTTTCATTTCAAGAGTTTAGCTCCCATTTTTGCTAAGTTTAAAATTAATCGGGGTCTTTCCTCTTTTAGCTTGTGGCTGCAGCTTCACACTGATGAGATGCTCACTACTTGACTGATTTTACTTTGCAGTGTTCTGAGCTAAAGGCAGACACTGTGGCTTGGAGTAAAACGTGCTGAAGGTTTTCCTGATGCTGCATGTGTGGACCGTGAGAGAGCTGCTGCAGTATTTAGTCTGCTGTTCAAATATTAACACACAGGAAGGAGCAGCAGCCAAGGTTAAAACACTCGGGCGAGCCATGCATACATGATGCTTTAAATCCCGCTCCCTCAGGACCATCTAATATGGATGAGGCAGGTGCCCTGCTTGTCAGACAAATGATGTGGAGCGACACCGTCCTGTCTGACGACGAGCGCCCCGGGACTGGATCAAAGCCAGTCAGGCTCACAGGAAGTGTCAGAGCCGGTCATTGTTCTGTCAGAGACCCACGATCCGAGGCAGAGAGCCAAACGTTCTGCAGGTCTAACACCAAACCTGCTTTTCAAGTCATGAACCTGCAGCCGCCGTGGGAGGCTGCTGCAGAAGGTCACGGAGCCCGAGTCACGTCGTTGCTGCACGTTCACACGACGCACCACAGTGCAGCTTCATAAACACCTGAGTGGAAACAATGAAGCTGTGATAAATCACTGATACAGTCCAGTAATAAACAGATGAGCACGACACGCATCATGCTGGGAGGTTTCTCTGACACTGGCTGCTCCAGTAAGATGTGCCGAGGCCTGACCTACTAACACGAGAGGCCAGAAGCTGAGAAACTAACGATCCGTCAAACCACACAGGGCCATGAAAAGAGGACAACGTCTTCACGATCTGTCACAAATTCAATGTTCAAAGACAGATCGTTTGTTTCAGACTCATCTGTTTTGTGAACGTTGATTCTTTTCCTGTTTTATTTCCTCGTACGCTTCATGGCATCTAACTACGTCTGTGCACTTTGTGCAGCTTTAAGACACAGCTCAAACACATTCAGCTCGTTCACCGTGCTACGCTTTGTACATCTTCTAACTTTCATATTTCTCTAAATATTTTATTTTATGCAGCACGGTGGTGCAGCTGATAGAGCTGTTGCCTCTCAGTGAGAAGGTCACTGGTTCAAATCCCTTTTGGGGGGCCTTTCTGGGTGGAGTTTGCATGTTCTCTCCGTGCATGTGTGGGTTTTTTCCAGTTTCCTCCCACAGACCAAAATCATGCATGTTAGACTGATGGTGACTTTAAATTGTCCCGAGGTGAGAGAGTGAATGGTTGTTTGTCTCTTTTGTCTCTATGTGTCCCTGTGATGGACTGGAGACCTGTCCAGGTGTCCCCCACCTCTCGCACTGTGACTGCCAGGGCACCAGTGGGAAACAGATAAAGACGATGGATGGATTTTATTTTAGTTTTTTTTTTTTTTGTAGGAAAACACACAAATCAACAATTCCTTCAGAAACATGAGACTCTTTGGAATCCACTTCTGCACACTTTTTTTTTATCTGTTCTATACTTTTAGATTTTTACTGGCCTTTTGCCACTTTTAGCTACCGTTCTGCTACAATTGCTTTGTTTTTTTTTTTGTTTGTTTTTTTAGCTTACAGTACAGCTGGCCTGTTGATGCTTTCACCTTTTAGTTTGCATTTTGGCACTTTACGTTGGTATTTTGCTACTTTTTACTTTAAACTATACTGCTCTACTATTTTTATTTATTTATTTATTTTTAGGTTTTACTGTCACTTTCATAGATAACGTTAGCTTTTAGCATTCCTAGTAATAATTTAGCGTTTAGCTAATCTTTTGTCATTTTTACCTGTTAGCCAGCATTTTTAACTTTATAGCATTTTCCATATTTCTCTTCCACTGGTACATTTTCATCTTTATATCACTTCTTGGTCTGCTGCCTTCATACATCTCCTCCTACATGTCACTGCGTGAGTGCAGCTACAGCGTGCGCTCTCAGGACATTATTACTTGCAGTGTTCCTTCAGTGAGAACTGAACTATACAAAAGGACCTTCTCCTACTCTGCTCCTGTTTCCTGGAATATCTTGTAACAAGATCTGAAGCTCTCGACCCTGACCTCTCTAAGTGGCTTTAAACATCTGCTAAGTTCCAAACATCTGCTAAGTTCCTGGGAAGAACCAACGCAGACATGTTCCTGTTTTTAGTTTTCTACACCGCCTTATAATCCATCTGTTTTTTGTTACATTTTTTAATACCATTATATTTTCACTAGTTTTTCTCAATTTGTATACATCCTTTATTATCGTCTTTGTTGTCATCACTCTTTGTTAAAATCAGGTCTCTCTTGTAAACGAGTCCCCGAGGCTCAATGGAATTAACCTGTAGAAATAAAAGTTGAATGAAAAAAACAACCTTCAAGCCCCCAAGTTTTTACCAAAGCCTCACTTTTTATTCATTTTCTCACTTTTTATGTGACAGTCTGGATGAGTGTGGATCTCTGTGAAAGATCAGTACCTTTCATCTGCCCCCCCGCCCCAATGGACATTTTATGTTAAAACTTTCTTAGCTGCATAATTTCAAGTCAGTGAAACTCTGAAAAGACCCGCTGCTCCTCTCCTGCCTGATGATGTGCTGTCAGTGAGTCACTTTCCACTGGACCATTTCATAGAGTCAGAATTCATTCTCTGTGTAAAACAGAGGCGAACAGGCTGTAGGTGCAGCAGACACTCTGGATGTTGAAGCTGTGGTTTTGAAACAGTGACGAGAGAAGCTTGAATGTGACGGACACACACTCGTGCTGTATGCAGACGATGTGAAGACGTTGAGCTGTTTGGTGCTGTCCGTGGTGCTGAATCACGCTGCGACGTTAAACTGATCACACCGACAGAGCAAGAGAACATCAGATTAGTGGACAGCGCCACCTGATGGACAAAATGTTCAGGTGCAAAATCAATTCAAGGTGAGCACTGCTGTAAGTAGCCTTCT
Source organism: Hypsolebias antenori (assembly GCA_031762315.1). Classification (NCBI taxonomy): domain Eukaryota; kingdom Metazoa; phylum Chordata; class Actinopteri; order Cyprinodontiformes; family Rivulidae; genus Hypsolebias; species Hypsolebias antenori. The sequence continues at coordinate 26,535,556 of JARVGS010000789.1, read as the reverse complement.
GAAATCTGCAGCATGCACGTGATTTTGTTGGACAGCCCATATTTTGACACTATTCTATTACAACACTATTATTATATCATTATTATTATTATTGTGGCTGTTGTTTTATTATTAACAAAATTACAGTATTCTGTTTTTGCTTCTTTTTTTAAGGAGTCTATCTAGTTCTGCAAACTTTGTGATAGTTTAGCCATTTGTTCATGTTATTCAGAAGCTGGGCTGAGATCCTTGATGACCTCCTCAGCTGTCTCCACCTCATCCTCATCTCCTACGTTGTCTTCCCTTGAGCTGGAACCACTGGAACCTCAGCCCTTGCAAAGATCCATACCACCATCTGTAGGAAAAGAAATAACATTACTAACCATCTCTTGAGGTCCACCACCTTGACCCATCTCCTTGTTCCCCAGGGTTCCAGGTCCTCCCTGGTACACTGATGAACTTTACACTTTAAAATAAAGCACTGTTTATTGTCCTAGTCTTGGAGTCTGTTTGTTTCAGTCCATATTCTCTGGATTTTCCATTATTCCTTAAATCTGCTTATTTTAAATTTCACTGAATTTCAGTTTTCTTTCCAGCCAAGTCATTTAGCATCCACAATGAATTTTTAAAAACAAACAAACAAACAAACCCTAACAAATTGTTTCTCTACTCTGTTCTTGCCCAACTTTTCTGCTTTTCCCAACTTTACTTTTCCAGGTCACAGGAGCTGTTGTCCATATCCACAGGGACATATAAACATATAA
>JARVGS010000789.1:26512146-26525208 GCA_031762315.1 Hypsolebias antenori | reverse complement strand
CCGAGGTCACCGGCTCCACACCGCGTCGAGGAGGATGGCTGATGACGCTACAGTTTATTTTAGCGCACGTGCAGCAGCTTCGAGCAGATCCATCATGGACACAAAGCAGTCCCAGGAAACAGAGCAGCAGAGGTCCCAAGGTGGGGAGCAACCTAAGAAAGTTAATTAATAACGACCTTCTGTACAGCTGCAACAACTAAAGCCAATAATGAGGATTATCTTCTTACCTGCCGATCGTCACAACTACGTACACACACACACACCTCTACGAGGAAGCGGAAGAGCGCAGCGCTGTGGCGTTTTACCTACAACAACATCTCAATTAACATTCCTGAACAAACGCCGTTGTGCAGAGAAAGAGAACACCTACCGTCCATAACTCCAAACAGCCCATCCCAACTTTTCAATTAATTTTACTCATTTTATTGTCAAAATTAAATTAGTAAAATTAGCTCACATTGTTGAGAGTAATAATGTTTTTAATTTCACACTAAATTTACTTTAAAAAGTACACTATATCGAGTATTTAAAAAAGTTAATTCTGGTCCTCTGGACATTAAAAAAAAAAAAAGTAGAAACGTTTCGTCTATTCACTATTTATAAGACTGAGCTGAATACAGCACCTCAGAGGTGGAAAGACGAAACGTTTCTACATTTTTTATTATTTTTTTAATGTCCAGAGGACCAGAATTAACTTTTTTAGATTTTTCTACCTGGATTATTGAGCATGCATCAGGATACTATATCGAGTAATTTGATTTATTCTCCACAGGGACCGTATAATGCTAAAATATTCTTTTGAATGGCTTTTTATAAAATCTATCTGATCAAAATAATCACAAAGTTAGAAATTCACAGTAACATTTATTTATTTTATTTAACATTATGATCCATTGTGCATTGACTACAGCATCTTCATAAAAAAAACAAAAACACACACATAAAACAAACAAACAAACAAACAAACAAAAAAACAATGATGTTCACCAAAGAAAGCAAAGAGTGTCATATGACATTTGTATGCCAGGTCAAACATCAAACACAACAAAGTTTAGTGTAACTGATGAAAATGTTCATGAAAAGTTACATAAAAGCAACAGTTTCTCTTTTATATATAAAATAGACCCAATCTGCTAAAACAACATCTTTTTTACACAAATAACCAGATGAGGACGGTAAATAAACCCACCGTGTTTATCCCGGTTCACTTTCAGAACTTGAACATTATGGACACGTGCACGGCCAGAGGAATGTTGTGAACCTCCTCCATGTTGCACCATCGTCCAACCACTTAAAGCTTGCAGAACATAAGTCGTGATATTTTGGTGTTTTTTTTTTTTTTTTTGGTGATAAAAGTTTAGAGAAGCGTCAGGAGGGAAAGCAGCCTCTTTTTTATTATTATTATTTTTGTGTTGTCAAATAAATGAACATTAATTCTAAATATTTTCCTCAGTTGTTCAACTAAAGATCTTCATGTTGCCTTTTATTCAACTTTACCTTTTTGTGCTTCTTAGCACCACATCTTACATGAATCACATTTTCTGATTGTGAATTTAATTCTATTTTTCCCTGTAATTCATCTTAAACAGTCATGCTGGGATGAACACTAAAAACAAATAAAGAAAAAAGAATAAACCAATCGCAAAAAGAATGTATTTTGTATTAAAAGAACACTTAAATTCAGAAAAACATGAACAGTCAGCACAGATGCAAATGCTTGTATTTAAAAAAAGTATAAGGAGCTGAATGAAATTAATTAAAAAAATAAATTCTGAAAATATTTAGGTCTCTTCTTTTCATTTTTTTTGTTTTGGCCTTAACATTAAATAAATTAGTTTGATACAATGAAATCACAAATGAATAAATGAGAACAGAACAAAAATTCTGATATGAAGTAATAATTATAAATGAGACAAAATGTGTTTAATTAAAACTTTTTTTAATTCAATAGAACAGCCATAAAACTGTTTCTTGTTGAAATAAACATATTAATCTCTTTTAAAGGAAATACGTATATCTAAAATTGATCAGATTAAAGCATATTTTAAAATTATTTTAAAAAATCACTTCTTGACGTCTTTTAAAACTGCACTTTTAAATATTTGTAATTTAGACGTCAACATTTTACATATTTTTATCTAGATGCTTGTTTTTATTATTCATAAATCAAAACATTTTATTTATTCATAAACCATGTGAGAAAACAAACTTCTTTAAAATATTTTTAATGGAACAAACAAACAAATCCTAATTTAAAGTGAGTAACAGGGAAACCTAAGAGTGAACAAGCGGCATATAATAAGATTTTAAAAAATCATTAAAAGTAAAATAAAGAGTAATTTGAATAAGATTCTAAGAATTTCTTAATTCTGTAAAAGAAACAAGTCTATTTAAAAGTTAGTCTGCTTATAAACACAGCAAAGATGCATGAAAATAAAAACAGATTAGAGGGTTAAAAACACAAAAGTTGACTTCCTGTTCACCTGCCGTCCTTTTTACATTTAAAACATTAAAAATGGTGGAAACTGAGGGTGACGTGTTCACGCCCTCCGCTGATGAGACCATAGTCCAAAGTGTCTTCGTCCACAAACGAACAGCGCTGGTCCCAAACCATGCTGGTCCCAAACCATGCTGGACCCAAACCGTGCTGGTCCCAAACCGTGCTGGACCATAGCGTCCTCCTCACCATCAGCCGATGAGCCGATCATCTCATTTATTACAAAAAATTTTTTTTATCAGCAAAACTTTTAAAATACAAACATTAGAGACAAAATACTCAAAATAGAGGAGCATTAATTATTAATCAAGAGCTGGATCCAAATAGCTGAACATGTTCAGGAAACCGAGAGAGGATGTTCAGGAAGCACTCAAAGGCCGAGGTCTTCCTGCTCGGCTACCTGAGCAGTTGCCGTGGTAACCTGCAGCTTCAGAAGGAGCCTGACGCCGACGTCTCACATTGAGAAATAGCAGCCACTTTGGCTGAATCTTGAAAATGACCTCACTGCAGCCATCTGCTCAGCGCTGTGAAAGACTCTCAGCTACTACCACACAGAAATGCGGCTCAATGTGTGCACACTGAGCTCAGTTAGAGACATTTTATTATGATTTTTGATAACGTGGTGAACATCTGCAGCTCAGAGGAACAGATGGAGTCTGTTTACTCAGCTACCAAAAGACAAAGAAATTAACATTTTTGACGCTGATATAGAATCTAACAGTTCTCCAGGTGTGTGTTCTGCTGAGCATCACCTTAAAAAACAACTTTATGGCAAAATGTGCCTAAAAACAAGCAGTTTTATCAAAACTGATGCATTTTGCATTTTTAAATTTATTTTGCCAAACCTAGGAGTATTTGAAGTCTTGGAGTTTATTTTATGGCCAATGTGGGTTTTTATGGAATTGGTAACTATATTCTTATGTGCACATTATGGAAAGGTCAAAGGTCAAGTTTAGTGACAGTAGCCGATGGGCTGAAGCTGGATTTGTGTATTTTTTTTTTTTTTTACTGTAACATGTCTAAAAACTAGATTAACATAAAACACTTTATTCGTTGACACATATACTTTTGAAGCGTGAACTGATGAAAACGTTTGAATAACACCAGGATCACGCGCTACCTGAAAGCAGCAGCTGCGGTCGCTGCGCCACCTGGCGACTGCGGCTGCGCACTGCAGCTCTGCTGTGCGCGTGCAGCAGCTGCAGCGCACATGGCGCGAGCGGCTCTTTGTTTATTGTCTGCTTCTCCTCATTGTATTCTGCATGAGCACAGACCGCTGCCTGGCAGAGCAGCCGCGAGAAGCCATCCTCCCCGAGGAGATTTTATTTATTTATAAATATATTAATAAAAGAAAAACACGAATCAACAGCGTTCCGTCTTTATTTATCGCCTTTATCTGTTTATATTTTTACACACCGGGTCAAAGAAGAATCGCAGCCCGCCGGCGGAAGGATACAGTTTTAGCTGCCACCAATGACGGAAAATATATTTTACTTCACATCTAATTTTAGTGACGGCTTAAGAGCAAAAGTCCGAACGTAAACAAATGTTACATTTTCGTTAATTACACAAAACTGAAGGTACTCTTTGTTTGCGTTGCAAAATAATATTCAATAAAAATATTCAAGTTAGGGAAATGCATTTTATTTCCTCTCAAGCGTCAGGATAGCTATGCTTTTTAAATATATTTTTAAAATAGTTTTCTAATTAGAAATGACACGATTTTATTACATAAACTGAACCAGCGGCGGCCGCGCATTGATTTCATGTAGGCTACTGTAATTAAGACCGTAGAAGAAGAGTTAATATTTGCACTGATCACGTCACTGCGCAGCACACTGCAATTATATTATTATATTACTGTATATACAATTATATAATATATTATATACAATTACATTTGCAGGTCTCTCTTGTAAATGAGTCCTCGAGGCTCAATGAGATTAACCTGCCTAAATAAAGTTGAATGAATATGTCTAAATTAAAATATTAATATGTAACTCAGCCACAGATCCTGGAAATCTAGTATTTTATGCATTAAAAGGCATATACAGTATAAATATATATATATATATATATATATATATATATACAGGTAGTCCTCAACTTACGAACGGGTTTCGTACCTACAAACCGTTCTTAACTCGAATTTGATGTAAGTCGAAACTCATTATACTGCGCCGCAAACCCGTTCGTAAGTCCGGATTTTTGCCGTAAGTCGAGGAAATACATGTAAAATGTATGTTGGCACACCCGTTCTTAAGTCCGAGTTGCTGTAAGTCGAGGGCGCCTTAAGTCGAGGACTACCTGTGTGTGTGTGTATATATATATATATATATATATATATAATTTTTTTTTAACATATTTAAAATAAACTTACCATGCTCTGCGTTGCTTCCTGCTTCGTCTGTGCTGAACTTGAAAGTGAAACTTAAGTGAACAGCCATGACTTGAAAGTTGTCTTCATGCACCCTCTGCTGGATACGTTGTACAATTACAGCTGGTTCCAGCATTTTAGGGGTGAAAATTAGAATTGCTTATATCGGCTCATAATGGGACAATTATCACAGATACAGATACGTCCCCAAACATCTATATCGGCCAAAATCATCGGCCCTACTGACATATCGGCCGGGCTCTACTGCAGAGCTTCCACTATTTTCTTGTTGAGGAATATTATTCTGAAATAACGTTTCTAAAGGATGCCTTCAGGTGTTTTTCAAAAGCCTCAATAGAAGCTAGGCTGTGTAAGGAGTGGGGCTATGCTCTTCAAAGTCAGGGTGAAACATCTCCACGAGATTTAAAATGGGTGCGGCGTAGCACCAACAACCTCTGACTTGCTGACCTGATCCTGACCTAACAATATGTACCGTAACATAAACATGACGAGTGTGACATGGCTTCCTCATAGAGCTTATTTATTAAACCGAAAGAGAAATGCGTAATCTGCAAGATCTTGACACCAAAGTGTAGTTTGCACCTGAGGCTTGTTAGACCGTCGTAAAGTGTGGGAGGAAGTTTTAAAAGAACGCTTTCCTTTTGATAAAATCTAGCTTTGAGGTTTGTGTCTAGCTTCCTGCTTGCTTGGCTCAGCAGCTCTGTTGGCCCACACTGCAGCAGGAGTGGTGTGGTCGCTGCGCGCTCGTGTAAAAGTAACACGCTTTTATTTACTGCATCATATGATCCGGCAGTTTTACAGCACATGTGAACCTACTGAATAAATTTCCCTCTCCACTGTGGGAACATTATTCCTGTTTAAAATGCTGACAAATGTTCTGAACTTCAAGGGCAAAGAGTTGAAACGGGTTAGGACGGTCTTGGGTCCACCTGAGTTCTGCTGCTCTAACGTCCTGTGGGTTTGTCTGAAACCATCTCCTGCAGCCCCACCTTAGTTTGTTCAAGGAGCTGAAGGATTGTTTGACCACAGCTCGCTTAATCCTGCTCAGACTTGAGTTTTTACAGTCACCGCTCAAAGTGGACACAGATAGTGAGCACAGCTGACTTTTTTTACAGCTTTACTTTACAATAATCACGATAACGGCCCCCCTCCCCCCAGTCTGTAAGAGGCTGGTCAAAACACACTTCTCATCTTACTGTTTGTCTCTGAAACATGAGGCAGATGGGAGCCCTGAGCTGATACAGGAGCCTACTTGTTCCATTCCAGACACGCTGATACACCCCCATACCATTAGAGAGGCTGAACTGAGCACAGATAACAAGTGGAAGGTCCCCCTCTTTATTTTAGAGGGTGGGGCATTTGTGGTTTCCTAAAACGGTTTCACACTTTGGATCACAGAACAGTTGTGTATATTGTACCTCAGTCCATTTTAAACGAGCTTTGGTCCAGAGGAAGTGGAAACGTCTTTGGAGGATGATACGTGTGATTTCTTTGCATCATAGCGCTTGAGTGTTCTACGTGTCTGTTGCTCAGGTTCACAGATGTTAAATGAAAAAAGCTCTTAACTCGCCTGTTGTTCTCAACCATTTTATTTATTTATTTATTCTTCATTTTTTAACTTTTCAAAAAACTATTGTGGGAAAAGATTTTCGTCTTGTCTCTGCGTGACTTCCTCCAGCAGCCGTTCCTGTTTGTGTTTCCTTTAACGGCGCCAACTTGAAGCTTCGGCCGTGCAGGCGTGGAGAGCTACTGTCAGCACGAGAGCGGCGCCGCCGTTATCCAGCTCCAGTTCCTCATCAACGAGGTGCGTCGTCATCTCCTGATCCTCATGGCCTTGCTTCTCCTCTCCTCTTTACTCCCAGTCTGTCCGTTCTTCTCCTGAATCTTTTTCACAGTTTTGGGCAGCGGGTGTGAACAATGGCGTGTAACGATCCTTTAGCTGTTAAACAGCATCCTAATGCTGCTGCCCCCAGATGTGTCTGCAGGAACTAGACAAAGGAAGCAGCAAATATCTAAACCAAGTGACATGTTCTTGATGTTGACCTTTCTGTTTGTCGTCCTCTCCACAGGGGGCGCTGGTGAGTGCCTTAGCTGATGACAGCGTCCACCTGTGGAACCTGAGGCAAAAAATCCCCGCTATACTGCATTCGCTCAAGTTTAATCGGGAGAGGTACGGACTTGTTTAACTTTCTCTGCTTGCAGTTGTGTGAGTAGTTTTTAAGATGAGTGTTTTTCTGGATGGATATAGAGAAAAACACTCATCTCGAAAACTACAAACACTCACTATTCAGATCGCTCAGCTACGGACCTCACGTTCTGTGAGAAGGTCCAACACCCAGTGTTCCCCCAGCCGTTATCCAAGGAGGGCGCCCTGCCCTGTCCACAGAACCGAGCACCCACCTACAAAAATTGCCCTTCACCCACAACTCCCCGACCCCTGTCAACAACTGCTGGCACGAAACACTGCATGCACAACTAATTGCAGTTATAGTTCTCTTTAGTAATAAATGCTAAACATTGTGTTTTAACATTATTGCTTTTTAATTGCCTTGTATGTCAGTAAAATATCATAAAAGCTCAGTGGACGTTAAGTTTAAACAGCATGTTTACTGTTGGCACATTTGCTTCTCTATATATGTTCTGTGTGACCACATCGGTCTTCCTGTCGGTGGAGAGGAGCCAGCAGCGTTTATCGTGCCGTTCCCCACAGAGTTATAAATAGTCGGGCTTCATTAGTGTGGCACAGTGCCAGGCCTTTGTAATTACATCCCAGTCATTCAGCGCTCCTTCCAGTTGGACCATCATGATTAGGGACGAGCAGGAGCTCTTTGATGGGACTGAGTCAGGGGCTAATGAAAAGCCTGCTGCTGATGCGTCCTGATCTCTTGCAGAATCACATACTGCCACCTGCCCTTCCAGAGCAAATGGCTGTACATCGGCTCAGAGCGGGGAAACATCCACATCGTCAACGTGGAGTCCTTCACTCTCTCAGGCTACGTTATTATGTGGAACAAAGCCATCGAACTGTGAGTCAACACCCCTCTGCTCTGTCCCTCCATCTTCGCCTCCCTTTTGCATGTCTCCTGTGTGCATTTGTTCAGTCTTCGCTCAAGCAGGAAATTCTGAAGATGCAAAGGAATGTGAACACCACTGTGTGTGTTGGTATTGTGTCCTGGAAGCTGATCGCTCTGCAGCTCTGATCTGAGTGAAAGTCGCACGGTGATCCTTCCTTGCTAGGATTTGCTTTGGAGTTGTCCACAAGTGTTGGCTGCTTGGTTTAACAGAACTTATTTTACAGGACGTGCTTATTTGATAACACTCATGACTTCTCCCTCATGTAGATGTTCAAACATAAGGAGCTTTAAATCTCATGCACAGCATGGATCCATTCGTGATTAGGTGTCCAGGAGTGGTTAGTTATCAGTTTCAAGATGTACCACAGTGTAAATCGTTCCATTGACAGAACTGTCAAACGTGTATTGTTCCTACAAAAGAGAGCGTGCACATAAAAGTTGTCACCCCTCAAATGGTTGACCCTTTTTAGTGCTGTTTAGAAATCAGTCATGCTCGATATGAGCCCTTTTACAAATAAATCTCTCTCACTATTTATTTATTTATTTATTTATTTGACAGACTGTGAGTTAAATAATAATATGCAAAGTAAAAAAGTGACTGCATACATACATATTCACCTCCTTTTAAAGTGACACCTAATTCAACTCAGAGAATAGATGTTTGCACAATACAAGTCAGGGGATGGATAGAAGAAGATTTCCATGCTCATCAACAAATGGAAGGAGTCCGGGACTTGTGTAAATCTACCAAGAGAAGGCCTTGCTCACAAACCGAGACCATGTGACCACTCTGTCAGTGGTACAAGCTTCAGCAGGTCAGCTGGAGAGACTGAGCACACAACGGCTCTTTATCAGATGCAGAATGTCCCTGTGTTGCAGAATTAATTTGATCCTCCATCTTTACAAGCCGTCCAGGGCCGGCTGCTGAGAAGCACCAAGGAGCCGTTGATGTGACGAACTGAAGCTGAGATTTAATGTTTTTAGTCCCCCCCATCGCAGAAATGGGGAAATTAGAAATATCCTCCGTCTGTGAGTGCACGTTGTGGAGGTGCTGATTTTCATTTTGGGTTGTGGCTACATCCACACATAAGAAAGATTCGTTTCAAAATTTTGGTTGCCACATCAAAACCCAAGATGGCCGCCACATATATGTAATGTATATAAATCTTGTGAGCTGGATACGTTGGAGAATAAGCAACATGCAGACTTTCATTTTAGCATCTTGCTGCATGTAGGCGTAAGAAAGGTTGTCATTTCAAATACAGTAGTCCCTTGTTTATTGTGGCACCCTGAAGACCCGCGATAAGTGAAAAACTGCAAAGTAGGAATATTGGTGCAAGTAGTAGAAGAAGAAACGTTCATGCTCCTTTAAAAAAAAAAAACTTCTGACCGGTTGGTTAGCATGCTCTAAATGAAATGTGCAGCAGGTTCAAGTAATACTGTCTGGTCAGGCTGTAAATGTTATTTTTTAAATGATGTTGCAGAACAACAGAAGTTTTAATGCACAGAATATGCAACAAAGCATTCTTAGTTTAGCGTTACAGTTTTGTTGTGCCATTTGTTGGAAACCTGTGTAGTTGGTCAGTTGTTTTCCTTTTTATTTCTTTTAACATGAAACACTTTGTTTCTGGGGGCAGAGCTTGAATTACTGTTTTTTTTTAATGGCATTCTGACTCTGGTGTTAAATTTGCAGAGACTCAACAATTAGCCTTGATTTTAAGTATCACTTCAAATAAAAATGTTATTCATAACTTTGATCTGATTGTAGGAAAAAACTGAGACATGTTGTCAATCTTTGTATTTCTGTGCATTAAATTTAAAAAACTAAAAATAGATATCACTATGATGCTTAAAATATAATCATAATTAGGAACATGTGATATTTAGGCAGCAGATATAAAATTATTTGATGTTTTTAAATAAATTTGATCAAACCATCAATATCCCATACTGGCCCACACATTCTGTCTAATTTTAAGATTTAGTTCCTTCATCGTAGCCGTGATGCGGAGCTGTGCAGACGTGTGCGCTAAATAGTTGTTGAGGAAGGAAAACTTGAGCCAGAGAAGTTCCAGTGATATTTTTTTCTAGTGTGCCCTCAGGTGAGCTAAAAATAGATTTTAATCTGTGACTGGCACGTGAGATGAAGGTGTGTCGGAGCGTGCGGCCGCAGGTAAAATCTGATGAATTTCCTCTTTGGATGCAGGAGTTGAAAGTGTCGGAGCGACGTGTGCCGTCCACATCGGAAACATGCAGCAAAGATTGAGAAAATAAATAAATATATAAATAAATAAATGCATGAATAAATACCAGTAAATAATTTTTTGCTTTTCTGTCTTTGTAAATGGATGAAGAGAATACATGTTGTGAAATCCAAGAGAAAAAGCTCAGTCATTAAAAACAAAGTAAAATTAAAAATAAAGTAAAATTGGGGCAGACTTTTCAAAGCTCACGCTTTCTGCTCTTTAGATTCTTTGCAAATGTTCACATTCTACGTCCACATTAGCTGCTCATGAGCTGCTGTTAAGCAGTTTTAACTGTTGAACTGTATGTGGGAGCAGTAGTTTTACCCTAACACACAGGTGTGTGTGAATACACTTTTATACACAGGGGTGTACGTAGGGGCGCAGTGCTACTTTGTGTACTTCACTGTACTTATTTTAATTATCTGTACTGGACCATCACAAGAGTACGGCAGTCGCAGAGGCAGGCACGTTTCATAGTGAAGACGGAGAACTGGAAATATCTCATGTCCATCTGTCCGCTGGTGCACGCTGTGAGCATTAGAACTTGAAAAGCAAGCGAGGTACTCACTTCCATGTAAGTGTGTAGCTACATACGGCGTCAAAAAGTTTCCGTTTGAAAACTGGTTTGTTGCATGAAAATTCAAAATGGCTCCAGATCCTGGATCTGTCATTTTGTGCTTCCTCTGACAAGAAGAAAACACCACCCTCTCCTCCACAGTGCAACTCCTCCCCACTTGAACATCTTGCACCAAAAACATTAAGGTTTACTTTCATTTTCTGTTCAGTTCCAGTGCAGGAAAAACATTCACATAAAAAAACTACAAACCTTTATTCAGATTCTTCAGTGATGCGGGATCTCAGCATAACTCTTGTTTAAATGCATTTTACTCACCACTTTATTAGGAAAGAGACTGATGCTATTTAAATGATGGGCATCACCCAAAGCATCAGTGGTTCCTTCATAATCCCACAGATTAAAACCTGCCTGTCAGCTGTGTAGAAAAACTCTGGTCCCAGTGATCACTGATGCTACAACAATAGTTGAACTGGTTCTCCATCTACTTTTAGGACTTCTGTGAAAATCTGAAGATGCTTTAGGTCATATTCATAAAGAAATATAGAAACTTTCAAGCACCACTGTAGGTTGGTGTACCACATGAAGGTGAGCTCTACCGACCATGACCTCTGACCCCGAGGTCACCCTTCATAACGGAACTGGTTTTCTTTAAAGTGACTTTTGACCTGATTAATGTGTTCAAACGTTCTCTGTTCTGGAACAACACTTACCGTTTGATAAATGCTTACACGTTTCTTGAAGCTTTTAATTCATGAATAAAGTTTGGTTTACTTGATGATGACGTGTTTAAAACATGAATGATGTTGATTATTATTTGCAGTTCTTCTCAAATCATTGAAATGTTATGTTTTAACATGTTTTCTCTGCCTTGCTTGCTTTTTGTATAAGCCTGACTCAACCTGCACACAGCTTGTTTGTACGAGCGCTTTGTTACGTGGGGTGACTGGAGTTCATCTTCTTGTCCGTCGTTGCTTTTTACTCACTGCGACATCTCTGGCTGTATTGACTCTCAGCAGAAATGAGATCATTAGCCGGCAGAGCCAGACCTCACTCTGAGGCAGCAACACTTTAGGCCACATCCTCTCTTCCTCCATGCCCCTCACTCTGTTGCCTCGGTGATCCTGTCTCCACACATTATAATTCCTCCAAGACCCTCGTCTTCCTCTTCTTATTGTCTCGATTGTTGTGCCTCTCTGCGCTGCACAGATCCATATTTGAATCCTTTAGTTTCTTCTTTTTGCATTGTGAGGCATAAACATTGTAATTTGTTTTTAATGTTTGATAACATTCATTTAATTGTCTGCTTGTATCACCCTCTAAAAACCACATTTTTAATTACTTTTTTAAATTTAATGTTAAATCACAGTCCAATATTAATATAATGCACTAAACTACCACTTCTGATACAGATCCACCAAGACGCATCCAGGACCTGTTGTGCACATCAGTGATAATCCCATGGATGAAGGCAAGGTAACTGATAGATTTAACACTTAACACACAAAATGCTTCTACAAAAGATTTACAAAATGTTAAACTAGCCCTCCTGTTGTTGTTTTTAATGCTTAATCCAGATAACGTTTAGAGTAGGAGGCTAACGGATCAGAGGCAGGAGTCATTTCCAGCAGCATCATCTCAGATGTTGTGTTTGGTGAAATGTTGGTGAACACAGACTGTTTGAACTCTGAGCACTGATGAAAATGTCTCACCAGCATCACAGGCATGGAAAGAGTTATGACGTCATAATCAGCAGCAGTCAGTCAATTTGTTGAGTGAGATGACACATTTACAAGAATCTAATAAATAATTATTTCACATTGAATTTATCTTTGTTTAACCTGCAGCAGTCCCAGCTGAATGCATGCAGCTCAAAAACTTCTCTTCGTTTTCTGTAACTACAAACGTCATGAAATCTGATCCACATCAAAGCATCATGTGAACATTTCAATAAGACGGTTTTGACCCTTTAACTTTAGGACTATTCATGTTCCTCAGGGCAAATCTTCCACATTATTTAACTCTTTCAAAATACTAGTAAGAGCAGCACGGTGGCACAGCTGGTAGAGCTGCTGCCTCTCAGCGAGAAGGTTGCCGGTTCATATCCCAGTCTGGTCTTTCTGGGTGGAGTTGCATGTTCTCTCTGTGCATGCGTGGGTTTCCTCCGGGTACTCCAGTTTCCTCTTACAGACCAAGAACATGCATGTTAGACTGATTGGTAACTCTAAATTGTCCCTAGGTGAGAGAGAGAATGGTTGTTTGTCTCATTTGTC
>JARVGS010000789.1:26476350-26495147 GCA_031762315.1 Hypsolebias antenori | reverse complement strand
TACATTTACTCAGATTAAACTTTTGATCTGTCATCTATGTTCTATTACGAATAAAATATTGACATTTGCCATCTCCATATCATTGCATTCAGTTTTTATTCACAATTTTAGTGTCCCAACTTTTTGAAATCCGGTTTGTAATGTTTACTTGTTCTTTTTAAAAACATTTTTTTTATCCTAATATTTATTCTTTATTTTGTAGATTTAGGCAGGGTCAGGTCTAGAATATGCTGTTAAATTATTTAATTTACATCAGTTTTAACTGAACTGGACTCACGGCACCGCCCATTGTCGTGTTTCGTTTGTTTTCCAGTCAGGTGACGAGGTCATTGTGCTCTTGAGGAATTCAAGGCCTTTAATTTTCCCCTCCAGGTTCTCAGTGATGTTCATGCGGCGAGGTACGTTCACGGCGTGGCAGTTCACTGGTACCTGGACAGTTTTGTCCCCGCAGCGATGACTCTGGGCACCACCCATCACCTGTACCCGGAGTATTACCTGTTCGGCACCGAGGCCTGCGCCGGCTGGATCCCAGCAGACAGAGGAGTGAAGCTGGGCAGCTGGGAGAGGGCGGAACAGTACGCACACGACATTCTAGAGGTGAGGCGTTCTCCTGCACATCCGAGGCGTTCGCCCGTTTAGTCCCATCTGGGGAAGCGGCTGAGGTCCGACAAGCTGCAAGACGCCTCCTCGTCACGCTGCAGCTCAGCTGAGATGTTCCACTCTGCTGCACGCGCGTCAACAGAAACCTCCTGCAGAACAAGCTAGAGCCGGTGTCATCTTCACTTTCATTCAAGGGAAATTGGACTCTTTCCATTCATGTCAGAGACAAATCCAGAACCAGGAAGAACTTGATCCGTGTGAACCTTTTGTCCCGTGGCGTCTACATAAACCCCAGATCAACACTTTTTCACATCCTGCTGCAGAGTTTTAAATCTCATGAAGCGGTGGATCCTGAACTTGTGGCCGTTTTCTTCTTTTCAGGACCTGAATAACTACGTTGTGGGATGGACTGACTGGAACCTGGCGTTGGACCGGACCGGTGGACCAAACTGGGTCAAGAACTTTGTGGACAGCCCCATCATAGTGGACGCAGAGCGCGACGTCTTTTACAAGCAGCCGACGTTTTACAGCATGGCCCACTTCAGGTAGCTGCCCGTTTGTCCCGAGCGATCTTTGCTCACAGCGTTCATCAGACCCTCATCTGTGATCTCTGCTCAGCAAGTTCCTGTGGGAGGGGTCCCAGAGGGTGGGGGTGTCAGCTAGCGGAGACACGCCGCTGGAATTCGCCGCCTTCGTCAGACCAGACGGATCAGTGGTGCTCGTCGTTCTCAACAGGTACCGCTGTCGCCCACAACTATACCAGAGCTGCAAATGTTGAGCTGACACTTTGTGTGGTAGTAGCTGAGAGTCGCCCTCAGCATCAAGCGCCAACACAACCTGAAATGACTGCGCTCAACGCCATTTGATCCGTAAATAACACTGAACTGTGTTTTCAGGTCTGGGTCAGTGATCCAGTTTGACGTCTGGGATCCAGATGTGGGTTACATTCCCAGCGTGGCTCCGGCCCGGTCGCTGCTCACGCTCGCCTGGAACACGCACTGACTGGGCTCCAGCACAGAAGCACACACTGAACACTGTGAGCAACAATAATAAAAAAAAACGCACACTGGATGGTCGTCTTTGCCAAAGCTCATGATCTAACAAGCACTTTACCGTTTAAATCATTTCAGCTTTGTCTGCCGCACAATAAACAAAAACCTCAAGATTTCTTTTTAATTAAAGCTAATTAAAATCAACACTTGAGACATTTTTGTCACTTCGATAATTAACAAAATTTGTAAATATTTTTATCGTTGCTTTTTTTTTTTTAAAAAACACTAATAAATTTACTGTAAGCAAAGAAAAGTTCAAATTTTTTTTGTCAATTAATTAAAGCTAATTAAAATCAACAATTGAGACATTTTTGTCACTTCGATAATTAACAAAATTTGTAAATATTTTTCTTATCGTTGCTTTTTTTTTTATTTTTTTTTTAAAACACTAATAAATTTACTGTAAGCAAAGAAAAGTTCAAATTTTTTTTGTCAATTTATTACATCATAGACAGTTTCATATTTATAATATACAGTTTGATAACCAGGTATTTCACACTTGCATTGCCATTTCCAATGTTCTGTTTGTTTACTTTGCAAACCTTAAATTGATGAACTAAAATTATTTACATTAAAAGTGAATCAAAATGTTCAAACAGTCATGAGCGGACTAAAATGGAGGGACGTCATCGGTTTGTAATATGTACACCGGGAGGGGACGAACTCTGAAGACTGATAAATTCAGACTGGGTGGAGTTTTTTTTTTTTTTTAAGTTTGTTTTTTGTTTGTGTCCCAAAAAATATTTTAACACTACAGTGTTGACAACATGAGCTCCTTTTACCTTGGAGAAGCAACTCCTCCCAAAAAAGACAAAATAAAATACTTCCCGACAAAAAGTAAAATGTTTCTCTCAGCGATGTTAAAAGGCGTTCATGTTCCAACTCTAAATGTTCGGGGTCGACGTCATTTCCCATGATTTTGGTTTCCAGCAGCTCGTTTGAATAAACGTAAAAGGAGTTTACTTCAGGTGAGAAGAACATTGATCTACTCTGGTTTGTCAACAAAGGGAATCAAACCACAACAATTTGTTAAGACGTCCGTTTCGGGTGCATGACTGGAACAAAAGAAGGCATCAAAACAACCTGAACATACAAAGAGTCAGATTATGATGACTGCATCGGAGGAAAACTGACGCGTTCTGTGGGACGTGAGGATGGAGACGGGAAGATGAGGGAGGCGGGTGTCTCAAAAGGACCATCTCTCCTGTGTGCGGGGGTCCGTGGAGAGGGAGGGGGACTCTGAGGGGGTCTGGCTGCTGTTGTCTTCTCCGTTCAAACTCATCCTACACACTGGACACGTGTCGTGCTGCAGCGCCACAGAACAAAACACACACGTTAGCTTCCTGCAGAACAGTCACATTTTCACCAACATCTCCAGGATGAAGATAAAATACTCAAAGCCACGAAGCCGACACAGAAAACTCATAAAATAAAAACAATCTGCTTAATGTGTTCAGATGTTTAAGCAAACCTTAAAAACCACGTTTGTTTAGCTACGGAAACAGCCGAAAAGGCTAAAAACTGGTCGAACGTCGAACTTACCACCTTTTTTGTTCACTAATGCAGACTACGGCCAGTCTGATGTGGGTCCATCACGTGACTCGAGCTTCAACGTGGCGTTCAGAGATTCTGCTGAGCGCTTTGTTTACACCGAGTGTGTACCCGCATTTCAGAATTACATTCAATATATCTGGAAAAAGTTCTGTGGTGAACTCAGGCGGCTTCATTTGATATAGGATAAACTGTTTTAATGTTGGATTTTGTACCTTCAACCCTCCTGCTGCCCTTGGGTCAAAATGATACCTGTGAGTCATTTAGACCCAAGGGCAGCAGGAGGTTAAGATGTGACTTCGTGAAATGCACAGTAAATCTATACAAATTTTAAACATTAAAGCTGATTACTCAACAGCTTCTACTTCATTTAACATGATTTTGAGCAAAAACCTCTTACAATTTGATGCATTAATAAAATAAAAAAAATTAAGATTATCTTTTATGATGCGATTACCGTAAAGTGAAAGAGTTAATTACGTTTTATTTCTAAATGAATTGGCAGCCACTAACTGCATTACTAACAAAATAAAATACTCAATTATCGGTGCAGTCAACACTCAGAAATCCAGATTGGTGTTTTTTAAATCAGCAACAAGTTATCAAACTAATTCCTCTGATATTTCTATATTAATATTCTGAGCAAAACGTGTTTAAACGTTGCCCACACTTTGAGGGAAAACTAAACACCACAGAGGACATGGTTTTGGTTTGAAATGTTCAGCCATCTCTTGTGACTCACCATTTCCAGCCACGGTACTATACAGTCTGAATGAAAGAAGTGGTTACAGGGTAGCTGTCTGACTGGTTCTCCCACCGCGAAGTCCTCTTTGCACACTGGACACTCCATGCAGCAGTCTGAGGGAGAAAAGACTGGTTTCAATCCATCCACACAAACACCCGGCCCCATCCATCCATGATCTTCTGCTTGTTCTGAAATCGGGTTGCGGGGGCAGCAGCTTGAGAAGTGAGGCCAGACATCTCTTTCCACACCAGCTCTTCTGGGGGGGACCCCAAGGCGTTCCCAGGCCATCCAAGAGACTGTCTCTCCAGCGTGTCCTGGGTCCTCCCCAGGGTCTCCTCCAAGCCGGACATGCCCAAAGCACCTCCCTAGGGAGGCGCCCAGGGGTCATCCTTACTAGCCGACCGAACCACCTCGACTGGCTCCTCTCAACGTGGAGGAGCAGCGGTTCTACTCGAGTCTCTCCAGGATAATGAAACTTCTCACCCTATCTCTAAGGGAGAGTCCAGCTACCCTGCAGAGGAAACTCATTTCAACCGCCTGTATCTACAATCTCGTTCTTTCGGTCACTACCCAGAGCTCATGACCACGGGTGAGGGTAGGAATGAGGTAGGATCACTTCCAGCAATCAGATAAAACATTTACGGTGCCTTTAAGTACAGGTAAATGTTTCAGGTTGTGTCAACAAGCCAGCCTTTCAAAAACAACACTGTCTTCACATACGAGATCATTAGTGAAACAAAGGAAAAAGGTCTAAAGAACTTAATGGAACGCGCGAGTGACACTTCCAAGGTTAACGGGCACTTTGTCCTACCCGTGGGTTTAGAGGTCACTGCATGCAGCAACACACCCACAGCAGACGTTAATGTACTGAATCCAGGGGACTTTTCTGAGTACACAACAGATGGTTCACAAAGGAGCTCTGAACTTCATTTTAACAGAGAAAACACTTCTATGTGCCGAAACACAACTAAAACAGTTGGATATAAAAAAACAACTGAAATACGAGCGTAAAGCTTGTTATTGTTAAACGTATTTGTCTTGAATTGATGGATTAATAGGTGAAACTGAAATTATTCAATTCAAAGAACTGCTTTTAAATCACCCATTGTTTTTAGAAATAATGTGCACCCCTATATGCCTTTTGGTTAAAGTAAACAATCATTGACCTCCACTTTATGTTTCATAGCCCACAGTGAGGCCCTGACATCAAGCTTGGGATCGGTGAAAGTCAACAGCCTAAATGAAGTAATTAATTTACAAACAGCGGGTTTGACAACTTCACTCATCACACAGCTGCAGTCGGGACGTCCCGGACTGAAGAGACACCTGGTGAGACGGTGAAAAAAGGAAACGGTGCAGATGAGCGACTGACCTGCTTGTTCCTGAGTGATGCTGACGGTTGGGAGGGAAGAGATCTTCTCTTTCTCTGCTGGAGGAGGTCCGGTGTTCTCCAACTGACCGAGTAACTAAACACGCAAACACCCGTCAGGTCAAGACAAACGAGAGACACTCGAGGAGCTCTGTAGTTTTTGTAGCTCACCTGAGTTATGACAGCGTCTAACCCCCCCTGCCCCCATGCATAATCTCCTGGGTTGGAGTGAAGCATCCCTGTCCTGGAGACACAGACAGACCCAGTTAAAGACAAAAAACACTGATGAGGCAGCAAGATGTTACTCATGTTGTTAAGCTCTTACCACGACAGAGGAGGCGAGCCAGGAACCCCCGAGTTGGCAAAGAGACCAGCAAGAAACTGCTGCACAATCCTGACAAAACGAAACATAAAACAACTGAAGTCAGTAAAAGAAGAGGAGAATCTGGAGCTGTTTCCACCAAGCTCGGTTCCGTTCCTGACGTTATAATAGTTGTGTTTAAAAACATAAAGGGCCGCCTCTTTCCACATCCTGTCCTTCATCTGTGCCTTTCTGAACACTCGAAATACCACAGCTACCAAATATTTGGCTATTCAGCTACAACACATTTCCATATTCTCTGGGCTGTGAACGATGGAGACAAGTTCGCGAACGACATTCGCACGGGAGTCTCCAAAATGTTCAAGAATATCAGCAGAAGTTCTCAGTTTCCACACGAGTCACAGAAGCTCGCACGCATCGAGTTTTGAAAAATGTTGGAAACATTTATGCAACAAACAAAACAGTTGAGGTCTAAATGTCTAAAAACTAGGGACAGATCAAACAATCAGCTTGAAGTCGGTAACGGCCGACTGCATCAAGAACAGACTCAGTACATCAAAGCAAAGCGGCTAAGGCTCATGCTAGCTGCACGAGCCCACAGACTCCACAAACAGCAACCCACTAATGCTGAAGTGTTGCAGTGAAGGCATTAGTTGACAAGATGATAAAACTGCCTTGTTGTATTTTTGTGTTATACTATTTGAAGGTGTTTTTATGCACGTTCATAATTCATAAAAAAGGATAGTTTGTGGTTACTGAGGTGTCGTTCTGTGGAGCCTTGATTTCACATTACACGATGGTGCACTTATTTTTATTTGCAAAAGTGCAAACCGAACACTTGAAGTTAAATGCTTTTCGCACATTTGAGGTTGTCTTGTTTTTATAAGGTAACGGTGTGGTTCAGCTTTCTGTGGAGTTATCAGTATCTAACCTGCAAACCATTTCTTTAAGGACTTGTGCTGTGGTGCACAAAAGGGGATTAACTTCCTGTTGCATTCTAAACTACTGCTTCTGTGCAGACACCTGGACCCTATATGTTTTTTATCTCATCTTAGTGACGTTATTTTATTTATTTAGATGAGACTGCCTTTTAAAAGAATAACTTAAGCTGTTCAAAGCTGTTTATGGTAAATATTTGTTACGGTTGATGGATGAATGATAATAATTGAAATAAAAAACCTGCATATGAGTTCGTACTCGTTAGTTTGTTAAAAGAAAATCTTCATCAGTCAGTCAGAGCTATACAAAAATCACATATTGGCATCAGCTCACAGAAACACAATGGGTGCATCTCTACTAAAAACTGCACTGATGCTCAACAGTTATTTATTAACAACACTGTTGGCGGACTAACATATATTGCGAACACAGTTTTGGAGCCATGCACACCAACATAAGCAGTGATTTAAAAAAAACTGATGAACAAAGCGAGGTCACACAGGCTGCTGTTTGCACATTTCTTTGAAACTGCGATGAAAAATTCACCAATACCAAGTCAACAACTAGTCAACAACTACTGTAGTCTCCAACAGTCGCAGCCCAGTGAGAAACTTTATTGTCGTGGTTTATTGGTGTTGCAACATGTTATAAGAAACCTGCACAAGGTGTTTTAATTTAAACATCTTGTTTGTTCTGGTTGGACATGCAGCAGAGCAGAACTCGGGGCTGCACGCTTCTTGAACAAGTTGCAGCAAATCGTTGATCAAGCCTAGTGAGCATACCGGAGCTGCAACATGTCTGAACCTCCTCTGTTGGTTGGAAACAGGCTGAGAGCATGAGCAGATCTGTCGTCATGAGTGGGGAGTGTAGAAGTCGAATCACCTACCCTTCCACAGCAGGCGAGCGATCCGGCCTACTGCTGCCTCTGGACCTGTATCTCCTTTGGCTGTGTAGACGAGGCGGACGCCCGGGTCCCCAGTGGTCCCCGGCTCCTAATAGGGCCCCCATGGGTCCTCCTAGACCTGCTGGGACAGATCCACCGACTGATCCACCTCCCAGACCCCCGAAATCGCTGAAACCCCCGAGGCGTCCTCCTGGGAGTCGAGGTTCTGAGTCGGGACTGTCTCTGTCTGCTGTGAACGGCCGCTCCAGTAACAAAAGGTGCCATAGCTACAGGGACATCACAAAAAAATGACCCACAGCAGAGCAGAGAAGAAACAGGAAGGAAAGATGAGTTAAAACATTATATCACATGTCCTGCCACCCCTCACACACACACACAAACCCCCCTCAGGTCTGTTCGTACCTCTGCAAACTGTGTGGCTGTGTCATCTATCCCGTTTGCGCCGCCCTCGAGGAGACTGGGGGAAACGGCACACAAAGGGGACAAAACACACATTATCAGCGACACGAACTGAACTCAAATTTAAGTCCTGTGCTAGTCTGGGACAAAACACGAGCTTCACCACGGCAACTTCAGTGCCTTTCCATCTAGGATCCTGCAGTTGATCCAGACCAGCACTAACAAGAGGTTTTTTGTTCTAACATCACATACATTAAAGCCAAAAAAATAAGTCTCCCACCTGGAATCCTCGGTGACTTCCTCTATGAAACCCGAGTCACATCTTGGACAGATGTATTCCTAGAAAGAGTCACAGCAAAGTCTGAGTCCTGCAGCGTTCAGGACACGAAGGGAAACATGACCGTATGCATTCCCAATAACCTAAAGCGACTCCCGATGTTACCTTTCAGTGCTTTGAATACTTGGTAAACGATGACAAAATAAAAAAAGTTTCCTTAAACAATAAACGCACCAACCAATGAAAGGCATTGCAATCCTTGGAAGAACAACTATCAACCCAAGATTTAGACTTGGACCAGACGTGGACAACTAATGGCTCGGAGGCCAAAAGTAGCCCTTGAACGATCTCCATCTGGCCATTTGTTTGAAAAGAAAACAACTTACAATAAGTTGATGAAAACCTGTATTTTATCAATGAAACTTAAGTAATAAAGGCTAAATTAAAACTTGAAATCTGTTGGATTAAGAGTGGCTAAAAATATTTTTTGCCATATTTTTGACTGAACTCTAATTTTAAGAGTTTAAGACTCCAAAAATATATATATACTGTATATATTATTTTTTTTTGCATATTTAAGTTTTGATTTGATGTTTGTTTATTCATTTTAAAAGAACAGTACAAAACAGTTTCATCAGATACAAGAATACAAATAGGATAAAATGAAAGGAGCAGAAAGAAGAAGAAATCTTATTATATCTGCCCCTTATTTCACAATTTGTTCAAACAATGATAACCTTCAAACTACATAACAAAATGAATAACTCTACTTAATTTTTCTAACTGTAATACACAAACACACTAAGCTACACCATTCTCGTCTTATCGGTTCTTCCCTGTTCTGTGGACGGGCGTTGTAACTGTAATCTGAGCTCTGTTTTGTGTTTGTTTGTTTGTTTGTTTATCCCAACAGCGGTTAAAGGTCCGGATGCAGCCATGCTGCGCTATCATCATGTGTGTCCATGAATGTAATCTAAAGCTCTGATTGGTCTTTGTACAGATGTAGTAGTTATGTACGAATGGGTAAATGAGGTACAGATTGTGTTGTAAAGAGCTTTGAGTATCTTGATATGATAGAAAGGCACTACAGTATACAAGTACTGTCCATTAACCATCTAAAACTGATTAGCCTTTGGAGTCAGCCCAGTACAAGATGGCCACCACTGCTAATCAACCATAGCTACATAAAAATGGCTAAAACCTAGCCACTTTTTCAGATTCTGAGCAAAAATCGAATTTTTAGCTCCCTGTGTTTTTTCTTGAGTCACTTTTGGTAAAAGTGTGCTGAACTAATGTGCCGTAATTCATTTCTCTTACTTTTACAATGTTTTCCTACAAAACATTGGTTTCCCTAGGAGTCGATGTAACAAACCACAAACTCCCAGGAAACAGCATCTTGGTTTGGGATTTTCTGACCATTTGTAGACCTAACCTTCAAGTTTAGTCTAAAACTCAGCAAAATTCTGTGATTTGTTGTCCACCCACAAAACACGTCACTTGTACAATTGAAGGAAGCTACGGGGGGATTCATCCAGGAGCACGTGCCGTGTGCGCCGGGACAAAAGGCGATACGAATGAGCGCTTCTGCTGCTTGTGATTTATGGCAGACTGAACCTGTGGCCTCTTCAGCTCGAGTCTCGAGTAGAACGAGAGCTGTAGCTGCGTCACACGTGAGGGAGGTCAGGTCTGAGGAGGTGGCAGGGATCAGTGAGCAGGAAGATCAGCAGACTGATCCCAGCTGGATGTCCCCCAGGTCTTATCTCTGTGCTTCCTGTTTGTTTGTGCTGGTGACAGATGGCTTATCATGACCGTGGTCGTTGCTGGCAAGGGTCACCTGCTGTTTGACACTTTGCTCACCTTCTTCACGACGTTTCTTTTTGTGTCTCTGCTGCCATGTCAGTTTATGTGTTGTCTTTACCTCGTGCAGGATGGCTCTGTGGTGAACCTTGATGAACTGGCTCAGGAGTACTCTCAGTATTACGGCACCTCCCTCAGCGACGTGTGCGAAAGGATGGAGGAGCTACGCAAACGCAAAATAGTCCAAGACAAAGAGATGGTAAAGACTGCTTCTTTAAGTGGCTGAGAATTGTCCTCAGCACCTCCTGAGAGCGCTACCACATTCCACAACATCTCATGTGACTAGATGTTTTAGTCTAAGCTCTGCTGTGATGAACAGCGGTTCTTCAAGAAATCTAGGCCTTTAATTGTCCCGTCATGGAGTGAAGAAGGATTTGCAAATCTGTCCATGTTATATAAATATATATTGTACTATAAGAAATAAGTGTTATATGTGTTGTCATCATTATATGTTTCTATATGATGATGAAATTAGTTCTCTGCATTTAACCCATCACACCTGAGATACACTCAGGTGGAGCAGTGGGCAGCTATGTGAGCGCCTGGGGAACAGTTAGGGATTGGGTGTCTTGCTCAGAGACACTACGCAGGGAGTAGAACCTGCATCTTTCTGGTCATAAGTCGGCCACCCTACCTCTACTCCATCAGCTTCAAAATAAGTGAGGTACCAACTTCCACGTTGGTGTGTGGCTTCATCAAGGAGTAAGAGAGGCCACGATCAAAAACTTGCCACATTGAAATGCAAGGCCGCCAGCACCACGTGTGTGTGTGTGCGTGTGTGTGCGTGCGTGCGTGCGTGCGTGGCCAAGGCCACCGTTGGCCACCCCCAGACTCCTCCACTGCACCTGGTGGTGGATAAAATGCTCCCGGCGCTCACCAGCGCCATCTTGGACTAGAAAAAATAAAATCACTTGCTCTGTGCTTTACACAAAGTAACTTATGCCCACTTGAATATCTCACTCTAAAAACATTAAGGTTTACTTTACTTCCCTATTGCAATTCAGTCCAGAAAAAAACACTCATCCCAAAAACTACAAACATTCACTGTTCAAACCCCTCAGGGACATTGGCGTCCTGCTTGTTAATAAGTTTGACATCGGTTGAAAAAAAATGTTTGATTTTTAAGCTGCTGGAAAGATTAAACGACTAAATTCAGTATTAATTTACAGTTCAAAGCTAAAGATAAGCCAAAATGCTAAACTACCAAAATGTTGATTTGTCTGCAGGACTGCAGCGTGAGCGCTGAGCTCTGAATTTTAAAAGTTACACAGATCAGAACAAAACTAAAATGAGTCAAACCTACTAACTATAAACTTAACAAAACAACTGCTCAATGTTTTTTATGAAACAGCAGATCAAATCTAGAATTAGCAGACCACTAGCTTAAAGCTAAACCTAAAAGAACAGCAGTTAAAAGTTAAAAATGAACGGCGTAAGCTAAAGTACCGTATTTTTTGGCCTATAAGTCGCAGTTTTTTGCATAATTTACATGCCCTGCGACTTATACGTCGAAGCAACGTATTTGTTTTTTTCCATATTCATAAACCAATTTTTGATGAGATTTTCAGCAGCTAGATGGCACTCGAGTAGTATGGATGCAATTGTGTCATGTAATAGGTAAAAGTGGCTATTAATGACGCAATCGGCTTGCCATAGCCAGCCACCTTGGTCTAGCTCGCCTGGAGCAACCGTCAAATCAGCTTCACTTCGCTGAGACGCCTCGGTGTCATGCAGCTAATGTGACCATCAAAGTGCATTTATTAAGGAAAGGGTAGACTGAGACACACCTTTACTATCATTTTGAGCAAACAAATAATTGTTTTTAAGTGTTAATCTTGTTAAAGTCTTCCTATGCACACTCCCGCGGCCGCCATTTGGCACCAAATTGATTTTTGGCACAACTCCATCACACATTTCCAGATTGTCGGCGCTGACACTTAACAAACGCAACGCGGCAGCGGTGACGCATAATAGACGTGACGTATACGGTGAAGCAACGTATTTAAGTTTTATTTTTTCCCACTTCATCAGGCGTATTTGGACTGATGAGACTTATAGGGCGGAGCAACGTTTGTGGATGAAAATACAGTAGATTTTAAAGACCACAGTGTTTAGAAGGATTCGACCTTTTTTTTTTGTGAGAAAAATTGTAAATGAAGTTAAATATTTCAAAAATTATGAAAGCTATTTAAAATAAAAACTCTGACGAAATGTCCTAAATAAGCTGAATGTTTTTGATAGATTAAGAGCTGAAAATACGCTGAAGTAGAGTCCGAAAAGCACATAAAACCCACGTGTAAACAGAGAGCAACAGAGCGAACGCTGACTCAGCATTCAGACAATTAGGACATTGTTTTGTCTCTCCAGGGCGGCAGTTTCACCACAAAGACAAAAGAACGGGACTGATTTTTTTTTTTCACCTATCTCAGCTGAATGGTTTCCAGGCGTTTGAGGTTCAGCTTGCTCTTCAGGGTTAGACGAATCTTCTCTCTCGTGTTGTGACCTCATGCAGCCTATAATCCTGTAACACCAACACTTCACCTGGGAGTTCACGCTCGGTGTCATTTCATGATGAGCCTGTGATTTACTGCTCCACTTCCTCTGTGTTTCAGGGAAAGGTTGACTCAGCCGCCTCATCGCTGTGTCTCCGCTCGCAGCTCCAGGTGAGTGTCCAGCTTGGAGTGTGTCAGACCCCGAGAGGGGACTTTTCCTGTCCTGTGCGTCAGCAGAGCTTCCATAAGAAGCCACAAAGTATCATCTGACCCACTGCGAAGCAGAAAACTGCCCTTGAAGCTGAGCTTCGACGGGGGAATGAATATTAAAACAAGGTGAAACAGATAAGAGAGCTGCTGCTGAATTACCACGTTCAGAATCTTAATCACAAACCAGGTCACTGTTTAAAAAATAAACAAAAAAAAACATTATTTAGAGCCCGGCCAATGTGGAAATTTTGGCTATTGCCGATACTGGTATTGGGAGGGTCAGGCAGCTGCTGACAACAGATATAATGGCAGAAAATTTGTTAGCTTTGTCCACCCCCAAGAATCTAAGAAACAGCAAGTGGGGCGGGGCTTGTTTATTTAGCACAGCTGTTAGCAACCATGAAGCTAAGCTAAACAGATCCACGCTGTACGTGGTCCCACGGCAGGTTTACAAGTGGAGCACTGGTCATGAAACAGTCTTCCTAACGTGCATTCATGTTTTCTGTCCTCCACTGTTCACCATAAAGTTATGAAGTGTGTTACAAAAATATTAATTAAACAAAGAAACACCTTCCTGTTCATTGTTTCAACAGTCAGTCATGTACGTTGAAGATCTAATTAGCATTGACCACAGCAGAGTTTATTTTTCTTTGCAGAGAAGTAAGGATAATGCATTACGTTGAGGATGACAAAGATAATGTTACTAACACTGATATATTTTACCTCTACGTTAGCTTTATTGATCTGGATAATGTAGGCAAGGCTATCTACACATTAGCTTGCTAACTTGAGAAGCACATAGCTAATGACAAGTGGGTTGGAAGACTGAAGATAATTTATTATTGTTGATTTATTTTATTTTACAGATCAGTTAAAATAAACTCACCATGCTCTGTTCAGCAAAATACTTAACACAGCATTGCTCCCTGCTTCGGCTGTGCTGAAAGTGAAACTTAAGTGAACGGCCATGACTTGAGTGTAGTCTTCATGCACCCTCTGTTGGATACATTGTATAAGTACAGCTGGTTCCACCATTTTTAGGGGTGAAAATTATTTATATCAGCGCATAATGGGACAATTATCACTGAGACCGATACGTCTCCAAATGTCTATATCAGCACTACTGATATATCATTTGGGCTCTAATATTAATATTATTATTATCATGTGTATTATCTTTTACACTTTGATCTTTAGGTTTTTGAAGCCTTGATGCTGGTTGTAAATACGGCATGTTTTAACATTCAGAATTGTTTTGATGTCTTCAAGGAGTCTCTTGGACTCAGCAGTGCCACGTCTACTCCAGAGCCCGAGAGAAGGTAAAATTATTTAAAAGTCTTTAGGAGGAAACTGCTGGATTGTATTTATTGCATGTTTGCCAACGGCCCCGATTTGGGCGGCACAGTCCCACTGTCTCACGTCCCACAGAGGAAGGGACGGGGCACCCAAATGTCTTGCATTTGACAAGTGCTGGCTTGGTGTACCAGTTTACATCATTAAAATGTGTTGGTGGGAGGAACTGAAACGTCTCAAGGTTCCAGGAACAGTGAGTAACTGCTGTGGCCATCATTACTGGGCAGATGTTGGACCCAAGGTCTGGAGACACAGATGTGGGGTTTGTAGGGCAGCTTGTATTTTCTGTTTGTATTTGTTCTGTGTATGTGGTAGAATTTTCAGGGTTCTCTGCTTTATTATTACAGTACATAAGGATAAGTTGTGATAAAAGTGCTATAACATGCATCAAAGACAAACTTGTGGTGCTCAGTGTGTGAAACAACGGTTTTCATGGATGCTTTGCATCAGCTCAACCTTTTAATACATATGTAATATACTGATTTTATGGGGGGGTGGGGGGTTAACCCTAGGAATTTAATGCACATCAAATGACTGAAAAGTACAAAGTTTTGAGTAGATTTTTTCAAAAGTTTCTGTGGAAGCAAGGCCCCGGAGCCCCATTCGAATGCTTTGGCTGAAGGTGAATAGCAATAAGGATTTTGTTAGGATAATTTCATATTATCCTTAGTAGTCCACTAAATAAATATGCCACACAGTAGCAAGTGAAAAACATCTGTGACCTTTATGTCTGTTAGCAAAATGTCTCATGAACCACTGGACAGATCATAAAAGAAACTTTAAAAAAGTTGTTGCTGGATGTGCATCTACAACTGATTCAGTGTTAGGGTCAACCTGATTCAAGATGGCCACTACAGCTAAGTGACCACAGGAAACACAAAACTGCTATTTATCTACCACTTTTACAGATATGGAGCTGAAATTTGAAATGGGTGTAGCTGAGCATTAAACTCAACACACAAATCAAGCGCTAAACATTGTGCTTTATTTCTGCGTAAAATGTTTGACATTAACTGTTGACACCATTCTTATTTGTGGGTTGGCAAAATATCTTAAACACAAATGGTTGGATTTAATTTAAACCCCCAGAAAGCAATTAATGGATGTACATCTACATTTGTTTATGTTTTGGAGTGAATTCAATTTAAGATGCCCACCACAGCTAACTGGCATGAGCCAAAACAAAAATGGGTATAACTTTAGCAGTTTCACAGATGAGGAGCTAAACGTTGGTGTGCTAGTAGCTAAAACAGCTGATTGTGGACTACCTGAAGACAATCACCTGTTGTTATCCACGTGAAAAGGGTCTTGCTCTTCCTTCATCTTTAATGTGGCCCGAACCGCAACGTGGATCCACAACGACCGTCTCGGCACCGTGACATCTGCTATTACTTTTATTGGTGTTTCAAGTTACCATGGCGACGTAATTTGCAAACAAAGATGCCATTTTTCTCATTGAAACAAACTTTAAATGAGACATTTTTAGATATATTATGCTAAAATTTGATGTGGTGGTAGCTGAGAGCAATACCCCACGATGAAGCCAAGTAAAAAAATTAAGATGGCCGCCAAAGCTAAATTTAAATGACTTTTACTCAGCTATTTTTTTTTTACACATACAGAGCTGAAATTTGTTGTTTATAGCTGAAAGCGTTCCCCGTCACAAACTGAGTCCAAATCAAAAATCCAAGATGGCCGCCACGGCTTTAAAAAAACACTATAGCTCATTGATGTTTTGCCACGTTGAGCTGAAATTTGGTTTAGTGGTAGCTGAGAGCGAACCCCAACACCTAGTACTGTCAAATCAAAAAGTAAAAATGGCCGCAGCGTGCCAGTCCCCGTCAGAGTTTCTCCAGGAACTTTCCAGTACTCGGTGTCTTCTGGTCTGTGAAGGTGCACATCACCGCTCTCCTCTGAGTACGTTTGACCAAACAGTGCCACGTATCATCTCTGTCACCACTGGGGACACGTGCGTTTCCTCTGCTCCCCCGTGCCCTTGAGCCACACGTATGAGGCATTTCTGTGTGACCCTCACGCTTCCTTCCTTCCCTCCATTGTTTCTTTTAAAAACTTCACTCACGTTGTGTCACTGGAAGCTGGAGGAGATCCAGGAGTTTAGGTGATGAGCATGAAGAAAGCAGCGCGTTCCTTTTATTGGGTTTATTCACAGGACGAGTCAGAGAAACGTGCGTTCAAGAAATGAAACTGCTCCTGTGTGCAGCTCGTGCATCATCAGCGGTGGGGGGGGGGGACACCGCCACACACAGCTGCATGTAGCACCAGAAACCAGAGAGGTTGTTTTAAGGAGAGCCGAAGCGTTTCAAAAAGAATATTTGAATTAGAGTTTCTATTTTTACTCGCCCAACTGAAGACAGACTTTTCAAATGAACTATATGACGACGTTGTCTTTCTCTCAGGCAGTTATAAACTAAACGGTGTCATGACGTTTCCTGTGGCGAGCAGAGAACACAATGAGCCTTTGACATTATAACACCGGGACAAACCGGAGAAATTGAATGCTGAATGGTTCTGCTGAAACTGGATGAAGAAGCTGAAACGGAGTTGTTAAAGATAAAAGAAGCAGAGCACGAGCTAAAGGGAGATGTTTCCTGTCAAAAGTAAATCTCCCATTCGAGTAAACTCCTCGTCTACGGCCAGACCACCCTGAACACGCCTAAACTCGTCTGGTTTCTGAAGCTCAGCCGGGTCAGGCCTGTTAGTACCTGGATGGGAGACCACCTGGTCTAATACCAGGCGCTGTAAGCTTCTCACAAACCTCACCATGGGGCGCGTTGTTCAAACCAAGAGCCATCGTCAGTCCTGGGGGCGAAGCACCCCTAAAGGTCAGATGTTAGCATCGCCCCTGTTGGTAAGCTACAACGAGTTGAGGAGGGAAATGGTGGGAGAGCAGAGAAAATGAAGAGAATATAATATCAGGGACTGGGTTAATGTTTTATTAAAGTAAAGATCCTGTTTGTGTTTTAGGCTTCCCATGCACAAATCCAGCTCAGACGACGGATCAGGAGGTAAGTCGAGTGCACTGACGGGTTTGTTTAGTACACGTTCGTGTCTTTACTTCACTTGAAGCGTGAGAATTTTAACTTTTCACATTTTTTGTGTGGTTTATTAATCTTAGTGCATTAAAATAAATCGATGTGCCGTCATAGGTAAATGGGACGGAAAGAGAAAAAGCAAGTCTTTCTGGCAAAGTTTCTGTAAGTCTCAGAAAGGAGTGATGCGTCAAACTTCCAAAGGTAAACAACGACCAGAAGCTTGTAAAAAAAAAAAAGTTAGGAACTTGTGTAAAATGTGAATAAAAACAGAATTCAGTTATATGCAAATCTCATAAACTCACAGTGGAACATAGTAAACTTGTTCAATGTTTCATCCATCCATCCATCCATCCATCCATCCATTATCCATCATCTTTACCCGCTTCTTCCTTTTTGGGTTGTGGGGGGTCACTGGTTTCCATGTCCAGCAGTCTCTGTGCGAGGGACGGGGGACACCTGGACAGGTCTCCAGTCCATCAGTCTAACATGCATGTTTTTAGTCGGTGGGAGAAAACCCACGCAGCACGGAGAGAACATGCAAACTCCACCCAGAAAGGACCCCGGCTGGGATTTGATCCGGCAACCTTCTCGAGGAGAAGCAACAGCGCTACTAACTGATCCACCGTGCCGCCATATTGAAAGTTTGAACTAAGAAATTTTATCAGTGTTTTTGAATTTGATGGCAGCAACATCTCAAAGTTTTCTGTGAACCTCTTCTTTGACCGTCAGTCTGTAAACGTTCATGACCTGCGGAGGAGACCAGCGGTTGGAGGTTTTGGAGGAACTGTTGTCTCGTTCTGCTCTGATGGAGGGTTTCATCTGTTCCACAGTCCTGGGATGTTTTACTGGATGTTTTGTTTCGTGGTGCATCAGATGTTTTCAGTTGTTGAACATCTGGATGCAGGCAGGTCAGTCCAGCACCTGGATGGGAGCAGATGTTCTAAAACCTGTGGATGCTTTTCTACATTGATGGAGTGTTTCCAGATGTTTGAGCTGTCCATGCCAGATACACTAATGCACCCCTAAACCATCAGCAAGGCAGGTTTTTGAACTGTGGGCTAACAGGTTGGATAGTCCTGTTCCTTTTTAGTACGGAGGACTTGGCGTCTCTGGTTTCCAAACAGAACTTCACATTTGGACCCGTCTGACCTCAGAACAGTTCAGTCCATTTGAAGTGAGCTCTGGTCCAGAGAACATGGCAGCGGTTCTGGATGGTGTTCACATCTGGCTTCTTCTTCACCTGGTAGAGCTTTGAGCAGCACCTGTGGATGAACTGTGCTTGCAGACGATGATCTGTGGACATGTTCCTGATCCCAGAACAGAACCTGAACCAGACCTGGTTTTAGTGCAGAACTCTTGTAGAAGCTTAAAGTCTGTTGGTATCATGATCTGTAGGTGAGGCCTGCCCAACGTCTTCCCTTTTGCATCATTCTGAAAAGATTCTACTAGTTTCAAGTGATGCTTTGGGCAGATGGTGAACCTCTGCCCTTCTGAGATTTTTTTATTTTTATTTTTGTTCCCAGTCCTCTTTCTGACCTGTTGCCAGTTCTTCCAATGGGTTGCCTAAATGTTCCACCAGGTGTTGTATTCGTACCACTTGTTTTTACAGCCTTCACTCCCATCTCAACATTTGAGATGTGTTGCTGCCATAAAATTTAAAATGACCTTTTTTTA
>JARVGS010000789.1:26460703-26472572 GCA_031762315.1 Hypsolebias antenori | reverse complement strand
TCTTTCTGTCTTTTCTTTCTTTCTATCCTAAAAAAAAAAAAAATTATCATAATAATGGTGTGAAGAGGATGGCTGTAAGGTGAGAAGGGAGGCCATCAAAAATGGAAAAAAAAAAGATGTTTCTACTGAGCAGACTTGAGGGTCTGTTACCATAAAATAGTTTTAGTTTATATCTGTGAGATGATAGGTGGCGGGTGAAATGCTTTTCTTCAACGTTGGATCTTTAACATCGTCCTTTTTCACCCACACAGAGGACCTGAGGGACGCCAGCAGGTCCCCGGGTTCCGGTGGACAGAGGAACCCTTTGGTCAACCCTTCAGCCTCGTCTCCTCAGAAACAGCTCGTCCCTGACAGGGACTCGGACAGCCTCGCCTCCTCCCCGTCATCCAGCAGCATGGACACCTGCAGCCAAACCCAGCGCTTCGGCAAGTCCAGCAGGAGTTACCAAGAGGCTGTTGTAGCTGGGGAGGTGAGGGCGGCAGGCGGGGGCTCTTTCTCTGAAATGGATCGCACCGAGGAGGAACCCAAACTTGTGCGCTCGCAAACTGACGAAGAGCTCCGGCACCGAGTGCTGGGCTCACTTGGCCTCCACGGGGTGAGAAAAGATCAATATGTTGTTTTTTAACTTCAGAATGCTCTGAGGTCACATTAGATGAAGCCAGGGCCGTACTGTGTTTATTTAGTCAGTCACAGCAGCCGTCTGCTACGTTTTCTATCATAAACCAGTTATTTTCTGCTCAACAGCTGGATTCTGTTGAAATTAATATATCTCCAAACAAAAGGTGCACATAAACAAGGACTTGCTTCTGCAGCGTGTGCTTAGATGTACCTTCTAAATCAGATCTTCAGTTAAAATTCACCAAGATCCACCTTTTTCTAAGCAAACGTTCAGAATATATGTTTATTTAGCTTCTCTTTTAGTGACAGACTTGCTACTTTTCTCCACTCATATTATTGTTGTTTTTAGGCCTGTACCTCTCTGTGGGCTGACAGCGTCTTTCTGCACACAGAACCAGAGACAAACTGCAGGCCAGATGTGCCAAAGACTGTACATGCTAAAGAAAACAAATTACCACAAAAACTAAAAAAGGCTGTGCCGCCTAAACATGAAATAAGTTAAGCGTGGAAAGTCTGTGTCTGCAGAGAATGACTAAACGCTACAAAAGATGCGTCTCCTAAAATGAATTCATGTAAATGCAGGTCCACTGTTCCACTAATTCCCCGAGCTCTTCCCACACTCGGGTTTTTGCTTTTGCAACCACAGAAGCCACCGCAGTCGTTCTGGTCACCCTGTACCTGTCACCTGCTGGACCTCCTGAAACTGGAACTTTATAGCAGAAGTCCTGAGCTTGGCCCGTTCACAGTCCATGTCCCTGATCTCCCCAGAGACATGAGAAAAACTTTCCCGGATGTTGTGATTGCACAGAGAGGGGGCTCCACCAGTTCACGCTCGCAATGTGTTTGGGTTTACCAGGACTGTCTGGTGAAGAGGGAGCTGAGCTGTAAGACAAAGCTCTCTGTTTACAGGTCGGTCTACGTTCCTCCTCTCACTTCTGGTCATGAACTCTGGGTAGAGACTGAAAGAATGAGATCGTGGATGCAGGAGGTTGAAATGAGTTTTGATAGGTTTTCCCTCTTGAACCTTTAAACAATAATTCACACAAGACAACAGGGTGAGACGCTCAACTTCACGCAGAGCTCCAGCCAGCGAGGTGACACCCCCCATCCACAGTGCTAGTTTATTGTACCAGGAGTTGGCACGACTAGGGCCCCTCGCTTGCCGCCTGGCTTGTATGACACCCAGCACCCAACCTCGACAGTCCTCCTCTCAGCTGGTGGGCCCACATGAAGGTGGCGTCCTGTCTCTTCTTCTGGCTTGGCCCGGCCAAGCCCCAGGAACCAAGGCTTGACCACCAGGCGTTGCTTCACCAAAAGTGTAAATGATAGAAAACCTGTGTTGTCTTACTTTGTACTTAAATGCTAGATGAGGGTGCTTTTTTTTTTGGCTTTGCTGAATTTTACAATCGATCCGTTGTTGGTGTCCAGATGTGGACTGTGACCTGCCGTCTGGAGACCCTAATCTGAACCGTCGGTGGTTTTCACTTTTTCACAGAGAGCTTGCAGCTTTGGAGGATTTGACCTCACCAGCCGCTCAGTATCTTTTGACAAAGATAACGTGGTATTGAACGACTATTCTCTGAATATAATTATTTGCTTTTGTTTTTATTTCTGCTGTACCTGAGTTTTGTCTTCCTTCATGTTCAAATAGACTAAAGATGGAGAGAGTGGTGCGACAGTCGAGGCTAAGTCTCCACCAACGTCACGGATTTCTTTGGGCAAGAAGGTCAAGTCTGTGAGGGAAACGATGAGGAAACACATTTCCAAGAGATATCACTCTTCTCTCTCTGAGCAGGTACTTTAGGGAAATAATTAGGTGGGGTCAATTTACGGATTGTTGTGGGAATCGTTTATTTTTCCTCCTGCGTCCCAGTTGAGCCCAGACCGATGTTGCAGCTGCCCCCACTCGCCTCAGACGGACTCCGACTCTTTGGAGAAGCCCAAGCTGAAGCCAGGAGGGTCTGTGGAAAGCCTGAGGAGTTCTCTCAGCGGTCAGAGTTCCATGAGTAAGTCGTCATGCAGGTTTCCTGATGGGAACGTTGGTTTTGTTGTGTCCTACATGTGCTTGAAGGAGTTTAAATCATGTGACCGGTGGCAGCTTGTGATCCTGCTGTTTGTGTTTTGTAGGTGGTCAGACCGTCGGCACCACCGACTCCTCCAACAGCAACAGAGAGAGTGTGAAGTCTGAGGATGGAGAGGAAGATGAGGTGCCGTACCGTGGGCCGTTCTGTGGACGTGCTCTGGTTCACACCGACTTCACTCCAAGTCCGTACGACACGGACTCCCTCAAGCTGAAGGTGAGCCGCGGTGAACCTCACAAGAACAGCAAATGTTCTCAAAGACGCTTGAACTTCACCGGCCTCTTTCTGCAGAGCGGTGATGTCATCGATATCATCAGTAAGCCCCCGATGGGGACGTGGATGGGCATGCTCAACAGTAAAGTCGGCACCTTCAAGTTCATCTACGTGGACGTGCTGAATGAAGAAGCGAAGCCAGAAAAGACCCGAAGGAGGAGAAAGGCCCGGCAACCCAAACCCACATCTGTGGAGGAACTACTTGATCGCATCAATCTCAAAGTACTGACCTGAAGTCGTGATAGAAACCTGTCAAACTGGTTTAAGACACTCAATGTCAAAAATAGAAAAACAGTGGCTAAAAGCTAAATCTAGCAAAATGCTCACCCAATAATAAAAGTAACAAAACACTGGCTGAAACCTAAAAGTAGCAAAAGGTTAGCTAGAAGCTAATATTTACCAACGTTGCAAAAAGGCCAAAGTAGCAAAATTGTAGCGAAAACCTGTGAAGGGTTACCTAAATGCTAAAAGTACTAAAACTCTAGATGAAGTTATGAAAAGGCTAGCTAGAAGCTAAAAGAAGCAAAAGGCTAATGAGGGCTCAGATTATTTAAAAAAGTCAAAGTTAAATGTTTTGAAGTTTTAAAGTCACAAAAAAGCTAAAGTCACAGCGCCTGTCTCTGTTTGCTGAACGTTTCGAGATACAAACAGCTTAAATGGAGAAAAAGAATGCAGATGTAGTTGCTAATAAAGTACACAAACATAAAAACACAACCGTGTGAAAAACATCTGTCACCTGCCACAAAAGACCAATAATGTTTTCATCCGTTTGTGTACTTGTTTTTCTGTTTTGCTTGAGCAAAATATCTAATGAAGCCCTGGATGGAGTTTAATGAAATAATAATTGGATATTCTACCACTGACCCACATTTAGAGTCAGCCCAATTCAAGATGGCCGCCACAGCCAACTGACCTTCAAAACACAAATAAATAGAGCTCAATCAGTTTTACACATATTGTTCTAACATTTGCTGAGACTTAGCATAAAGACATATTTTAAGTGTTACCAGGATGTTCATAATTGTTTGCCATTAACTGGTTGGATTCAGCTCTGTTAGCAAAATATCTCTAAAATGGTACGTGAAACGTACTTATACAGCTCCTTTTTATCTAATGAAGATACTCAAATCTCTTTACAACACAATTTGTGTCCCCATTAACCTCCTACACACACATTCATACAACACTCTACCACACACACATTCACTGAAGGGCGACCTCTCAGCCACATCTGTCACAAAATCAAAACCTGATTAGCTTTTAGAACCAACAAAAACACAGCCTTCCTTCAAAGTACCTTCCTGTTTTGACCTGAGCCGTATTTCCACGGTTCGTCTTCCTGCCTCCACAGGAGCACCTTCCCACCTTCCTGTTCAACGGCTACGAGGACCTGGACACCTTCAAACTGCTGGAGGAGGAGGACCTGGACGAGCTGAACATCATGGACAGTCAGCACAGAGCGGTGCTGCTCACTGCCGTGGAGCTGCTGCAGGAGTGTGAAGGTGAGTCAGCCGAACACACAAATATCAGCCAAACACACAAATATCAGCCGAACACACATACATCAGCTGAACACATCAGCTGAAGCCATCAGCAGCTCACGATGCAAGGTTCCAGGCTGGACAGACTTGATGATGGCTGCCACAGCCACCTGACCTTAAAAAAACTAAGCAGTGGCTCTAACTCAGTCAGTTTTACAGATATTGACCTAGATCTTGATGTGGTAGTTGCTGAGCATCACCTGCACACACATCCTGAGCTCTAACAGAAAGCAAAGTTAATGAAACATTCAGGAAATAGTCACTGGACCTTCATCTATAACTAACTTTTAGAAGTAAAAGCCTTCAGGTCACGTTTGACTCCCTGTCGGTTGCAGGAAGCAGCGACCCTGAGCGAGGCGGCCCGGCTGGAGGCTCTCAGGAGAAGCTCCTGCTGGACAGGCGGGGGGTCCTGGGGGATTCCCCGCGGGACTCGGGATGCTACGAGAGCAGTGAGAACTTGGAGAGCGGTAATGACAGCCTGACACGCCTGTGAGCACTGTCCTCTTCTTCATCCCTCCTCTGCCTCGCCTGCACAAAGACTCTTCTTCTTGTTCCAGACCATCTTCAGCTTCATCCTCTGCTGGAACAACTTCATGACGTTTGCATCTGCTGCTGTTTTGTTTTCAGCCAAACACGAGCGTACGTTTTCTGTTTCTGCATCGCTGGCTCACTTTGACCTTCACGAGTCGACAAAATTTGCTTCTATCTGCAAAAATTAATTAAACAAACAATAATAATTCAGAATGTAAATACAGTATAAACAGAATCTACAAACCTCATAAACCCAGATCTGACCCCGAGGAGCATAGTAAATATATCAAATGTTTAAAACAAAAACATTTGTTCCATATAAAAATAAAGTGGTGATTTTTAGTTTGATGGCAGCAGTGCATGTAAAGAAACTGGGGCAGGTCCATGTTGTCCTCTGTGAGACGTCCCCGCTGGTTGAACATCCAGGACCTGAGCAGACCACGTGTTGGAGGATTCTGCACCTGAAGTCACTCATTCAACCTTTACTTCTACAGGTTAGTCTCGTTGAGTCACGAGGGGCCTGTTTCAGACAGAAACACAGAAGAGCTACAGACAACAATGAACCGTCAGAAAAAGCATATAAAATGAAAAGTAAATAAAAGTAGTGATATAAAACAAAACATTGTGCCATGCTGGAAGTTATCTTACTGAAATATCAAAGACCTTCACTAAAAACAAACATCTGGATTAGAGCATGTCTAAAACCCTGAAAAGACTTTTCTCCCTTAATGAAGCTTTTCCAGATGAGGAAGCTGCCAGAGGCACTAATGCACCCCCATACCATCAGAGAGGCAGGCTTTTGAACTGTGTATTAATAACATGCCTTTCATCTCTTAAGAGGCAGCTGTGGCTGAGGTTAAAGCGGTCACCCTTCAATGGGACAGTTGAGGGTTCGATTCCACCAGCAGTCGCATGCTGAAGTGTCCCTGGGCAAGACACTGAACCCCTCACTGTCTCTGATGTGTGTTCCATCAGTGTATGAATGTGATAAATCTCTGATTATTCTTTGTAGAGATGCAGTAGAGTGCTGCATGAATGTGTGTGTGTGTGTGTTGGATTAAATGAGCGTGCGGAGTGTGTTGTAAAGAGTTTTGAGTGTCTCCATTAGACAGAGAGGAGCTGTATAAGTGCAGTCCCTTTACTGTTTAGTACGGAGGAACGTAGTTTCTGTGGTTTCAAAAAAAAAAACTTTAAATTTAGATTTGACTGACCACATCTGCACATCTTTACTCCTGAACATCTGTTTTCATGTCCGGTCCTCCGACTGACCTGTTGTCAGTGAATCTAACTGGTTATAAAATGCTTCACCACATGTTTTTGTATTCGTACATCCTTTGAAGATGTTTGTCGTCCCCAACACGTTTTCAAGTTGTGTTGCTGCCATCAAATTTAAAAATACTAATTTAATCCTAAAAATGGTAAAAAAAAAAAAAAAAAAAAAAAATATTTTTTTAAAAATTTGATACTTTGTCCCATTGTGAATAAAACATGGGTTTATGAGATTTGTAAATTATTAGATTATTATTTTTAATTGTTTTTTTACTGTTTATTTGACACATATCCAACTTTTTCAGAATTAGGGTTGTTTTTAACAGCGTAAATAAAAATGGAGACAAACTTTTTTTTTTTTTAACGGGACTACAAGTTGAAGTGAGTCCAAACACATCTGCAGTTTGACTCGTGGTGTTTTATTTTATTTTTTACTTTTGCTATAAGCGGTGAAAGTTGAACCGACCTCTAGCTTGATTTTTATTTTTAAAGCTCCGTGTTCATTTCAGTGCACATTAAATGTGAGCTCTTGGTTTCTTCTCTGAAGCTTCTGTGGTTCAGACTCTGAACGTCACGCTGTCAGCTCATCACTTTTTTCTTTGTGTGTATAAGTTTTAGTTTAGTCAAATATTATGTTGCACAATATTTTTCACGTGCCTGAAAGCTGCATAAAGCATAAGATTGAAAATATTTACATAAAGTATACTTGTTTTAAAAACTGATGGCATTTTATGGAGATAAATGCACTAAAGGGAACGTTTCAGCCTCGTCCGGCAGCGGCTGCAGGCTGGGAGTTTGTTCTGACAGCTCGACGAATAAACGGCTCCGTGCTTCATAACTTTCCTTTGGTCAGTTATTCATCACAGCTCATGGTTTGTTTGTTTTTTACCTGCTCATCTCTTGGCCATCATTTTTCAACACTTTAACGTGCTTGTTTAAAGGGATGCTTCAAATGTTTTCACAAAGGGTTCTGTGCACAAATAAAATCTTACCTTTTGTTGGTGGCTCTTTAAACAACCTCAGCTGAGAACATGGAGTATAAGTCTGACTGGACTGATGAGCTAACAGCTAATCTGAGCTAACAGCTAGTCTGCGCTAACGGCTAGTCTAAGCTAAATCTGAGCTAATAGCTAGGCTGAGCTAAGTCTGAGCTAACAGCTAGTCTGTGGAAAAATGCGGCCTAAATCTGATTTCTTTTAGCCCCAATGCGACCCATATCTGAGTTTTTCATGATGGTTTGAAAGGTCTCATTTCGTCTGACTCTTACGTCGGTAAGGGTAGGGGTACGTAGACGGTCTCGCTACTAATGTGCTGGATTTGGTGCGTCACTCATTCCAAAAATCAAATGTTGTGTTGGAGTCTCCATCAAGAGTCCAGATAATGAACCAAACAAGCACGTCAAAAAATAATTTGTTTCGTTCTGAGTAGAGCCTGATCGATATGGAAATTTTGGATATCACCAATACCGAAATTGGAAGGGGAAGGCTAATGCCAGTAACCGATGTAGTGGCTGAAACTTTTTGAGCTTTGTCCACCCCAAAGAATCTAAGAAAACAGCCACTTTAACCTTGAAATCTTTCTAACGTGAGTTCATATTTTCTATCCTCCAATGTTCACCATGAAGTTATCAAGTCTGTTACAAAAATATAAATTAAAGAAACACCTTCCTGTTTATTGTTCAGTAAATCACATATAATGTAGTGAAGGTGTAATTAGTTTTGACTATTGCAGAATTTATTTTTCTTTGTAGAGAATAAAGATTTCAAACAATGCATTTCATTGAGGACAACAAAGGTAACATTACAACACTGATATATTTTACCTCTATGTTAGATTTATTGTTCTGGATAAGGTTTACAAGGCCTATGCTAGTTTAAATGTTAGCTTGCTAACTTGAGAGGCACATAGCTAATAACAAGCAAGTTGGAGGGTTTGAAGAGAATTTAATATTGTTGATTTGTTTTATTTTACATCTCACTGGTGAAGATTCTCAGTCATCCAGGACATGGTAAATTCAAAAACGATCAACACAAAAACAACTGGACTTTAATTGTAACAGAAGACATTTCACTTCACACCCGAGGAGCTTTGTCAAATTAAGACAGTCTATTGAGAAAGCTTCTCGGATGAGAAGCGAAACGTCTTCTGTTACAATTAAAGTCCGGTTGTTTTTGTCTTTAACGTTTTTGAATTTTACATCTCAGTTAAAATAAACTCACCATGCTCTGTTCAGCAAACTATGCTACATAGAATTGCTCCCTGCTTTGGCTGTGCTGAAAGTGAAACCTAATGGCAATGATTTGAAAGTACAGTATCTTCATGCGCCCTCTGCTGGAAACATTGTACAATTACAGCTGGTTCCAGCGTTTTAGGGTGAAAATTAGAAGTGCTTATATCAGCGCATAATGGGACAATCATCACAGATACTGATACGTCCCCAAAGGCCTATATCAACTTAAAATATTGGCTCTACCGATATATCAGTTGGGCTTAAGTTATAATTTCACAACTTCAGAATCTCACATGTCTCGCGTGTGACGTCACGTTTTCTTCTGCGCTTCAGAACTGTAAACGGTTCTCTCTGGAGTCTGACGGAGGTCTCATTTTAATGATGATGTGAACAACCATGCCAAAAAAAATCACATCTGAGCGCTAAGGCCTGCAGTGTGAACGCAGACTTAGCAAACACAAAACTGACCACGGTAATATTTTGCTGATTTTAAGTTTAAATGTTATGGGGCTGTAGCTGAGAGTCATCCCTAACTCATCATCCAAGCACAAACTGATCGTGCAAGTTCTCTTTTTAAAACTGCCATTACCTTTTGTAGTTAAGTACACCTGCTTATTAGCAAAATATCACTCAAACCAGTCATTTTAATACACATCTCAGAAAGTAACAGATATACATCTACAACTGATTAACCTTTGGAGTCAGCCCCATTCAAGATGGCTGCCACCACTAATCAACAACAGCAAACCCAAAAATGACTAAAAGCCAGTCACTTTCACATAAACTGAGCTCAAATGTGGTGTAGCAACAGCCGAGGGTTCACTTGCTGTGGCGACCCCAGAAGAAGGAGCAGCCAAAAGAAACTGTAGTAGCCGAGAGTTGTTCAAAAGATCCCGACAGTCACAAGGTTGGACCAAAACAACTTTATCACCGTCGGTTCTCATCTTAAGATTATCTGGGTTTAAAACACGGTCATAAAAGGCAGCGGCTCATCAGCATTGATTCAAGGAATCCTTTAAAACAAACCTTTACGACTAAAGTTGTGCGTTACATCATCAAGTTCTACAAGTTACACTGTGTTTATGAGTAACTTTATGTAAATACAACTAGGCCTGTCATGATAACAAATTCTGCTGGGCGATTGTCTCAGAAATTATAGCAATAAACAATAATATTGTGTGAAATTTGACAATTATTAGTAATTTTTGTCAAATTTAAGAAGAAATGTTGGTTAATTTTTGTGTGTAGTATCTTTTTTGACCACTGGATGGCAGAATAAGACTGTTTGAACCAAAGGATGGATGAGCAGCATGTCTTTTTAAGAAAAATGGGAGGGAGGCCCCTTGACCCGACATGGGCTGTCTCTCTCAAAATGGCGGATGCTTGGTGTGGTTTGAGCTCTTTAGCATAGCATTTGTCACACAAAGCTTTTAATTAAACAATCAGTAAACAAGTTCTCAGCTTCTTTTTGCAGAAAAAAAAACTTTTTACACAAAGGCACGGGTTTCAACCAGGAGCTTCGACAAGACGAAGGTTTTTTCCCCCCGAGGTCGGCCTGTTAGCTTAGCTCGTAGCTTAGCTGCTTTTAATGATACAAAAATGTGATTTTGGACGTTAAAACAGGTTTTAAAGAGAAAGGCAAGTGTCAGTGAAGAGCACCGGAGTTGAGCCTTTTGTCATCCAGTGTCTTCACTAGAAAGAGAGACATGAAGAAACGATAAAGCTGATAAATGAAAATGAGGTGGATAATTTTAATTCATCATCAGATTGATCGCAACAGGCCCAACTATAACTATGTATAATGAAGAGCAAAAACATTGATTAAATAGCTGTTAGCTCATCAATCTGCTCAGAACTATATTTCTTCAAAGTGAGGTTGTTCCGAAGCGTTCTTCAACAGGTAAGATATTAATTGTTCATAATCTTCACCCTGAACCCCTCATTAAAAAAAGTGAACTATTCCTTTTAAGTAAAAATGTGTGACTCAGCTGCCACATGCATGATCCACACACACTTCACTTGTTTATTTCAGGAAGGGACAAAAAGGCAGCTGAACCCATGAGCAGGTCTTCTGGGTTTGAGTCCAGCCACGTCCCGTCCCCAGAGTTCCCCGTTCTCCCCCTGCTCCTCGCCCCCACCTCCTCCCCTCAGAGCAAATCCAAACGCCTGCCCTGCAGTCTCCCATCACTCACACACA
The DNA here is from genome assembly GCA_031762315.1 of Hypsolebias antenori. Taxonomy (NCBI): domain Eukaryota; kingdom Metazoa; phylum Chordata; class Actinopteri; order Cyprinodontiformes; family Rivulidae; genus Hypsolebias; species Hypsolebias antenori. The sequence continues at coordinate 26,461,832 of JARVGS010000789.1, read as the reverse complement.
CAACAAACTGCTTTAGCTCGGCAGAAGCTCGAGCTGCAGGTGGAGGCGCTGCTCGGAGCCTCAGCTGCGTGGACCTGAGGAGGCCAGGCCTGAGGCCAGGCCTGAGGCTGCTGCAGCGGCGCTGCTTCTCCCTGACGATGCTGCAGGGACAGCAGGTCACAAACCTGAAGCTGACCTCCACAAAAACTGACGAGGACATCCACAAAAACCCTGCAGTGATGTCTCCACCCGCCCAGACACCAGCGGTGCTGCCCAGGGTCGAGTGTGGAGCTTCAGCCACGGATGGAGGTGAAGATAGATCCTCCGATCGAGCAGAAGGATTGCAGAGCTTCAAGATGGAGCCTGCAGCAGAAAGTTTGAGCCAGTGTGCACCAAACTCCCCGATCCAGACACAAACCGCCTGCAGGAGCACCGGTCCACTCCCTGCAGGAGACAACAGGAGTCCTTCATTTTCAGCCGCTTCAGAAGCTCATCGGCTGAAAAAGAAACGAAACACCAAGGCCTCTGCAGATTCACCACAGCTCGTGTCTGACGTGGAAAAAAATGGCTCCAGCTGCAAAACGTTGACTTAACACAAACCTGTTTTCAACAATTTTATTTCAGATTTACAGTGAAATGCTTCTGACTGCTCAGGACAACACTTCTGCTCTTTTTCTTATATTTGAGTGTTTTTTTAATTCCATGTTGGACTTCCCTGACAGCTCTGCCATGTTTGTGTTCAACCTAGACATGATAAATGCATGGACCAGTTTTCTGCATCATTTTTAGATGTTTCTAATTTTAGTGATATTACGCAGGTGGAAAAAGACGGTTCTACGTTTTTAATGTGGAGGATAAAAGACATGTCCTGATCAAAAATAACACCAAGATTTTTAACTTTAGAACTAGAGGCCAAATTACTGTAATGCCATCCAGAGAAAATGAAAGGCTGCCAAATTCATTCATAAGATGCTCAGGTCCAAAAACCAAAACCTCAGTCTTGTCCGAGTTTAAAAGCAGAAAATTTAGGGTCATCCAGCTTTTTATGGACATGCTTGTAGTCTGAGTAGCTGATTGGATTCGTTAGGTTTAATGGACAAATATAACTGTGTATCATCAGCATAACAATGAAAATGTATCCCATGCTGTT
>JARVGS010000789.1:26425262-26436505 GCA_031762315.1 Hypsolebias antenori | reverse complement strand
TTGTGGAGTTCCAGTAGACGGGTTGTGGTTGTGGCGTGGTCACCTGAATGTGACACGTTGGACAGGACTGTTTCTTCCACGACCAATCTTCTATGAACTGCAGAGAGACAAGAAAACAGAATGGCTGAATTATTAGGTGTTTGGTTGTTGACTGGATCTTCTTAGACAACATGTCCACACAGAAGAACTTTTGACTAAACACCTCAGAGTCACTGTGATCTTTTGACACTTGGTCAGAGCAGACTACAGGTCATCAGATCCATTAATGGTACCAGCTTTTCATGAACCAGTTCAAACATCATGAATCTTGGTTGGAAGACTGGTTTCAGAGCAGGGGCGATTCTAGGATCTGACCTTGTGGGGTACTTAGCCCCCCCGTACTGATGGTGTGGTTTGTGAGAAGTGCACGTGGTGTTCCCAGGAGGTCTCCCATCCAAATACTAACCAGGCCCGACCCAGTTTAGCTTCTGGGATCAGGAGTGTTCAGGTACGGCCTTAAAGGAGGAGTTCAGTTACAAATAGGACTTTTAAAGGATCATGGCAACCAAAAGACTAAACTTATAGAACCAGACATTACAACATATATCTACTTACAAATGACACAAAACAAAGCACAACTAGCTTTAACTGAACCATTAATCATATGATGTCATCATGACAGACAATGGAGGATTTAACCTTCGTACAGACGAACATGTGGCACTTCCTGTTTATCACTCTTGTACCTTGTACATTTGTTCAGACTGCGTTTAGTTTTGGAAAATGGAATAAATTGTATTCCACCTGTACATGCTCAGAGTGACGCCGACTGAATGACATGTTCTCCCTCCACCGACAACGATTCAACTTTTATTTCTCATCATTCTTCATGAAATCCCTCTGACCACAAAGTGTTCCTACTGCAAAAATACACACCATGTTGTCGGGGGGAAAGGGGGCGGAGCTCCTGCAGGTAAGGGGTGTTTCACTTCTGAACTAATTGTGATCTCTGATTGGTCAGTTGCTGACCCAGTAGATTGATTGACAGGAGGCGTCAAGGCAAAACAAAAATATATTTTACTGCCTGTTCAAGACGTCATCATTTATTCCATATTTATTTCAAATTTCTTCAATATTTTTGGTGAATCTAAAGTTTGAAAACTGAGTTTTCTTACAAATTCCTAATGATGGTTTCTTTATTCTTCAGAAGTGCTGAGTTATAATTTAGGAGCGCTTGAGCAACACCCCCCCCCCCCCCCCAAAAAGAAGCTAAAAGCACAACTGTATACAGAGGTGCGCACACGAACATGTAACCCTCACGAGCACGAGTCTTTACGGGCTGGTGTGGGCTGTTGTGTGTCTGCGGTGGTGGTGGTGGTGGGGGGGGGGGGTTACACCTGAGTGAGTCACATGGATTGTTTAACATAATCGTGCACGTCCCAAGCCTTTGGTCCAGTTCCTCAGCGGTGAGTGGGTCAGGCCACAGGGAAATGTCCTGGTGCGAGTGCTCGATGGCCAAAACTGAGCAGCATAGATTTTCTTGTGCACAGAATGTGCGAGCAGTGCACGACTGCACAGGTGCGCAGCTTAGAGGGAACAGTGGTTGGCTACAATACAGTCTTCAGAACCTGCAGGTCTTTCTAGTTAATTCCCTTTAATTAGATGAAATAACATCATTTTTAAAGAACGCCAGAGTTTTAATGAGTTGGTAGGAGATGGATATTTCTCCAGTTTTAGCTTCTCTTCACTGGCTCCCTGTCAAATCCAGAATCTTACTTCTACAAAGTCCTCAACAGCCTAGCTCCATCTTATTGTTTCATATTTTCCTAACAGAGCCCTTCGCTCTCAGACTGCAGACTCCTCCAGGACATGTGAAAAACTCTCCTGAAGGTGTCAATTGAAAGCTGTGCAGACTGAAGACTCCACCAGATGTTCTAAGTTCATCCAGGTCTGTCCGGTCAGGTCAGACCTGGTAATTATGAGATGCTAAGTTGTGAATTTTGAGATACCAAGATAAAATTGTGATTTATTAAAGCACAACTGTGAGACGCTAATAATTATGAGCCAGTCATAATTAAGTCCATATATCCATCTTCTACCTCGCATCTCTGGTCAGGTCACAGAGAAAACAGGACCAGGAGAGGAAACCAGACATCCCTCTCCCTAGTTGTTTTCATCTTCTCTTGAGGAATCTCAAGGCATTCCCAGGCCTGAGAAGATACGCAATCCCTCCAGAGTTCTGTGTCTGCGCCAGGGCCTCTTCCCAGTGGGACATGCTGGGAAAACCTACAAATGGAGGCATCCTATAGATGAACCACCTCAACTTGCTCCTTTCTATTCATAGGACAAGTGGCTCTACTCCAAGCTCCCCCAGTATGATGGAACGCCTCACAGCTGAACCCAGCCACTGAACCAAGGAAGCTAATTTCAAATGCAGGTTGCAGGGTCTGAACAGTATGAACCAGTAAATCAAGAGCTTCGACTCTGCTTTTTCTTCACTACAGCTGATGGAAGCAACGCCCTCATTACGGAGGACGAGGACTCAATCCATCTCTCGCTCCATCCTACCATCACTATAACAAGTCTTCAAGGTGCTTTAATTCCTCTACTTGAGGCAGAGACTCATCCCTGACCTGGAGGGAGCATTCCATTTCTTCCTGGTTCAGAATCATGGTCTAACTTTGCCTCAGTGCGCATTGAACGTCTCGACCCAAAGACGCTAACAAACAAGACCCTGAGGTTTTAAGGCAGGCCTCTTCCTCTCCACAACTGCACCTTCAGATCTTGTTCATGAACACCACAAACTGCATCAGAGGCAAGAACAGCCCCGAGTCCAACTCGCACCAAGAACGAGGCTGATTTTTTTAAAAGAATGCAGAAAAACCTCCTGCTTTGGTTATACAGGGGGATCAGATACATATTAAAAGCAACCCTGGTACCGCATTGGAGTTTTTATGTTTTCCGTGAGAACGCATTTCAAATTTACCAAAGAACTATTTATTTGTAACAGAAAACCACTGAACAAAAGGTTTCCACATCCTGCAAGTTGTAGTTTTAATTTGGTTTTCTTTTCTCCTGCCAGCTGTGGTGTTGATGAACACGTCTCTGTGATGAACATCAGTCTCTGCTCTTACAAGAGGAGGATGTTACAGTGTGAGCTGAACTTCTGCAGAAAAAGAGAATCTTCTGGTTCCAAGAATAGCCACTTTTCGCAGCTGAGGAGATTCGGTTGATACAGTTAAAAGTCTTGCAACCCAACAGTTTAAGCTGCATCAAAATAAAAGTCTACTCATTAGTTTTAGCCCAGCCTCATATTTTCCTCTCTCTGTCCTTCAAACGTTCTCACATGGACTGTGTTTGAGCAGCATGAGGCTCCGATGTTTCACCAAAGTCACTATCCTCATCGACTCCTATAAGGTTTTTATGGGACTGCAGTCAGTGTCACACACCACTACGTATCTAAGTATCCTTGGAATACCACAGGGTTCACAGCATTTCATGAAAACAAAATTCCCTGAGTTTTCTCTGATATTTCCTGAGTAAATCATGAGGAGATATTTTAGTCACACAAATCATTAAAGACTTAGCGTCTAGGGCAGGTCGGGCAGAGTCGCATTCAGAGATGACAGTATACTGGAGTTTATGTGCATATGGCAATCATACCTAATAATTAATTATACTGTATATTGTATAACATCCGATACTTTGTACTAATAAGCCACAATAGCTAATCTGAAATGACACGTATACTGTAGAAGCAAAACATGGACTCAGTGATAATACATGAATATGTCAAAATCTCAAAAAGATCATCCAGCCACAGGGAAAAGCCCTTAAAATTAATTTTGTGATCCCACGTTTATCATATAAAAGAAAGCATTCCTCTCAGTAATGCTTTGTCTTTTAACTTCTATCCCCATACTTACGTTTTTTACGTTAGCTCTCTATTATTGGCCCTTGTGCAAGGTTGCTGGTTCGAATCCCAGCTGGGCCTCTCTGGGTGCAGTTTGCATGTTCTCTGCTTCCACCGGCTGACTCTCAATGGCTTCCCGTCTGAAGCAGGTGTGCTGTGCGCTCACGGCTCGTTAGTACACCTGGGTCAGTGCAGCTGGAAGTAATTCAGAAACTTGGGTTTCTTCCAGAGGTAAAGTTTAAATTAAAATAAAATAAACCTCTATGTTCAACTCGTTTTTATTTCAGAGTGAGATAGAGTTAAAAGACTGACTAGTTTATTTAAGCAGTTGAATGAGGTGTTTCCCCCTGAGGAACACGGACTGTCGCTAAGATAAACAAAGAATGGATTTTAATCAAAACCTTCAGGAAATAATCTTTGGACAACCGATAAACATTTGGAGGCGACTGACCACAGAAAACTCAAACTACACTTCTGTCAGCTGTTCACATACTGAGATCAGAGCCTTGTGCTGATCTCCAGCTTGCACCTAGACCAGGGCTTATTCAACTGGAGGCCCGTGGGCCATCTGTGACTTCAATCCCACCCACTTCATTAAAAACAATGTGTGTGTGTGTGTGTGTGTGTGTGTGTGTGTGTGTGTGTGGGGGTCTGGGTCTTGTTTATTGCATTTATGATTCAATGCAATAAAATAAATTTAAAAGGTACCAGATCATTGTAAACTGTGGTTTATTTACATAATGATTTTAATCGCTGGATGTCGGCCCCCGAGCTGCTGACTTTCAGAAACTGTGGCCCCTGAGCAGTTTTGTTGAACAGCCCTGACCTCGTCACTCAACATCTGATTAACTTTAGACTCAACCCAATTCAAGACGACCACTACAGTCAACTAAGACTAGAACCCCCCAAAACAGCTATAATTAAATTTTACAGATATTGCACTAAAACGTGCTGCGGTTGTAGCTGACAGTAATCCACAACACACCAAAAGCCACTCATTGCACTCAGTCTATCCTTAAAACTTTGGCTACAATTGTTGAACTTAACCTTATATTGTCTGTTAGCAAAATATCTCATGAACTGCTGGACAGATTTTAATGAAGCTGTCAAAAAGCAGTTGTTGGATGCACATCTACATCTGATAAACCTTTGGAGACAATCCCATTTACAATAGCTGTCCAGCTGATTAACGTATGCAAACTCAAAATCAGCTACACTCGCCCGATTTTCTGATTTGGACCTAAAACTTGATGTGGTCATCTGGATGAGGTGTTCACGACACAAACTCGGAATGTGAAATCTCGCAATATTGAAATTCGTCGCACATATTGCCACTTTTAGGTTTTGGCTACTGGCTCCATAATTTTCCTCATATGATCTTAAATTGTGGCATGCATGAAAGGCGGTGGGTGCGCAAGCTGATTGTAAAAATGTGACATCCCAGCCTCCTCCCTCAGCATCTCCTGCCTTGAAACACCTCGACTCAATCCGAGCAGGTCCGTTCCTCCTGGAAACAGCGTGCGATTGGTTGGGAGCTCATCAAGTGCTCATCCAATCATACATCACCTGCATCCAGCAGCCTGCAGAGTCCAGACTGCAGCTCAGCCGTTCCTCTTTCGGACCAAAAGAAAGAACAACTCCAGGTTTCAGTAGCTCTTGTCCTTTATTTACATGCATCCTCTCAAAAAATTAAAATGGAAATACAACTGACGGTGGCAAACTGGAGCCATCTTTTCTTCCTCCCTTTTGTTTTGTAAGGGCTGAAGGAACATCTTTTGGCAGTGAAACTTAAAAGCAGTGTAGGACAATAAGCCAGAAGTACCAGATTTTATTTGGAAGAACAATCCTACAGAACGTACGGGCGCAGACAAACCTGTTGGTACTTTTTAATCTTTGCTTTATAGCCATGTTTTGACACCAGTTAATATCACAGGTGCCTTCAAGCTTTTCGTCGGCCATTTAAAGGGAACAATAATGTTGGTACGATTGTGTGCCGGCAGACCCGTCCGAGGAGCTCAGAATGAAGATCGTAGATCTCCATGTTCAACGCAAAAGGCCACAAGACCATATCCAAGAAGCTTCATGTTTCTCTGACCACAGCTGCCAATACAATTACATTTATTTAGATATTTTAAATATAGAAGGAGGTTCCTTGGACTTTAGCCAACTTCCCAAGTCATGGACGCAATGGGAAATGCAGCCCCTGATGGACTAGACAGATAATGGGGACGGTAGAGAAAGAGCAAACAAAACCATTGAAACTGAACTCCCAAGGTCAAGGAACACCAGTTTGTGACCCAACCAGTCATCCCACTTTGAATTCTGAGGGCTCCACTTATGAAAACCCATAAGAAGCCCGACAGAAATTCACTACAATTCTGGAAGTGACGAGTCAAACCTGGAGCTGTTTTTGCTCACGCCAGTTAATCATGGTAGAAACGTACCAACAAGTTCATCCGTGCCTATTTTTCTTCTATCGAAGGCTGTTTGCGTTGAGCTTCATGACCTGGCCACGCACTTTAAATGTGAAGGATTGTAGAAATTAATTTTTGTCTTCAAGTTTGAGCAACAGAAACAAAACGGGAGTTTTTTTAACTGGTTCAGTCCAGTAAAAGATTTGCTTCCAGTGATTAAAAGAAAGTAAACCTAATTGTTTTTTTTTATCCTGCTGCTCCTATAAAACTGTGCAGAGTTATTCTTATATACATCTACTGACTACTGTCATTTCTTGTATATCAATGTAGTGTATGTGAATGCAGAAGTAATTTGGCAATATTTAAAATACTGTGGTTCTTGTTTTTTATTGGCAAATTGAATTTTAAAATCTCACACACAGCCCTCGTCTCTCAGTGCTGAAAACACTTTTTCCGAGCACCTGCTGTAGCGCTGATAAAGGAGAAGCTCTACGGCTTTTACTCCATCGGCAGCCACTCCCTGCCATCTTCTTCTTAATAGCACCAAAAGGTCCTTCAGATAAAAAACTAACGTGCTGGAACAGAGTGCTCTCAAGTCTCAGAGAGTGGTCGTCTTAATCCGAACGGTCCTAAGTGTTTGTTGATGGAAATGGAGCTAAATCGTGTCGTAAATAGTGAGCGGAAATTCCAAAGGGGTGAGGATGGAGTACGGTGATCTGCAGTAGAAACATGTCAGTAACGCACCTCTTCAGAAGGAACAGAATTCACAGTAATGTCACTAAAATCACAGATTTGTTTAAAAATTTTACAAAAACCACACGATGCAGATCAGTTCACGTCTTGGGAACATGTTGAGCTCTACGACAGATATTTAGTGGGACTCTGTGCATCAACGGGCAACTGTTGGAAACCTCCTGTCCATTTAGGTGAATTCCCTCACAGCAAGCTGAGAAACAAAGACTTTCAAGTTTCCTCCACTGGAATGGAACATCGTAACATTCTCGGAAGCTTCTTCTCTGTAAACACGCCACCAGCCAACAACAGGCTGACAGCTGGTTTGGCAACAAAAAAAAGTTGGTCTACGTATGAAAGGGAGTGAAAGAGGAGAGAATGCAGGTGGAAAGCACATTTCATCTTCAGTTTCATTTATCGCTCTGTGATACGAGCAATTCCCTGAGAATAAAGAGTTGATGCTTTCCCTTTGTTTCTTTTGAGTCAGTACTGTTCACCTCAACGTCCCAAAGGGTCCGTTTTTCTCTTCTGTGAGTGTCTCAGACACCTGAAATACAGCACTGAATGTTTCACAATTAAATAATGGAAGAAGATTTGGTAGCAATTCATAATACAGCCCACTACATACCGACTGGCTGCGTACCAGGTTAGTAGCTAGGTAGGTACCCAGTGAGCATCTAGTTCTGAACAGGCAAGTGCTGGCGAGTACCTGGTTACATAACTAGGTACACACATGGTAAGTGCCTAACTTTGTACCCACTGGGGGCCTTGCTATGTACCTGGTGAACGTATTTCTATGTACCCAATGCGTGTCTTGTTACATACCTAGACATACATGGTGAGTGCCTACTTCTGTACATTGTGAACATCTAACTACATACCACGTGCACATTTAACTTCCATACTTAGTATGTACATAGTTACATATCATCGTTATGTACCTGGTACATACCAGGCTGTATTATCTTTTGCTACTGAAAATTTGACATAAATACATTTTTCCCTGTAGTTGCACAACACAGGACTTTGATCTTCGATGTACATGCGTACACCCTCCTTTATCATTGGCGCTGCGTCTCAGCTTGGCACCCAGCTCTCCGGGGTCTGAGGGGATGTCCGTCTTGAGCTGGAGAAACTTCCTGAATTCCTGTTCTGAGCTGAGGTGTGGCGGGTATCAAAGCTCAGGTCCAGGCAGTCTGCGTCCATCAGCTCGTTGCGGATGATACAGTCCATGTCACACTCCAGACTGCCATTGAACACATCGAGGTCCAGATCAGCAGAAAAGCGGTCCTGGCCTGACAAACCAGAGCTCAGCTGCACAGAGGAGATCTTGCTGGGAGACTTCAGGTTTGGCTGCTTGGCACCGGAGTGGCTTGTGTTGTTCTTAGCGGTTGACAAGCCAGCTTGCCAACCAGGCACTGAAGAACTTTGGCCCAGGTCTGGACAGCTGGGACTCAGCAGGATGTGGTCCTTGCGGAGCACCGTTGTGTTTCGACGAGAGTTCTGCAGGGCGATGGCGTTGCTGGCCTGTGACATCAGAGGGTCAGACTGAGTGAGCATGACATTGTTGGGACTGTGGGAGTCCAGGCTTAGCAGATCTTGCAGGGTCTGGTGGTCACTGAAGTGTGAGATGCTTGTGAATGTGGTCTGCTTGTTCTCCTGGATGGTCTGCATGGGAGACTGGCGCAGACTTGTAATAGAAGAAGGACTGAACAGAGGATTTGCCCCATAGCTTCCAGAGGGACTACCCAGACCAGTGCCTGAGCAGCTAAAGGTAAACACAGAGGCCCCCTGACCGTTGGCTCCAGTGTCTTCCTCTCCAGGGGGAGGCTGCTGAGACGCAGTCAGGCTGATATTGTCTAAAAGGTCATCCATCAGGTTGTCCGACAGACCGTCATTGAGGTTCATAGTACCTGCTAGGTCAGAGAGTCCTGTTGGTCCTGTGGACGGGGACATACTGCTGGGGCTAGAGTACAGCATGGGGGAAAGAGGGGAGTCATCATCAGGCACCTCGTCCAGCTCCAGGTTAGCCAGAATTGGAGACAGACGACCACTGAGTGTGCTGGCGTTGGAATTGGTTCGGGAGCGGAAATCTGTCCAGGCATCCAGCTCGTCGCTGCTGCGGGACGTGGGACTTCCTGTCCATTTGGACAGACTTGAGGTGCTCTCAGAGCTACCGTCTTGTGCTGCCTGTAGGGAGGCAGCTTTCTTCTTGGTGGCCCGTCCTCGGGCTCCCTTGATGTACTTACTGTTGTCCATTGAAACGGCTCGTCTCCGGGGGGCCTTGCCGCCTTTACCTCCATCTGGGTTCACCATCCACCAGGAGCTTTTCCCAGTCCCTTCATTTTGGACCTTGACAAAGCGACTATGGAGGGACAGATTGTGTCGGATAGAATTCTGGAAGAAAAGTTAATGACAGAAAGAAAGTTTTGTTAAAATTTGACTTTCCTCGTGTTTTAAACAGCAACAGGACCAAAGTCATAGAGATGAACAAAATCAGAGTGTCAGTTTGTGAAAGGGCCACCAGAAATGTCAGAGGGTCTAAAGACGAACTTTGGTTTCAGATCTCTGCTCTGGGTTCGTTTTATTAACGCCTGCCACTTGAGATGAAAAGGGGAAACAGTTTTACCAGTTTGTGTGTTCTTTTACAAATTATGTTAATAAAATATTACATAAACCACTGGAGCCCTGTCATTCATTCATTCATTCATTCATTCAAGGATGGATTTTATTGAAACCTTGGGAATTTAACCTACAACTGATTTACCTTTGGGCCCAGCTTGATTGAAGCCAACTCATTTCATGTACATTTTACAAACCTTTTCAGGTTTGACCAAACACCTGCCGTAATTCTATTAATGTTTCTCTGCATGTAAATAATTCTAGTGTGAGAGATAACTGCTGTCCAGCTGTTTTCTTGAACTTGTTTTCTTGAAGTAAATAAAACCTGTCACTGTTTGCTCGTCTCTTCACCTGACATGAGAAAAACAACAATCAGGAACTTGAGTAGAGACTTTTACATTAATTTAACTGTAACAAACTGTTTTTTGCTCCTGTTGTTAGCGTCTGGGGACATGAATGTGCATTAAGCAGCGATCCACAGCCCTCGAATGTGGACGCGGTGCTTTTTGATTGAAACGGTTCTAACAAAGCCTCGTGAAGAGCTGCAGCACTGCAGCGGCTTCTCTTTGCACCTCGCACTCTGTCCTATTTCTGGCTGCTCAGAAAGGTCTGCAGGATTTCTCTGGAGATGTTCCCGAGCATGTACAAGATTAAACAGTTGGAGCCTGCACAGCTCCACAGTCCAGCCTTACAGGGACAGGGTCCTAAATTATTCTGTTGTGCTTGCTCCAACCGTCTGTTCCACTCCACCTCTAAAGGACCTAACCTAATCTGATGCTAAACAAACGTTACACTAGATGTTGGATTCAGGAGGAGAAAGATGTTCTTCAGAGAAAAGCTGAAATGTGTGACAGTTTGCCTCTAATCAGAGTTTAAACTTTAACCAAAGTTGTAAAGAAACGCGTATCAACCAGCTTTTCTGCTGAAGTTTTAAACGAGCAGTAAAACGATGCTCCCAACACTGAGGGATTACAACAGAGAACGTCTGTAGGTTTTGACACGAGCGTTTTTCTGGGCTGGAACTGAACAGAGGATATTCATGCATGTAGGAGTTACTCTGTGGAGAAGAATCAAGTTGTTTTTTGCTCGTCTGATGCGGTGCAAAGTGACGGACCCAGCAAGTGGAGGGAACACTTCTTCATGCACAACGGTGGAGCCAGGGGGAGGGGCTAATGGCGGCCTTTGGCCGTTTGAACAGTAAATTGAGTCAATCCTCAATTTAGGTCCTCCTAATGAACACTTTGTTAAAAACAGTTTGTTTTGTTTAGATTTTATTTATCAAAAAGGGTGGATTGTTCTCATCAGGTCCAGGGTGAGGTTCTACCTCAAGTGGAGGAGTTCAAGTGTCTCGGGGTTTTGTTCACGAGTGAGGGAAGAATGGAGCGTGAGACTGACAGACGGATTGGTGCAGCGTCTGCAGTACTGTGGACTCTGTACCGGTCCGTTGTGGTGAAGAGGGAGCTGAGCTGTAAGGCAAAGCTCCATGTTTACCAGTCAGTCAACGTACCCTCACCTCTGGTCATGAACTCTGGTAGAGACTGAAAGAATGAGATGGTGGATCCAGGAGGTTGAAATGAGTTTCC
>JARVGS010000789.1:26356701-26369421 GCA_031762315.1 Hypsolebias antenori | reverse complement strand
CGTTTTGATATATTTGTGGGGGTACACGCTGCGGTTTGGGCTGCATTAAAGTTGACGAGAGAGTAAGACATAAAGTTAAGAAACCCTTGTCAGGTGGATAATAAGAGGCGCTGCCTTCAGGCAGGCCTCAGTAATTAGTGTAGATTTTTGACCCCGCTGCTGGGAGCTCAGCGTCAGAGCGGCTCCACGAACAGCCTCGTACACGTTTACTGGACACGTTGCATTCCTTCACGTAAAGCCTTTTTGTAAGGAGAAACGTTTTATCGAAAGGCGTCACCTTCTGTTCGTTTGCAGCGATCATTAAAGATGCGGACACGTCCAGGGAGGTGCACGATGAAGCTTTTGAAAGAGAGTTTCACTGAGAAGTTCGTACCGATCCAAGATATTCTGGCGTTTTAACAGTTTGCACCCCCACATTCACAGCCTATGCAAGCATGGGCCGAGCGTCCGCTTGTTGTTCCCGTCTGGGTCGTGGGAGCTGCAGAAGCTTTTCATTGTTTTCTCTGTAACCGAAATAAAACCAACTCTTCAGCGTCTCAGTCGTTTGTAAAAATTTCAGTCCGGACAGATTCTCTCTTTTTTTTTTGTCAAGTAAATGTTTATATCAAATATGAGAAATAATTATAAGTAACTGTATTCTTTTATACATGTGGCATGTGTTGCACCCAAAGTCATTTCTGTCGTGTTTTAACTTAATAAACCATCAACAGCTTTTTTCAAAACACACAAGCTGGCAGGTGGAGTTACTGGCAGCGATCATCACACACCATCAGCTGAAGTGTGTGTGTGTGTGTGTGTGTGTGTGTGTGGCGGTGGATTTATGCTCGTTATTTAATCTCTACAAAGCTCTGCAGATGGAATGAAACTGGCTTCATGAAACTAAACGTGCTCACCTTTAAAGAACACGTCCTGGGATTCAGGCTGTTCTTGAAGTTTTCATCTCAGCAGGGTGCAAAAGTATTCATCCCTCTTGGTAACTGTTGCTGTTGCTTTACAACCCTAGGATTTTTAATTTGATCAAAAGCATCAATTCTAAAAATTAAAATAAATAAATAAATAAACTCATCATTAAAGTCGAAATGGGCAAGACATTTTAAATATATTTAAAAGTTACAAACCTGAAAGGTGGTGCATGCACACATTCTGAACGATTTAATGCTCCAACCTTCACCTTGAGACGCCACAACTGGTTAAATAAGATCCACTCATCAACCCGAGTGTTAAAAGATCTAAATCTGTCCAGATAACCTTCAGAATCAACAGTTTCAACACCGCTAAGTCGTGCAAGCTACCACCAAGCGAGAGACATCATGAAGACCAAGGAACTGTCCGCACAGGTCAGAGATAAAATGGTTGAAAAGTACAGATCAGGGTACCCCAAGACCCAAAACATCCTACAGAGCTCCATGAAATCCATTAGGAAATGTAAAGATGATGCCACCACAGCAAACCTGCTGAGACAAAAACTCATGGAGCGACTAAAGAGGGCATTAGTCAGAAAAACATCCAGGAGGACGGAGGTTTGGAATCCCTTCCCCAAACACGTGACCGAAGCTGCTGTGGTCCGATGGGACCAAATATCAAGGACAGCAACATGTCTGAGACAAATCTTCCACCTCATCATGTGAGAACATCCCTACAGTGAAGCACGGTGGCGGCAGCATCATGCTGGGGGAATATTTTTCCATCAGCACACTGGAAAACTGGTCAGAGTTAAAGGATGAAGTCAAATAGAGAAATCCTTGAGTGGGGACAGTCCAGAGATTTGAGACCGGGACAAAGGTCCACCTTCCAGCAGGACAATGACTCTGAACCCACTGGTGAAGCAACACTCCACTGGTTTGAGAAGATCTGGGTAAAGATCCTGGAATGGCCCGGTCAAAGCTCAGACCTCAGTCCATCAGAAAGTCGCTGATTTGATTTAAAAACTTCTGGGCACAAGCAGCACCACCCACCTTACAGGAGCTGGAATGGTTTGGTTCAAAAGACTGGACAGATGGACCAGATCATGGAGACAGACCTGAAGAGACTTGAAGCTGGACCACATGCAGAAGATGGGCCTGCTATGTATTAAATTATGGGGCTGAATAAATATGCAGGCATCTTTTTTTTTTCCCCCAAAGAGTTTTTAGTGGGAAAAAAAATCTCCTTTTAATTTTCATTAATACATTTTTTCTAGAATATTTTGTTTTAATTAAACGATAAATTATAAAATTAATTAATAAATGATAATTAAATGAAAATGTTATTTACATGCACATTACAAAGTGCTTAACTTTAAAAGAGAAACGTAAAAATGGGGAGTTTTTTCAAAGCAAGTTTAAAAAGTTGAGAAGCTGTGAGGGAGACTGCTGCAAAAACTTCAAAATAAAAATCCAAATAAATTCCAGGTTGAGTCGACCACAGAGAAATGTTTCCAGAAGGAATGAAAAAATGATATATGTTTGAATTTCTCCTTAATATTTATTGAAATCAGTTTTTACAAAAATATAAGAGAAGGAAGCGTAAACGTTCAGCCTGAAACATGAGAGGCTGAGCATGTGAGAACAGAGAGAACAGAGAACAAAGAACACATAGAGAACAGAGAACAAAGAGAACACAACAGAGCAAGAACAGAGAACAGAGAAACGAGAGCAGAGAGAGAAAACAACAGAAAGAGAACAGAGAGACCAGAGTACAGACAAAGAACATACAGAGAACAGAGAAATGAGAATCGACAGAGAACAGACAGAACAGAACAGAAAAGAGACAGAACAGAAAGAGAACGGAGAACATTCAGAGAACAAAGAAACGAGAACAGACAGAGAACACATGCTATTAAGTACCTTAAAGATGAATATTTGCACCTGACATTTATAAATCCTCGATCATCAGGGTCTTGTGTTCCTCACGGAGCCGCAGGAGCTTTGCTCAAAAAGTCTGAGCAGAAAATTGTGGCTGATAATAAAATAAAAAAAATCTGACATTAAACTAAATAAAAAATCTCATAAAATGTATAATGACTTCATCTGCTCTTCTCCTAATAAAACAGTAAAAATGAATGTATTCATTAAATTAAAGATCAAAAATATATTCATAAAGGCTTCAGTTTTTAACTTTACAGGTTAAATAAAAAACAAAACCACAAACCGCACATCAAACACTCATCGACAAACTTTCCAACAACAATCTGCGGCAACGGCCCGGACAAGCAAAGACCTTGTATAAGCTTTGACCTTGACTTGTGACCTTGAAGGTGGTGTGGTGAAACATGTACGTGACACTCCGTCTGGTGATGATGCAGATGTGTGAAGTTTCACTAAATGATCTCGAGCAGGTGTTTTGGGCGGAACAAGAGAAAGTTAACGGACGAACGGAGCGTAGACCATAACACAGCCGCCCCGACGGACGTTTGAACAACAAAAACATTTAGGTTTCACTAGAAACTGTCCTTTATTAAAACACACACCTTCATACTGTAGAATAATAGTGCACGTTCATCGTGCATGTGGCAGCAGCTGCATGTCTTGACCCTCGGGATCGTGAAGGGGGTGGATTCTGATGAGGGCGGTTGTTGGTAGAAAACTGAAAGGTTGAAAATATAAAGGTGAGTCTTGACCCTCTGCTGATGATGTGTCCAAGAGGTTCAGACCTGGTGTTCAGAGGAGTGATGAAGATGAACTGCCGAAGGTGCTGCCGCTCGGACAGCTCCAGGAGGAGATCCAAACAAATCCTGCGGTTGTGCATGTCCTGCAGAGGAAACGACGACTTCAGTTAATTTAAGCAAAGCATGGTCTGGGCCGGGCCCCTCGTGCACGCTCACCATGTAGACGTCGAACTCGTCGAGGCATCTGAACGGAGACTCGGTGATTTCCCACAGAGACAGCATGAAGCAGACGGTGGAGAAGGAGCGCTCGCCGCCGGACAGAGACCGCATGTCGCTCGCGCCATCTTTCTCCCTGCCTGGAGGCTTCACCTGCAGCACGTTGGAATGACGTTGATTTAGGAACAAATATCTTAAAAACTCATCCGGGGTGGGGGTGGGGGTGACAGACTCCAAGCTAACGAGTCTTTAACCACAGCCTGCATCAGTAAGTCAAACTTCTTTTAGAGTTTTTAGAATTAAACTCTGACGGCGGTCCTCGAGGTTCAGTAGACCTGGATGATGTAAAATAAACCAAAGAAATGTCACTTCCTGTGAACATGCAGCGTGAATGCCTAGTGCTGAAGAACTTGCTGGAAAACAGCTGAAATTAGCTCAAAAACATGCTAAATTTTAGCTGAATAAAAAGAAAAAGTCAGGACTAGCAGAAGATAGCAGAAAGAACCATTTTTGTTGAATTAGGTTTAAATAAGCAGAAACCAACACATAAATTATGAAATTGGCTATAAAAAAGGCTGAAATTAGCAACTAAAATAGCTGAAAATCAGCTGAAAAGGCAGAAAGACGCTAAAATGGCCATAAGCTGAAATTAGCAAAAAATAAATATGGAATAAGCTGAAAAAGCTAAAAAAGAAGTCATAAAACGGCTAAGTAGAAGCTGAAATGACTGAAACTAGCAGAAATAAGCTAAAATGGGCATAACAAGCTGAAATTAAGCAAATAAAATAGGTGAAAATTAGCTGAAAAGGCAGAAAGAAGCTAAAATGGGCATAAGCTGAAATTAGCTAAAATATGGAATAAGCTGAAAAGGTTAAAAAAAAGTCATAAAACAGCTAAATAGTAGCTGAAATAACTGAAACTAGCAGAAATAAGCTGAAATAGGCATAATGAGCTGAAATTGATAAAAAGAAGTTAAGTAGGCTGAAAGTAGCAGAAGTTACCACAAAAACCTGAATTTATCTGAAAACAGCTGAAATTAGCTAAAATGCTAAAAAGTCAGCTGAAAAGGTAAAAACAAGCTTCAATTAGCAGAATAAAGCAGAAAGAACATGTGTTTGCCCAATTAGGCTGAAAGAAGCAGAAATTGACACAAAAAGTGGAAATTATCTGGAAAAAACTGAAATTAGCACAAAACAGCAGAAAAGTAGCTATAAAAGCAGAAAGAAGTGAAAATTAAAAGTATTAAGTGGTGAGAGCACATTGTTGCTGAATTAGGCCAAAAAATGTTTAAATGAGTGGAAAACGTGGAATAAGCTGGAAAAGCTTAAATTAGCATAAAAACAGATAAAAAGTAGCTGAAATAGCAGAAAAAGCTGAAACTTACAGAAAGGAGCTGAAAGGAGCAGAACAAACTGAAATTAAAGAAAGAAGTTAGAAGAAGAACAAAAATGTTGTAGTTCTCAGAAATAATCTAAAAGGAGCATAAAACAGCTGAACAAAATGTGAAAGGTTGTAAACAGATGTGAAGATTTGAAGGATGTAAAATGAGCTCAATTAATTTTCTAAGAGGAAAAATGTCAGAAAAGGCTAAATATTTCAAAAAGCTAAAGTTGCACCAATGTCAAAAGTCACAGCAGGATCGTCCTGAACGTTCTGAGTTAAGGTTTGTTACAACAGATGGAAACTGTGGAACGAGTCGAGTGCCTCACAACATCACTCCTGACCTGTCTGGTTTGATCCTTGGTCTTCATGATGCTGTTTGAGCTGAGGCCTTCACAGCTGGATTTATACTGACATTAAGTGAAACACAGCTGAATTGGTTTTATTCATTAGTCATCTTCTGAAGGTGAGCAGTTGCTCAGAATTCAATGACAAATGTCTTTTCTGGATTTATTTTGTAAATTATATATTTTTTAAACGTATCATTTTCCTTTATCTTCACGACGACGCCTTCTTTGTGTGACACATAAAATCCCAGTAAAACTCTTTGCGATTTGTGGAAACGTGACAAACTGTGGGACAGTTGGAGCGGTGAAGACTTGTCAAGGCGCTGATGAAGACACGTACCACGATGGAGAGGGTCTCGTCGTTGTGATCAAAGATCATGGAGCCGCAGCAGTTCATCTTGATCAGGAAGTTGTTGAAGTACAACTTGCACCTGACTGACAGGGACCTTCAGGAAGAAGAGCAAAGAGGAAATTCAATCAACGCCAGGACCCGCGCCGCGTGTCGAAGCCGAGGGTTTACCGTCGCAGCACTTTGTATCGGTCCTGCCGGTCGGACATGATGTTTCTGAGACGATCGATGAACTTCCGCAGGTCCCTCACCTGGTTGGTCTTTTCCTTGTAGAGGGAGAGGGCCTCGGCATACTCCCTAATGAGGTCAGAGGTTAGAAGATGGTTCAGTCCAAACATTTCTGACTTCACACCCGATGGCCAAGAGGCGGACCAAAGATCTGATCTAGCCTCTTTCTGGGGGTGCTCAAGCACATTTTAACTCAGAACCCCTGAAAAATAACGTTTTTTTGGTTTTTGGGTTGTTCTGGTTTGGGTTCTTCCAATCCATCCATCCATCCATCCATCCATCCATCCATCCATCCATCCATCCATCATCTTTACCTGCTTCTTCCTTTTCAGGTCGCGGGGGTCACTGTGCGAGAGTCGGGGTGGGTTTGGATTCTGTTTATTGCATTTATGATTCAATGCAACAAAATAAAACAAAATTTGACCCAGTGACCTCGCTGAGAGGCAACAACTCTACCAGCTGAGCCACTGTGCCGCTCCTGCCCAGAACTTCTGGTCACAAATCAAGGTCAAAGTTCAAACGTAGCATTTGCTTGTCCGGACCATAACTTCTGATATGCTTGAGATAATTTAACAAAACGTGACACACGCATCATCACTTGACAGAGTGTCACATACACTTTTTAAAAATCACCCCAACTCCAAGGTCAAGGTCACACATCAAGGTCAATGTTATAAAGGTCTGATTGTTCGGACCAGGGCTGGATAACAGTTTGTTGACGGGCGTATAACGTGGTGTATGCTCTCGATCACTCTGGTGATCATTCTCTGGGACCTCCTCTCATCTGTGCTCTCTTTCCTGCTGCTCTTGATCCAGATGTGGGTCAGACACCACCCCCCCATTCCCACTCCCACCTAAAGGTCCTGAACCACATCTGGAGGAGGGAACAGGGGGAAACGAGGCAGCGTGTTGGATCAGCTTGGAGTCAGGACACACACACGCTGGTTGCTGTGGAGATCCTCCAAACCGAGGACGTCTCTCCTCCTGTCACTTCCTGTCACTTCCTGTTCTTCTTTGTGGCTTCTTTAGATGTTTGTCCTGTTTCGACCCAGACTGTATCATTTCACTGTGTTTCCCTGTTTGATCGTGTACCTCAAGTCGTTCCCTAAAATGTTCTTATATTTCTGTGCGTCCTTCCCTCACGCCATCTGCAATGCATTTTGGACATTTGCTGGACGTGTTGCTAGAACACATATCATCAGTAAAATGTACTCTAAAACACAACTTAAAAACACGTCCCCTGCAGAAAATCATTCCTTTTACAGAAATGAACATAGATTTTCCATTTTCTTTGATAATTTGTTCTAATTAAAGTGTTTTGTTGATTTGGCTGTTTAAACGTGTGCACGCCTTCAGAGGGTTTCATAATAATTCATGCATATATTTTATCTAAATATAAACTTGGAGGACGGTGGGACAACTGGTAGAGCCCACAGACCAAAAACATGCACGTTAGACTGATCAGTGACTCTAAAATTGTCCCTAGGTGACAATTTTACAGTCCCATCTCTAAAATGCCTTTTCTCAGTAAAGTACTTGACAAAGTTGTAGAAATCTAGGAGTCACATTTGAATCATCATCAGGCTTTGAGTCTCACATTAGGACTATTTCCCGTTCTTGTTTCTTTCATTTAAGAAACATTTCTAAAATATGACCTATGGTCTCCAGAGTTGACCTCAAGAGAATTATTCACGCTTTTGTGTCATCGTATCTGGACTACTTGTGATTTTATGTCTGTGATAAGTGCTCTATAAATAAACTTTACTTACTTACTAGAGTGAATTGTTGTTTGTCTTGTTTGTCTCTGTGTGTCCCTGTGATGGACTGCAGACCTGTCCAGGGTGTCCCTTGCCTCTCGCACAGTGATTGCTGAACATGGGCACCGGCAACCCCCGTGACCCAAAATGGAAGAAGCCGGTAAAGGGATGGATGGATGGATGGATAAAATTGGAAGGTTTAAACACCAACATACATTTGAGCCGTTTAGTGAACTTTGTAAAAACAGAAGTTCCAGCCGAAATTTTATTAGTTCTTCTGGATAATTTAGATAATTTAATACGTTTTTAAAAATTATTTTATTCGTTCACAGGGCTGTTTGTATTAACCTTGTAATATCAAAATTTCACCACTAGGTGGCAAGAACGTCCACGTTAATTTTTTTTGTTATTTTGTATAATGTTTTTGTTTTGGGTGAATGTAAATTAAAAAAAAATAACATAACATCAATTTTTTTTTTTTTTTTGGTCAATCATTTCATAAAGTCAAACTCATTTTACATAGATTCATTACACAGAGTGAACATTTTCAAGCCTGTATTTGAAACCTTTATTTTAAAATAAAAAAACAAAACTCAGTGTCTCACAGAATTAGAACATAGTGAAGAAGTTGAATATTTTCACTCCTGGTGTCACAGCCTGAGCAGCTGATGAACTCCTGGACATGAGCTACAAATGTCTCATTCCTCAAGTCCAGCCACTCCTGAACCAGAGACAACATCCGAAGTGTCTTACCTGCTGAAGACACAAAGACCTGGACTGTCTCTCAGTGGTCCAACGTCCTCTGTTCACATGAAAGATTTATAAATGAAGGTCCCAGAGTCTGGAGGAAGAGTGGAGAGGTCCAGAATCCACGTTGTTCAAGTCCAGAGTGAAGTTTCCACAGTCAGGGATGGTTTGGGTCCATGTCCTCTGCTGGTGCTGGTCCACTGGGTGTTCTGAAGTCCATGCAGCATCTAGCAGGACAGTTTGGAGACTTCCTGCTTCCTTCAGCTGACGATCTTTATGAAGACACTGGTTTCATTTTCCAGCAGGACTCGGCACCGGCCCACACTGACACCAGAAGCTGGTTCTGGAATATTCTAATTACTGAGACACTGAGTTTATTTTTCATCATCTGTAAGTTATAATCATCAAAATTACAAGAAATAAAGGCTTGAAAAGTTTCAATCTGTGTGGGATGAATCTTCGTAAGATTTGAGTTTCACTTTCTGAAATGACTGAATTAAAAAAAAACTTTTGGAGATGCAGCTGTATATAAACTCTGCTGATGTTGGAGGCTTTGAAGTGGTTGAATTGGAGAATCTCATCTGCATAAAGCTCAAACCTTTATGCTTTTAAAATGCTGGAAGACAAACCATAATCTGCTGACTGGACTCTCTAGTCTGCAGCACTTTCAAGCTGAAGTGCTCTGAAAGGGGACAAATACAAGCAGCTGAAAATCCCACTTTAAAGTTTAACATATACAGTATTTAAATCAAAAATCATAAAGTGCACAAGAAACAAAAGTCACAGCCTGAATGAGCCAAGTACAATTCAAATGGCTGCAATATGATTAAATTTGCATGAGTTGTTAAGAAAATAACTGACACTGGATCTCAATTCGTGCATTTTATGCACACTAATAACAACTGACATAAATGTAAAAATAAATAAAGTTTGATGTAACAGATGATGGCTGGAAACCTCTACCTGTGGAGCAGCACCCCTCTGCTGCCCTGCAGAAACTTCTTGAACAGGATGCACACCTAAGCAGGGGAAAACAAATCCTGAAAACCTAAAACAGACAAAAGCTGTCATTAATTAAAGGACTCTAAACAGCAAATATATTAAGAACATTCAGGCAGATGTTACCTCTGAGAAAGCTCAATGATCTTGTTAAATTCACCAGCATGCTCGGCCACTGCCAGCAGAGCCAACAGTCCAGCCTAGATAGTAAAACCACATGAAATTTAACTTCAAAACAAAGACAATGTTAAACTTTCATTCATTCAACCTTTATTTATCTGTATGCTAAATTGTTTTGTGTTTTTTTTTTTTTATTATAAAATGAATGACTAAATAAATATTTAGGCAGGTTAATCCCATTGAGCCTCGAGGACTCATTTACAAGAGACCTGTTTCAGACGGAAGCCTCACCTTTTTAGAACTCTCAATCACTTCTTCTACATCCTGACAAGGACAAAAAAAAAAAAAAGAAGTTACATATTCGTAAAATATTTAAGAAATAAAACAGGAACTTAATTTTTATTCACACCTTGTCAAAATCCCCGGCAGAGATGTGACAGTGGCAGTCGACGTAGCCTAGCATGTGTAGCCCAAACACACGGAGTGAATGTATGATCTGCGCATGTGTGAAATCTTGATGACGTGAGATACATTTTTGTTCCTGGCGTAGCCCGCGAAGGCGGTGTTGTCGCGCATCGTTTGATAAACTGGACGCGAAGCCCAAGGATTAATATCCAACGCATCCAGAGTTTTGCGGAAGAAGGAACTCTATAAAAACATTGTAGTAGTACTTGTTTACATGTTGTTTATTATTATCGCCAGCTTATCATGTGATGGTTCCCAGGACTTTAATCCTTTGACATATGATAGCTAACCCGTCCAACAGGATCATTTTAGCTCGACTCAAAATGGGAACCTTAGCAGGAGTTTCTTTCGTCTGCTTGACGCTGCTTGGTGCCAGCAGAGCCAGATACGAACCCAACTGGGAATCCATTGACTCGAGACCGCTGCCAGACTGGTTCGACCAGGCAAAGTTTGGCATCTTCATCCACTGGGGAGTGTTTTCTGTGCCGAGCTTCGGCAGCGAGTGGTTCTGGTGAGCTCTTCCTCCAGCTCCCATGCGTCTACTGTTCAGTTTTGATGTAGGAGGAGATGACGTCATTAAAAAATGTTAACTTTTCACATTAACTCAGTTTTTCAGCAACACTAACTGTTCTAAACATCGCACCTGTTCAAAGCGCAATGTGTTTGACACAACTAACCTTTCATCTGAAAGTTATGCTTGGAATGTACATTATTACCCTGTACTGTATTATTTATTTTAACACACTGAACACAATGAGTCTGTCTCGATTGCTTCATATTCTACTTTTTACATAAAATACATTTTGCACCATACAATCCATTTACCATTGTTTATAAAATCGTTATAAAATGTGCTTGTTGGATACAACTCCAGTGGGTGATGGATGGGCTTACCAAAAGAACAAACCATACAGTATGTGACTTTTTTTTTTTTACTGAAGGAACTACAGCTGCTTCTTAATAATGCTGTGAAGTCCTCATACACGTGTATCCCACAGTACACGCAGATTTTTCATGTAGATTATCTTCATGAAGCAAACAGAAAATGATATGGCAAAAAGAAGGAACATCTGTACGTCTGCATGGAGCCAGTGAGATTTGATGAAACCCAGTGATAAACTGTGACTATCAGAGCTTCAGCTTGAATTACCTTACTTGTGAATTTAATTGTTTAACAGAATTTACTTGTTACCATGAATAGTAAATTATTGGATGATGCTATAAATTTAAGCGGGTTGGGTGTAACAATAAGTTTATACTTCTACCCACTCCTTTGAAAGTGTAAATATATTTTACTGCTGTCCCTTTTTCTTTTTTTCTGCTTGCTTTTCTTTTAATTTTATTTTATATAACTTTGTTTATTCTTTTACTATACTACGTTCAATAAAGTTAAACTCAAAATATTCTGTCATACAATCTGTGTTCCTTATAACTTAAAACAATCTTGCTCTAATATCAATATTTTGTGGCATCACATAAAGACAGTTCTAACGTTCCTCTTTCTGCTACTAGTTCGATCAGTACAAAATGTAAAGAGCAACTTTTCTTGTACAAAAGTCTTCACGAGCTGTGTTGTTGCATCGCTGTGCTTGGCAGGTGGTACTGGCAGGGACAAAAGCTGAAGCCATATGTCGACTTCATGCAGAAAAATTATCCCCCAGATTTCAAGTACCAAGACTTCGCACCACAGTTTACAGCAGAGTTCTTCGATGCCCACGAATGGACGGACATCTTTGCTTCTTCGGGGGCAAAGTACGTTGTCCTGACCACAAAACACCATGAAGGTAATGCAAATGGAGCCTGAAGTGCAACATGATGGGTTTATTTTTAAGTTGTTACTGCCTAGAGATAAAAGAGAAATTTTTGTTCATGTGTTTATCTGTGGCATGAGCAAAATATCTCCCGAACAAGCACAAAATAAAACTCCCAGAAAGTCATCCTTGGTTGTAACTCAGTGACTTTTACAGATACGAGCTAAAGTTTGGTGCAGTAGTAGCTGAGCATCATCTCCAACTCAACTCACATATCAGACCAGTGGGTGTATGTTAATGAAAGGCTGGAAGTACTAATTGGTGGGAGTCTCTCCAGTTCAAGATGGCCACCACAGCTATTCAAATACTTAAAGTCAGCTGTAGCACAGTTACAGTCATTGAGCTGAAACATGCTGTGGTTGTAGCTGAGTGAAACACACAAACACATCACAACATAAGGTTTGATCAGAACAACTAACTCTCTGGTCTCTCATCAGAAAATGAGTTCAGTTGAAAACGAGTTTCTCATCACAACCTTCAGCCATGCCTGTGTGCAGTTTGTTTTGGATCCTTTCAGAGCATACAGTGAGGACAATAGGTATCTGAACACCCTGCAACTTTACAAGTTCTCCCACTTAGAAATCACGGAGGAGTCTGAAATGTTCATCTTAGGTGCATGTCCACTGTGAGTCACAGATTCTTTATTGTCATTCGCACCACGTGGTACATGTGATGAAACGAGATTATGTACACAGGGTCCCAGTTACATCCAACA
>JARVGS010000789.1:26109762-26121222 GCA_031762315.1 Hypsolebias antenori | reverse complement strand
CAAAGGTACGTGGGTTAAGTTTAGGTATAAGGTTAGGTTTAGGCACAAGGGCAAGGTGGTTAAGTTTAGGTTTGGGCATCTCGGTCAGGTGTAAGGTTACGTTTAGGAAACGGGTGACGTCAGCTGAAAAAAAAAAACACACTTCCTGGTTTACACACGTCACACTCTGCCTGTTAACAGCAAAAATCACGATACAAACGTAACTTTGCACCTGTTAGGAGGTACAGGAGGCACAGTCTGACCGATACGAATGGAGATGATAACAACTAATAACATCCATTTAATGGACTGACCACATCCGAAGCAGCTGAAAACTGCTGTCCAAACAAACCTTGCACTTGTAAATACTGTAAGTACCGTAAATGCCCCCCTTTTTAAAATAATTTGCTAATAATAAAATTTTGGGGGACAGCAGAGTTTCACTGCAGACCTGAGCCTAATTACTGACTTACCTGTCAAAACAACAAGAATAAAAGAACAGCCAACATTCACAAAGGTAAAAACAATATACCTGTAGAACAGTGGTGAACCTTCCCAGGATGAATTTAGCAAAATGACCAATAGAAGGAGATTCCATGAAAACATCTAAAGCTCTGAAGGCCTCACGTTCCTCAGTTAAAGTCAGAGTTCATGATTCAAGAAAGAGACCAAATAACCTCCATGAGTAACAACTGCTGACCACAAATAACACAGACATAGTTCACATTTTCTCAAAAGTATTTTGATGATCCCCAAGACTTTAGGGAAAATATTCTAAGATGAAAAAGACACATTTTAGAAAAAGAACGTATCAAAAAGAACTGCCACGTTCTGTACCTGGACAACTCGCTGTAAATGATGGAACCATGAATTCTGCTCTTTATCAGAAAATTCTGAAGATTTTTTTTTTTCATTCTGTCATTTAGGTTCAGCGTCAGAACATCAGCCTTCCTCCACAGCCATGTGTGAATTATCACAAACAACTGTAGTTACTGCTTCCAAGCACAACCAGCAATTAGGTTTAGGGGCAGTATGTTGTTCACACAGGACCATGTTGGTTTGGATGCTTTTTGAATTTGAAAAATGAAATGATCATTTAAAATGCATTCTGTACTTAATGAGGTTATCTTGGTCTGATACTACCATTTGTTTGAGGATATGAAACAGAAGAAATCACCATAGATGGAAGTACTGCTCAGCCTTGTGAAACCTCATGTCACAGTGATACATGCCTTCATCTTGTCCACCACAGCTCACAGTTTTTAGTTTCATCTTTGTTTCTCTCTGCCCCCTAAGTTTCTCCCTCATTTTCCCAACTACTCTTTATCTTTTTTCAGGCTTTGAGTCTGGTTCAGTAGCTGGCTCATATGTTGGTGTCAGATAGAAATCCCTGGCAGGCCTGCTGTTTTACCACAGCCACAGAATAAAAGATCAACCGTTTGGAGGCGACAGATACAGATTCCTTTACTGTTGTGAAAGTAGATACATGTCCTCCAATTAAAATGCTGCTGGCCAGGGTATGCAACATGCTTGGCCCCATCTGCTGTATACTTTGTGGACTGAAGTCCAACAAGGGGGCAGTTTTTATCCTTTTCTTAGCGGGTGCCCAGACTTTTTCAGCATGCAAGCTCCTTTTAAAATGACCAAGTACCTTCTATAAGACACTGTTTACACGAGAACGCCCTCTAGAAACTTCAGTGTTTTTTCATTGTTTATTAGGGGTAATAAACAAAAAATAGTGGGTTTACACATAAACACTGTATTTTCCATATCAGTCAGGTTGCCAGATAAGAACTTATGAATTATAGTACTATGACTTTTAAACAGTCCTAAGTGCTAAGTAAAGACATTCAAAGATGAGGTGTTTGTTGAACATGTGCACAGAAAAGGAGGGGTAAATAAGATATTTTAAATCTATCTGGCATCCCTGAGGCTCAGCTGCATTCATTGCACATGCAGCGTCTGCTTGATCACAGTTATGTCCAAAGTGATGAACACACTAACGTCTCCTTGGACCCTGGATTTTATTAGTTTTGTTCCTACAAGCTGAAAAAGGGTGAGTAGCACAAAAATACTACTATACTCTGCTTTACTATAACTGTTGTTAGTTCAGACAAAATTTGGACTGCAGCCGTCTGTAGTGCACATCTGCAACTTCACACTGGCGGATCATTTCATACCATGGGGGTTCCCCCAAAAATCTCCACTCTGAGCTCTGGACTCAGAAACCTTCAGTTTCAGAGAAAATGAAGGCTGTCGTATAAATGAACGGCCGAACCGCAGCAGGAAGGCTGCTGTTTCACATCATGAATACGGGGCCTCAAACTGGCTGCCCTGCATGTCAATCAAATGACAAATTTCATAGTGAGGATGGATGATAGGCTGACGTCTATTTTTTAATTCCATGCGATCTACCCATACTACCTTTGTGATCGACCGGTAGATTGCGATTGACATATTGGGCACCCTGTCTTAGCAGATCCTGCTTGGATCTCACAGCTGTCCTCTGCTGCCAGGTCACAATGCAATGATTTCAGAATAAAGACATGAAACCAAAGCATATGTTATTAAAAGAAGGGATTAGTTTGAACCATAGACTTCCTTCTTTCTGCAAACTCAAAGTTTGTTTACTGACTCAACCGATGAAACATCTCCTGTGCATTGATCAGTTCTCCAACATGAAGGCACTCTGAGTAAAATATTAACATGCTGCAATGAAGTAAACAAGCATATTTTGCTTGGTTGTTGGGACCAATCAAAAGTTTAGGCAGAAGGACATGAAAGCCTAAAACCATATGGGTTGGGTGGGGCTCACGTCGGCCTGAGTGGATGGGCTCATTTTTAATGCTATTTCTTCTACCGTTTATTTGTGTATGTGCCATCTGTGTTCCGAAACTTGAGTCAAAAGAACCAAGAGCAGTTTGTGGCTCCCTGCTGAGCCCGAGAGCCACAGGTTGGTGCCTCTGCAGCACTTCTCTCTGTGAATTAAAGAAAACATGTCAGTTTGAAATGCATTTGCACCCCCTGGGATCATAAACATGAAACACACAGGCCTGCTGTAATGTCTGACAAGTTTGGTTTTGAAAGATTTACCCTTTCAGACATGCTCAGAGGAGCAGAACCCTTGTGTTTACTGTATGGGCTGTTGTTTTATTTAACTTGCTTGCATCATTATTACTTTTACCCACAGAGCAGTCAGTGAAAGAGGTTACAGATTTATTTTGTGGGTTTGGTCGAGTGTTCGCACAAATAGCGTCTCATCAGTGCTCGGCTGATTAGCATATTCCATCGTGTTGAACAAATAGAAGACAATGAGGACCTTGGAGATGTGGAGCCCGCATGTGTACATCAGATCAATCTGTTTTCAGTGGCAACAATGACCTGTTGTTTCCTGTGCAGCAAAGATGAATGTCTTCAGTGTTTTAGCTAACACTGAACAAGTTGTGTTGTGATTGTGGCGCTTCTGCACTTTTAATCAAGAAAATCATTTTGTTTTTTTGTTGTTTTTTTTTTTTTTTAAATAAAAATTATTGCTTGTAGAGCCATTCATGCTTGAATATCTTCCATTACATTTGATGGCAGAGTTTTAAATTTAGATCATCTCATGTTGAGAAATCAGAGTTGTATCTGTTTTGGTGAAATCTTTACAATAAAATTATGTGCAATCTGTATGCAATATTGCCATATCTATCATAATATGTGTTGTTAATGACTCTCAGCTACAATATATTTTTAATCTTAGTATCTACAAAATTGACCAAGTTATATCCATATTTGTGTTGGCCAACATTAATTAGCAGTGGTAAACATCATACAGAATGATATTTGTTCTCAAAAGTTTTTTTTTGGTTTTCATTTATTTATTCATCCATTTTATAATAAAATACAAATTGCAAAAAACAATTTGCGCAAAATAAAAAAAAAAAAATATATATATATATAAAATGAAAGACAGCAAATGAAGAAAAAAAATCTTATTAAATCTGCCCCTTTTTTACCTTATGAACAATTTAAACAAAACAATTCCAACAAACAATTGCCTTTAAATACCAAAAACAAAAAAATGAACAACTCATTAACTAAATATTCACATACAAATAATATTTAAACTCATTTCATATATTTACATATTTTTTAAACTGTTTAACCATAACCATTCTTCTAAACAAAATTTCTTATAAATACCAGAGAAGTTTTAGAATTTCCTTTAAATACCAAAACAAAATGAACAACTCAAAAACCTCCTTGTCACATATAAATATAAATATAAGCTAATTTCAAATATATGTTTTTTAACAATTTAAACTTAACCATTCTTTTAAATACAAACATTGATTTAGCTTGTTTAATATCAGTCTCCAGTTTATTCCACAACCCAACTCCTTGAATTATGGTTGACCTTCCTTTTAAAGTGTTCTATATTTAGGCTTCACAAACATATCAATCCATCTAGTCCGTCTGTCATTCCGTGCACGTTGTGAGCAAAATAAAACACAGCGGGGTACCAACTTCCATCGTGGTGCGTGGCTGCATCTCCCCGTAAGAAGAGTTCCTTTTAAAAAATGGGTTGCCAGGTAAGAATCCAAACCGTATGCCGCACTATATTTATTTATGAGTTGGTCCTTTCAGCCATCTTGAACTGAACGGGCTACAAAAGTGAAGGGCGGAGTCCATTCACTGAAAACTTTCTGAAAGTTTATCGGAGTTGTGTCGGAGCACTAAAAGATCAATTCTGGCTCTTCAGAAGCAAAGTGAAAGAACTGCGGGGCGGAAACGTTTGCACAGAGCTGCGTCGTCAGACGTTCAGCAGCTGAAGTCGCTCTGGCTGAAGGTTTATTTTGGATAACGAGGCTTCAGTTTGTGCTGCTGAAATAAGCAAAGCCTTGTTGGTGGAGAAGTCCACCTTTGGTTGGAGACTCTCAGATCATCAGCCCCAAACGTCCTGGAGCTGTTGCCACATAAGTCATGACACTTCTCCGGTGTGCATGAGATATTGTGCTAACAGACAAATCGCGGCCTTTTAGCAGTGGGTGATAACAGGAGCAAACGTGCCTCTTCAGAAATGAAAGAAGTTGTTTGTGGTTCTGCTGCAGATTGTTGTGTTAGAAGCTGTGAACGATGGAGGCTTGTCTGGAGAGCAACGCTGCGCCCGCCGGGCCGGTCAACAACCGCCACATGGACCTGACGGAGGACCTGGACCAGCAGCTGGAGGACATCATCAGCACCTTCCAGGAGGCCCAGCTTCCAGCTGAGCCCGACGACTCAGAGGAGGTCACAGCAGCCAAAGAGCCCGACGCCCGCAAGGAGCAGAAACTGGAGAAGAAGATGCTCAAAAATCTTGGTGGGTTTTCATTTTCCCAGAATGCTTCACTGATTTTAGCTGAACTGGGTCAGATCCAGCTCTGAAACTGTGGAGCTCTGTTTGGAGACGACGTGTCGGTGCAGAGGAAGAACGATTCCTGAGAAAACGCTGAGGGACGCGTGACCAGCAATAAACCGGACGAAGAATTATCCAGCAGCTAAACAGCTAAAGTTATAGAACAGGAGCTAAAATCAACAAAACTGTAGCTAAAACATTATTTGAGCAAAATTGAAGGTAAAATAGAATATCACCGGTAGTATAACCATAGTTAGATCCTATTATGAGCAAAACTGATGCTAAAAGCTAAAATTAGCACAATATTAGCTAAATGTTTCAATAAACCAAATGATATATAAAGGCTAAAGTTAACTAAATGGTAGGTAAAAGGTAAATTTAGCAAAACTTTTGATAAAATAGGTAATTAGTGTAACCATAGCCAAATTCTAATACGAGCAAAAAGCTAAAAATATCAAAACAATATAAAAGCTAAAATTAGCAAAACAGTTGCTAAAAACCAACAACTAAAGGCTTGTGTTACCAAAAGAATGGGTCAAAGCTAAATTTAGCAAAGCTGTAGGTGAAATAGGAATAGAATGTGAATTATCACAATCATAACTAAAAGTGAAAATTAACAAGACTGTAAATAAAAGCTAAAATAATAAAAAAAAAAACTTTAGCTAAAACTTCTACCAAATAGTAGCTAAAAGCTTAAGCTAACAATGGTGTGTAAAA
The DNA here is from genome assembly GCA_031762315.1 of Hypsolebias antenori. Classification (NCBI taxonomy): domain Eukaryota; kingdom Metazoa; phylum Chordata; class Actinopteri; order Cyprinodontiformes; family Rivulidae; genus Hypsolebias; species Hypsolebias antenori. Next base: position 26,115,149 of record JARVGS010000789.1, on the reverse strand, counting down.
ACTAAATTTGACAAACAGTAAACACAGAGCAAATGTTTGAAAAAAACATCTAAAAGCTGTACTGAAAAAACAAACAGCTAAAACTGAATTAAGCAAAACTGTAGCAAAATGGTAGCAATTTTTTTTTTTTTTTACAAATAAGTAAAAAAAGAGCTTTTGTTAAATCAAAGTAAAAAGTATGCTAAACTGTAGCTAAAGGCTTAACTTTTTACAAAAGGAGCTAAAAGCTGAAATTTATAAATGTTCCAAAAAATTAAAATGTGTTCAAATTGCTAAATTTAGCCAAAAAGTAGTTAAAAGCTAAAAGTAGCAAAAAGAGGCAAAAGTAGAGCCGATGTGGTTTCAACGAAGGCTTTGAAGGAACTGAGATTTAGTAAAGTTGAAACGTATAAAAGTAACAAACAGTCGTTAGTGATTCCTGATGGAGCCGATCTTTTGATAAATGGTTGAAAAGTCGATTCTGAAGCAGCTGAAGTTAAAAAAAAAAACGTAGAAAGAAACAGGAAAAGGGTTCGGTGAGCGCTGCCTCAGCGTTCGGACAGTTCCAGATGAATGTGCTGAACGTTTGGCTGTTCAGGGAAGGAAGCCATGCTGCTGATGCAAAGCCTGAACAAGCTGGACTCCCCCGAGCAGAAGCTGGAGGCCATCATCAAGAAGCACGCCGAGCTGGTGAGTGGGCGAGCACAAAGACACAAAGATCAACCCCGCCTGCAGAAGATGCTCATCCTGACTCTGTCTGCAGCTGGAGGAGCACCGCAGTGACCAGAAGCAGCTGAAGGGCCTGCAGAAGAAGCTGCTCCAGGTGGTGAAGGAGAAGGACCAGCTGCAGAGCGAGCACAGCCGGGCCGTGCTGGCCCGCAGCAAACTGGAGGGGCTCTGCAGGGAGCTGCAGAGGCACAACAAGACTCTGAAGGTACTTCGGCTCCGACTTCGCCTGTTTGCAGGTGGCTTTAGAAACAGATCTGGGCCCTTTAGCTGCTGCCATCGGTGGTGAGACCAAATTTATGAACGCAGGAGGCAAAGTCTGCTGGTTCAAAATGACATAACTCTCAAGCGGTACGCCGATGTCCCCGTCGCTGAGAGATTTGAATAAATGTTTGTAGTTTTGGAGATGAGTGTTTTTTCTGGACTGGAACAGGGAATGAAGTAAACCTTAATGTTTTTGTGCAAAAGATTCAAGTGGTAGGAGTTACGCTGTGTGCTGTCTGAGGCGGTGCAGTGTGATGGACCCCGGAGCGTGATTTATCTGCTATGAAGCAGTGGTGGAGCCAGAGGGTGGCCAACGGTGGCCTTGGCCACCAGAAATTAATCTTCTGCCACCCCATTCGTTTTAAGAAACTATACTTTTAAGCAACATAAAAACTAAAAAGCATAGTTTCCTCAAATGATAGGCGTGGCTAGTTTACATGGTAGCGGCCATCTTGGATTTTGACGTGGCATCCAAATTTCCAGTGGTGAGCTTCCTTGCACCTCGATGCAGCTTCATATCAAGATGGAGTTCGGTGCGTCATTTTTCAAGTTCGCTCACAACGTGCACAGATGGCACAAAATGCAATTAAAATCAATATAGGCCTGTCGCAATAAATATATCAATTAATCGCATGATAAATTAAAATGAGGTCGATAACTTTCATTTATCAGCTTTATCGTTTTTTGTGTCTCTTTCTTTCTACTGACACTGGATGATAAAAGGCTCAACTCAGGTGCCCTTCACTGACCCCTCCCTTTCTCAGTTTTAACATCCAAAATAAGAGTTTTTGGATCATTAAAAGCAGCTAAACTGAGAAGCTAAGCTAACAGGCCGACTCTGGAAAACCTCCATCTTGTCAAAGTTCCAAAATTCACAGTTGAAGCCCATGCCTTCATGTAAAAAGTTGCTTTTCTCTGCAAAAAGAAGCTGAGAACGTGTTCACTGATTTTTTAAATTAAAATCTTTGTGTGAAAAATGCTAAAGAGCTCAAACCACACTGAGCATCCGCCATTTTGAGAGAGACAGCCCATGTCACGTCAAGGGGCCTCCCTCCCATTTTTCTTAAAGAGACACGCTGCTCGTGCCCTCACTATCCATCCTTCGGTTCAAACTGTCTTATACTGCCATCCAGTGGTCAAAGAAGTGCACTCAAAACAAATAAAAATGTACATATTCTTAAATTTGACAATAATTACTAATTATTGCCAAATTTCAAACAATATTATCGTTTATCACAATAATTTCAGAGACAATTAATCGCCCAGCAAATTTTTTTATCGTGACAGGCCTAGTGGATGACTCTCAGCCACCATGACAGCCATCATTACATTAAATAATAGATTCATAAATTTGAGGTTCAGTCATTTGTGGATTTGCTGAATTCAATCATCTGTGGCGGACATCTTGAATGGAGTTGCCTCCAGAGTTCCCTGTTGTTGATGGATCAACAATGGAATCATTGATTTAGTTCAGGATTCATGACATTGTTTGCTAGCAGACAGACAGAGTTCACTTCAAATAAGTAATAAGACTTCAAACATTGGTCAGTCTCAGCTACTACCACACCAACAGTTAGGTCAGTATCTGTAAAACTGACTCATATGGAGACATTTTTTGTTGGTATTTAGCGATGAATGGACATTAAAGTCCGTTCTTTGGCTGGGCCATATAAGAATGGATTCAGCTCCTGTGATGACGACGCCAAACTAAAAACCCAACTGTGCTTCTAAAACTGGCAGGAGGAGACCCTGCAGAGGTGCAGGGAGGACGACCTGAAGAGGAAGGAGATCACCACCCACTTCCAGGGGACGCTCTGTGACATTCAAGCCCAAATCGAGGAACACAGCAGCCGCAACACCAAGCTCTGTCAGGAGAACGGCGCTTTGGCAGAAAAGCTCAAGGCGCTCATCACGCAGTATGACCAGCGAGAGGCGGTAAGAGCCCGTACCCCCCGCAGCCGACAAACACAGAGCAGCTGGAGACATCCTAACCCTGACCCCACACACATCTGGGAACACGAATCATTTGCACATTTCTCTCCGGTCTCACATCTGTTACAAACTGTGGTTCAGCAAAGAAAAGTAAAAACAGCTCAAATTCAGCTGCATGTCTTCCAGAACCTGGAAAAGGTCTTCAAGCACCGAGACCTGAAGGAGAAGCTGCTGGAAACCAAACTGACGCAGGCCAACCTGCTCCTGCAGGAGGCCGAGCAGAAGCACAAGCTGGAGAAGGAGCTCGTAAGCCCCAAACGTCACGCTTCAACGTTGTGCAGCTACAGAAATGTTGCTTTTAGCTGAAGATACGCTGAAGGATAAACTGTCGGCTGAAGAAGCTGAAACTGAGCTGAAGAACGTAGCTGCAGTGTGACATTAAGTTAAATCATTTTAAATTTTGAAAGTTTAGTTCCAAACAGCTGCTTCACATAAAAAACTAAATTCTATAAAGTGGAAAATCTCAAAGAGATGCTTGGAAAAATAAAGGATTAAAACTAAAGCCAGTAACTGAACCAAAATCAGTTTAATCCATTTCCTGTACAAATGAAGTACAGACGCTCAGAGCCGACGGACTTTTGTTCATGAACTGTTAACGTTATAACAGCTGAAACAGCAAAAACTCAACTAAAGGCTAACCTTGTCAAAACTGTAGCTAAATGATAACACGATTAAAACTATAGCTTAAACAGCTTAAATTAGCCAAATCATAGCTACAATCTAAACTAAAAGCTACAATTAGCATAACAGTTAAAAACAAAAATTAGCAAGCTGTAGCTAAAAGCTAAAATTAGCAAAACTGCAGCTAAAAACAAAAAATATCCAGATAAAAGCTAAAATGAGCACAATTGTACTTAAAAACAAAAATTATTAAGATGTGCCTAAAAGCTAAAATTAGCGCAGCTGCAGTAAAAACTAAAATTAACAATCTGTAGCTAAAAGCTTAACTTATCAAAACTTTAGCGAAAAGTTTAAATTAGTAAAACTATAGCTTAAACAACTTAAATTAGCCAACTCACAGCTAAAAACTAAATGTATTGGAAATTTGCATAACAATAGCTAAGACTAAAATTAGCAAACTGTAGCTAAATGCTAAATTTAGCACAGTTGTAAAAAAATAAAAATTAGCAAGCTATAGCTAAAACGAACAAAATAGTAGCTAAATGTTAAAAAGGACCGAAGGAAACTACGACAGATGTAAGCTGACGTATATTTCAGAGAACAGCGCTTTTGAAAGATCACATTTGTGTGAAATTTTAGTAAATGTTAAATAATTCAAAGTTTGAAAAACTAAAGTTATATGCAGCTAAAGTTTTGTTTTATGGACAAATAAAGAGCAGAACGCACGCAGAGGTGCATCAGGATCGACTTGTACTGTTTCATTTCATTGTTTGCACGATAACGTTTGGTTTTAGGAGGAAATGCGCTCAAGCAACAATTTTAGAAGCTGAGCAGAACAAATGCTTCAAACAGCTGGAAATATGCTGAAACAGATTCCAAAAACCGTATGGGACAAATAATACGTGTGCGAATGCTGACTCAGCAGTTCTGATCGTTTTCACGAAACGTGTCGCCGTCCTGCAGCTCGTCAAGCAAACGGCCGAGTATAAAGTCCAGCTGAAGGTCCTCAGGGAGCAGGAAGGCGACATGAGGAGCCAGGTAGGGCGACAGTTCGTCGTGGGCAGCACGTCTCTCCTCTGCCCCATCGAGCAGATGAATCACAGTTTGTTGTCACCCCTCAGCTCGACATGTACTCCCAGAAGTTTGACGAGATCCAGGGCACGGTGTCAAAGAGCAGCAGCGTGTACAGCAGCTTCAAACAGGACATGGACAAAGTAAGAAGCTTCGACCTCGCTCTCTTACCTGAACCATGAAGGTTTTGAAGTTTGCATCGTGCGCGCTTTTGTTTTGTAGATGGCCAAGAAAATGAAGAAGCTGGAGAAAGAGTGTCACTCGTGGAAGACTCGATTTGATGCCTGCAACAAGAGTCTCATCGACATGGTGACAGATGTAAGTCCCCACTGCCAAGACTAAAGGCTGTGTGTCTCGTATCTGTTAGCAAAATATCTTGTGAACTACTGGATGAACTTTAACATTTTTATTTAAAACTATGGCTTTGACTTTTACTGTCAACCCTGTTTTCTGTTAGCAAATATCTCATAAAACAATGAAATTTCACTGGATACACACATCTGGCTAATGTAAGTCGTCCTAATTCAAGATGGCTGCCACAGCCAGGTGACCTTAAGCTAACAAAAATGCTTTTTTGGGAAGTTCACAGATATTGAGGTAAAATTTAATGTAGTATATAACAGTCACAGGAACTGACAGGTTATGAGGGATGGAGAGATGGATGAGAGATGGATGGATGGAGAGATGGATGGATGGATGGATGGATGGATGGATGGATGGATGGATGGATGGAT
>JARVGS010000789.1:26081855-26100246 GCA_031762315.1 Hypsolebias antenori | reverse complement strand
TCCACTCACTGTCCAGGAAAATGGGGAATGTGGGAAATAAGTGAAAAAGAGAGTCCAGGCAGGATGGAGTGGATGTAGAAAAGCTTCAGGAGTGATTTGCATCTAAAGATTGTCAGCAAATATCTAAGGCAAAGTTTATAAACGACTGTGGTGAGACCAGCTATATTGTATGGTCTGGAGACAGTGGCACTGACAAAAAGACAGGAGAAAGACCTGGAAGTAAGAGAAATGAAGATGTTAAGGTTGTCCTTAGGAGTGACAATATTGTTTAAGATTAGGAATGAGATCATCACACCTACAGCACAGGATGAAGAACTGGGATATGGTTTAGACATGTCCAGAGGAGGGACAGTGGGTATAATAGCAGAAGGCTGTTAGAAATGCAGCTGCAAGGAAAAAGACAAAAATGAAGGCCAAAGAGGCAGTTAATGAGGACACAAAGGTAGTTGGATTGAGGACAGAGGATGCAGAGGACAGAGTGCTATGGAGGAGGACTCACTGTGGTGACCCCTGAAGAGGGAAAAGCTGAAAGAAGGATAAATGTGGTGAGAAAATTGAAGCTAAAATACAGACAAGTCCTCCATACATGCAGGCAGGATGAATCCAGAAACCTTTAATAAAAAACTGCAAACAAACTCTGGCCCATGAGCAGAATGTGAAGTAACAATCAGGATCAAACATAATTTCAGAGTCAGAGAGTCGGAGTCAGAGATTCTTTATTGTTATTCGCACCACATGTGGTACATGTGATGAAACGAGATTATGTACACAGGGTCCCAGTTATATCCAACAATAAAATATTAAAGAAAAACATTAATATGATCTAAGATATGAACTAAGAAAAACGTCAACTAAAAATACACTAAGCACTAATATCTTAGAATAACATTACTCCAAACAGCAGCACAGACATGAGATTGTATGAGCAGATGAACACGAATTAACACAGCAGCATGAAACAGATTTTTGTCAGCACAACATGAAACAGATCAGCAACATGAACAGACCAGCAGCAATATGAAACAGATCAGCAGCAACATGAAACAGATCAGCAACAACATGATGAGATATTTCACAGGGATTTTATGAAGTAATGTAAATTCATCCGCTGATGCAGCAGCTTTGACAACATCTGTCTCTTTTTTCTCAGTAATGTTGCGATTGAAAGGGAGCAAGTTCTTAAACTCCTTCAAAATAATTATCTCACACAAGCCATCAAATGTGGAAATTTATAGTGCGCTTATGCAGCGATTAAAGTGACTTGTTAAGTCTCGAGCAAACCATAACATACTATGCCATTTTATTTATAGAGCACTTAAAACAGTGACAAGGTCTACCAAAGTGCTGTACAAACAAACATAAAACAGGCAACTCATAGGCAACATACAAAAGGAAGTTAAAACAGAATATAGACATAAAAATGTCACAGATAATAAATATAACGACCAACCTGTGCGAAGCAAACAGGTTCAAATACAGATCATATGGTGTTGAAAGCAACGGAACAGTAGTGGGTTTTTAAACAAGATCTGAAAACTAAGAAGAAGGGGGCCTGTCTGACGAAGATCCAGGAGTTCCAAAGTCATGGGTGTCATGATGGTTTCAGGCTGCACATGACCTTCTCTAGAGAAGACAGAGAGGTTGGTTCAAAATGGTCAAATACAGTAACAGAATGAGGTGGGATGGATGGACCATGAGTTGGAGGGGAAATGAGAGTCCGGGTGGTCGCATTTTTTTCTAAAAAGAAATGTAGGAAGTTCTCGCACAGCTCAGTCGAGGCTTCCAGAGGTGATGGTTCAGTGAGGTAGAGAACAGAGTTTAGGGTGGAGAACAGAACTCATGGATTGTGAGAGTCTGAGTCAATGATATCAGAAAAGTATTGGGATTTAGCAGTTTTTACTGCTTTCTGAGAATGGCACCAACTCTCTTTTAGTATTTGAAAAGAGACCTGCAGCCTGTCTTTCCTTCATTTGTGCTCCGCCCTCCTGCACTGCTGCCTAACAGCCTTGGTGACATCATTCAGCCAAGGTTCTGCTCTGAGTTTTGATTTTCTAGATTTAAGAGGAGCAACATTATCCAGACCCTTTAAACAGACATCATTGAACTGGGATGTCAAGTCCTCAGTGGTGGAGAGAAATACCAGGGGCTGAATTATCATTTCTGAGTTGTAAACATCAGTGAAACGTGCAGCGGTGAAATGGTTAATGGCCCGGCTGCGACGTGCAGGAATGCACAGCTTAAGAGTTAGATGGGGGGAACTCAAACCGGACTGGCATGTGGTCTGAAAACACATCGTCAGCGATTTCAAGATTAGTAACAGTCACATCACGAGTTAAAACAAGGTCAAGTGTCTGTCCGCGCTCTTGGGTGGGACCGTTTACATGCTGATTTAGATTAAATGAGTCCAATAAATCTAAAAAGTCCTTACTTAACCAAGGGCTTCTCATGATAGCACACATGCAAATTAAAATCCAAAATAATGACTACACCATCATTTTTTGGTGTGATTTCAGCAAGAAATCAGAAAATTCATTGATGAAATCCTTAGAACGAGGTGGACGGTAGACGAGAGCACATAAAGTCGCAGGCGAATGGCCGAGTTCAAAGAAAGTCAGCTCAAAACTGGAGCAGGAAACCGGGATGGGCAGTTGTTTACAGTCAAAAGTATATTTGGATATTGTTAATAATCCACCACCACGACCTGATGGCCACGGGTCGTTAAAATACAGACATTTTGGTGGTAATAATTCTGTCAAGGCACTGGACTCACCTGGCATGATCCAAGTCTTTGTAATGAAGAAAAAGTCCAAATTGTGCTCTTGAAAGTAATCCCTGAGGATGAAAGTTTTATTGGTGACAGATCTTGTGTTGACCACACACATCCTGATGTTATCCGAGGTGGTTCGAGCAGCGGTGGAGTGAGCGTGCGCCGCAGATTTTCAGTAACAGTTCCTCCGGGACGAGCAGTGAGCTGCGCCGGCAAACAACTCTCGTTGTTTACCTGGTCCGGACATGTGGGAAGCTGGAAATCATGGCTATCAGGTGGACAGGAAGATGCAGCACGTAGGTATTTGAGCTTCACCAGCCGGCCAGTTCGTTTTCCCCGGCATCTGAAGCAATATCTCAGGGCAGGCAGGTGAGGGGTGCAGCGGAGTTAAACAGGCAGGTCTGCCAGTAGCGGGGGAAGGGGGTGGGGGTTCCAGAGGTACGCTCATAATGATCCAAATAAGTGACATCAGCAGCAGAAAAACGCAGATCCAGGAGCTGCTGTCGTTCATACACCAGTAGCACGTTTATGTCCCCGATGAAAAACAAACAAAACACAAAAAATCCGAACACCGTCAGCAGAGTTGGTTTGGAAGCCATGTACACGGGTGCCATCTTACCAGAAGTCATCGGCGAACCCCAGAATAATCTTGCCTGACCAAACGCAGTTTGTAAAAAAAATGTTTTTCAATGTTAGGCGGCTACTTGATGCGCTATACTCCCCTAGCCCACCCAGACACAACTCTGATGAAGTCATTCTTTCATTAAATGCAGAAAAAGCATTTGACCGGGTGGAGTGGGACTGCCTCTTCAAGATTTTAAAGTTATTTAAATTTGGCCCCAAATTCATATCATGGGTGAAGCTGATTTACACCTCCCCAATGTCAGTGGTCCGCACTAACTGTAACATATCATCCTATTTTGAACTGCAGCAAGGTATGAGACAGGGGTGTCCACTTTCACCATTTCTGTTTGCGTTAGCAATAGAACCACTGGTGGTAACTTTGCGGCAGAACTCCACTATGAAGGGGATAAGTTGAATAGGTACAGAACACAAAGTATCTTCATATGCAGACAACATCCTTTTGTATATAACAGACCCTCTTACCAGCATCACTGAATTACTTACTTTGCTTGAATTTTTTGGGAAAATATCTGTATATAAGGGTAACCTTCAAAAGAGCAAACTGATACCTGTTACCTCCATAGAAAAGAAAATATTGGACACCATACCCAAAACCATAAGAACCTCTATAAAACCAATTATCTACCTCTCTTGGCCAACCTTAAAAAGGAAGTTTCTAGATGGCAATCCCTACCTCACACTCCGGGGGGCAGAATAAACTCTGTGAAAATGAATGCCCTACCTAAATTCTTATACCTGTTTGAGAATCTGTTAATCTTTCTTACTAAATTCTTATTTACTAATCTGAAATGCCAGATATCCGCATTTATTTGGAATAAAAAGCATACATGGATTCCCAGGAGGATTCTGCATATGCCTCATGAACTTGGAGGCATGTCGCTTCCTAACTTTATGCACTATTATTGGGCGGCTAATGTCAGAGCTTTTTTATTCTGGTTGAGCAAGGACACCCCTTCTCCTAGTTGGGTGGCCTTGGAAAGGGCCTCAGTTAGATACAAGTCTCTTTCTGCATTACTCTGCTCTTGGCTGCCCTTTAAACAATCAATATCAACCAACACTTTAACCCAATTGTGATTTGGGCAGTTAAGATTTGGAATCAGTTCAGGAGATCATTTAACTCTAGAGAGTTATTGTTTTTGACACCTGTGTCAAATAATCACGTTTGCTCCCACAGTAGCCGATACAGCTTTTGACACCTTGGTTTTGAGGGGAGTGCATTCACTACGTGATCTATGTTGATGGTAGTTTTGCCTCTTTTGAACAACTGGTAAAGAAGTTTAATATTCACAAGTCACAATTATTTTTAGATATCTGCAGCTGATACATTTTCTGAGATCTAACTCTGACTGTTTTCCTTTGTACATCCCTAAACATTTTGTGACTAAGATTCTGGAGCACAGGTCTGATACCAAGGGGACCCTCAGCAAAATTTATACACTGCTAAGTTCATACCATGAATCCAGTCTGAACTCCCTTAAACTGAAATGAGAAGCAGACTTGGAGGAACCCACATCAGACTTAATCTGCAAAAGGATTATTAAAAACATTTACTCATCTTCAATCTGGCTGAGACATGCTGTGATTCAATTCAAGGTAGAGCACAGCCTACACTAGTCCAAAGACACAGTGTCCAAGGTCAAAGCCGACCTGGATTCTGCATGCAATTGTTGCTAACAAACTCCAGCTACACTCTAGCATACATTCTGGACCTGTCTCAAACTGCAGACTTTTTGGCAATCTATATTTGACACCTATTCTGGAATATGTGGTAAAAACATACACCCATCAGCACTCATCGCACCGTTCATGGTGGTCCCTGGGGATGCATCCTTCAGCAAATGCGAGAAGGATGTGATTGCCTTCAGTTCTCTTCTGGCCAGTAGGCTAATTTTGTACAATTGGAAGGACCCATACCCCCCAGCATACGTACATTGGATAAGAGAGGCAATGTGCCACATCCACCTGGACAAAATAAGATGTACCTTGAAGGGGTTTGTCAAAAGATTTTGGGAATGTTGTATGTCAAAAATGTGTCAGTACCTATGTAGTTTGTTTATGCATGTTTGACTGATCCGGTGTAGGATGTTGGGTGGGAGGGGTTTATGTTCTTTGTGTTTTCGTTTTATTTTTTGTTTGTAGATTAAAAAAATAAAACAAAAAAACACTAATGTTCTTATTAATGCTTTTGGTTACTGTTTGGTAAGGAGCTGTAACAAGTTTTAGTGGATTTATTATAATTTTAACCATATACACTGCACAGTACAAATGACCGAGGTGCTACATGAAAAGCAATCTGTAAGGATGGCACCATCTAGTGGGCCTTCCTTGTCTGTATTCCTAGTGTGTCTCATTAATCTTGATTTGTTGCTCCTTCTGTTCCCAACTGTTAGTAATCACGTCCTGTCTTGTCTGTGTATATAAGTTGGTCTGTTAGCCATGTTCATTGTCGGGCCGTCATTAGGTATTGCCTTGTCCTATCCTGTCCTGATCCTATCTTGGTCCCGTCCTGATTATCTTCTGTTGTAAGTTTATGCTGCCACGTCAACCCTTAAATTTATTATTATTAAAAATATTTATTTTCTACCTGCTGAATCTGAGTCCCTGCCTGCAACTATTGGGTTTGTTTTATCCTGCCTGAAAACCCTAACAGTATGACGCGACCACACTAGAACCCAGCGGGCAGGGTTCTTCTCCGACTCAATCATCTGTTCTGCGAGCAGTCCCTGGTGGAGCTTGTGATTCAGTGTGGCAGGTTCCGGACCGAACCTGTTCAGACTCTAGAATGCTGCAGCCAGGCGGTGGAGCTCTTGCCCTTCCCTCTTCTTGTTCTGCAGGAGGAAAAAAAGAGGGTCCAGCTCTGGGGTGACTGCCTGTTGTCCGAGCCCACTTCTCCTCTCTTACCAGCTTTGCTCGCCATCTTGGGATGGACATCCAGAGAAGATGAGGACAAACCTTGTCTTGTTCCTGTACCCCAGCCTCACTGCCGCTGTCGGACCAGCAGAAAAAGGACCCAGAAGCGGTCCCCCAAACCTCTGTCACGATCAGCTGTTCCTGCTCAGTCCGGCGAGACTGAGCCTCCAGGGCCCAGTACCAGTGTCTCTGCAGGGGCGGACCCCGATGCCTCACCTCTCAGGGTTCCGGTGAGGGCAGAATTCAACACCTCCCCCTTGCTTAGAGCCCCTCCAATGACTGGACCTAACATACCTCCGCTCCAACCCAGTGACCTCATCCAAACAAACTGGTCATTACAAAATCTCTCCTCTGCTCTGCCAAAAACAATCCAGACTGCCTTGACCTTCTACTCACTCTTGCTGAGAAACTGATAATATCTCAACCCAGTCTCACTTTAATCCCTATACATCATCAACTTTTGATTGAAAGAAGGACCCTGAAAACACCCACCAGAGACCCAGTTCCAGAACCAGCCTCTGAAGTCCCCATTTCTTACTCTGAACCAGCCTCAGTCCCAGATCCAGCCTCTGCCCCTGAGCCCAAGGAGGAGCTCCAATTCACTCCAGAACCTGCAGGCCACCCAAAACCTGCAGCCAGTCCACAACCTTCAGCTAGTCCACAACTTGCAGCCAGCCCACATTCTCCATAACCTGCAGCCAGCCCACAACCTCCAGAACTTGCAGCCAGCCCTGAACCTGCAGACAGCCCAGAATTTGCAGCCGGCCCAGAGTCTGCAGCAGGCCCAGAGTCTGCAGTCAGATCCATGCTTCAGCCTGAAGTTCCCGAATCTGCTGAGGGGACCCAGACAGACTCTGCTCCTGCCTGTTCCAGTCGTGGAGGGGCCCCAGACAGACTCCTCTCCTGCCTGTTCAGCTGTGGGGGTCCAGACAGACTCCTCTCCTGTCTGTCCTGCTGTAGAGGATCTGGTTCCAGGGGATCCAGCCACAGAAGACCCTGCCTCTGCTGACCCATCTTCTAAGCTCACCGCTAAACTGTCCGCCAAGGTCCTTGCTCCTGGTCCGCCCATCGAGATCCTCACTTTTGGTCCATCCGCCAAATTTCCTGTGTCAATCACAGACGATCCGGGCCCACCGGAGGTTTTTATCCCTGGCCTGCTTGAGGTCTTCATCCCCGGCCCACTTGAGGTCTTCATTTTCGTCTTGACCGCCAAAGATCCTGTTTCAACCGCAGAAGATCATGGCCTGATGGAGGTCTTCTTCCCTGGCCCACTGGAGGTCTTCATACCCGGTCCACCTGAGGTCTTCATTCCAGCCCACCTGAGACCTGCATCCCTGACCTGCCTGTAAAGTCTGTTGTACGACCTCTCGGCCGCCTGCCTGACTGGCCCCAGCCTGATGAATGGTCTCCAGGCCGCCCATCTGACCTGCTTCTGCCTGAACGGTCTCCCGACCACCTGTTTGACCTGTCTCTGCCCGAGCGGCTTACTGGACGACCTCTTGACCGCCTGCCTGATCGGCCCTAGCCTGATGAATGGTCTCCAGGCCGTCCGTCTGACCCGATCCTGCCTGAATGGCCTCCCGTCCACCCGTATGACTTGACTTTGCCTGAACGGCCTGATGGACGACCTCTTGACTGCCTGCCTGACTGGCCCTGGCCTGACGAATGGCCTCCCGGTTGCCCGTCTGACCCGATACTGCCTGAATGGCTTGTAGGACGACCTCTCGACCGCTTGCCTGATGGCCCCGGCCTGACGAATGGTCTCCCGGCAACCCGGCTGACCTGATCCTACCTGGACGGCCTCCCGCCCACTCGCCTGACTTGTTCCAGCCTGATGGATGGCCTCCCGGCCGCACGCCCGACTTGTTCCAGCTTGATGGACAGCCTCCCAGCTGCCCGCTTGACTTGTTCCAGGCTGATGGACGGCCTCTTGGCCGCCCGTCTGACCTGCTTCAGCCTGATGGACGGCCTTCCAGCCGCCCATCTGACCAGATCCTGCCTGGACGGCTGTCCACCCGACCTGCTCCAGCCTGGTGGATGGCCTCTCGGCCACCCGCCTGACCCGTTCTGGCTTGATAGACAGCCCCCTGGCCGCCCACCAGAACCATGATTTTTCTAGGGATGATCTCCAAACCATCCAGACATTTTGTTTTCAATTGGTGTTTAGTTTGTTTCCTGTTGTTTTTGTCGTTTTTGTTTTGTCCTCTTGTCCTCCTTTCAGTTCCTCCCTCCCTCCCCCCAAGTCTTTGGGGGTGGGCCTTTTTGGAGATGCCTGGGGGTGTCCTTGGGGTTGGGGAGGGAGGGTACTGTAAGGATGGCACCATCTAGTGGGCCTTCCTTGTCTGTACTCGTAGTGTGTCTCATTAATCTTGATTTGCTGCTCCTTCTGTTCTCAGCTGTTAGTAATCACATCCTGTCTTGTCTGTGTATATAAGTTGGTTTTTTAGTCTTGTTCATTGTCATGTGGTTGTTAGGTATTGCCTTGTCCTGTCCTGTCTTGGTCCCGTCCTAATAATTTTCTGTTGAAAGTTTATTCTGCCACGTCAGCCCCTTTAAATTTTTTTTATTAAAAGTATTTATTTTTCTACCTACTGCGTCTGGGTCCCTGCCTGCAACTATTAGGTTTGTTTCTATCCTGCCTGAAAACCCTGACACAATCAATCTCACATAAAGTGCACATGTACAAGCATGAATGGTCTCCTGGCCACCCGTCTGACCTGATCCTACCTGGACGACCTCCCGCCCACCTGCTTGACTTAATCCAGCCTGATGGATAGCCTCCCGGCCATGGCTTTAAGAATCTGTTGGAATCCTGGCAAAAACCAATGCTGACATGTTCGTCTTTTTGATTTTCTACATCTGCCTTATAATCTGTCTGTTTTGCTACTTGGACATCTCTGTTTTAACTTGGAAAAAAAAATCTGTTATGCCTCTCTTATGTTTGTCTATTGTTGATTGTCCAAGGAAAATTTACTGTTGCTGTTGTCATCATTCTTAGTTTGTAGCCAGTTCTCTCTTGTAAATGAGCCCTCAAGGCTCAATGAGATTAACCTGCCTAAATAAAGGATGAATGAATGAAAAATATTACTCTTCAGCTAGGGGCAGCTGTGGCTGAGAGGCTAGAGCCGTTGTCCTCCAATGGGAGAAATGGGAGTTCGTATCCGCCAGCAGTCACATGCTGAAGTATTTCTGGGCAAGACACTGAACCTCTCATTGCCTCTAATTTGTGTCCCATCAGTGTATGAATTTGATAAAGCACTGATTATTCTTTGTAGAGATCCAGTAAAGAGCTGTATGAGTGAGTAAATGAAGGCACAGATTGTGTTATAAAGAGCTTTGAGTGTCTAGATAAGATAGAAAGGTGCTACATAAGTACAGTCCGTTCAGCTGTACTGCCTTCACATTAGTAAGCATGTGTGAAGCTGCAGCTGCAGGTCTGACAGACTTCAGCCTCCTTCCCTGAAACAAACCACGGCTGAGGAGCTGGGTTTGTATTTGAGGAGGGAGGAGGAGAGGGCCACACAGGATAAAGAAGACAGCAGGAGGATTTTCAAGTATAACACAATATTGTTTACAGCGATATAGTCTCAATTTATATTGCAAAAAATTATCTTGATATTTTTTAAATATTGAGATGTCACCCAGCTCTAAAACTGTGTAATGTGCAAAAATGCAAAACTTGAGCAGATTGCAAAAATGTGCAAGTAAAAAGAAGTCACAAACAGTATAACACTGTAGTTGTGTGTGTGTGTGTGTGTGTTTGTTTTTAAGTAACATTGTCCTTAATGTACATGTGTTTCAGTGGTTCCTGCCTATGTTTGGTGCTGATTAAAAGAAGAAGCTCCTCAAGATTAAAGGTCTGATGTGGACCAGCAAGACCCAGAGCCTCATAGAGTGGAAGAGAAGACCCTTGGACTAGTCTTGTGGGAGACCAACTCAATATGGAGGAGACCGGTATCACATTTTTGGTCTCAACAGTTCCTTTAAAGAGTGAGGAGGATAAAAGAAAACTTACCAGGAACCCCAATTTAAAACCTCACAAAGACAGTTCCAGCTCTTCAATGACTGACGTTAATGAGGACGATGAAGAGTATTGTGAAATGATCATTCCTGACTCTCCGTTAAAGAACTCATCAGATTCTGAGTCAGAATGTGAAGACGGTATGAAAGACTGGAAGGAGAGCAGGACTTCTGAATCAGAGGCAAAACCTGTCAACAAATCTTTGAGCTGCTCTGAGTGTGGTAAGCAGGGTGTCAGTAACCAGACTCTTCATAAACACATGACAAGTCATTCAAGAGTGAAGTCTTCAAGCTGTCTGCTTAATAAGAAATGTGATGGAGAGGAGGAAAATGTAGAGTCACACAGGAAAGTCCAGCCAAGGCCAGAATCAATAAACTGTGATGAATGTGGTAAAAGATTTACTTGCAAAGCACATGTAAACTCTAAAATGCAAGTCCACACTGGAGACAAACCATTTCCTTGTGAAATTTGTGGACAAAGATTTAGTCGCAAGGCAAATTTAAAGCGACACATGAGAGTTCACACAGGAAACAAACAGTTTCCTTGTGAACTTAGTGGACAAAGACTTGGTCTGAAGACAAGTTTAAACACTCACATGAGAGTCCACATAGGAGACAAACCTTTTCCTTGTGAACGTTGTGGACAAACATTTAATCGTAAGACAAATTTAAGCAGACACATGAGAGTTCACACAGGAGACAAACCATTTCTTTGTGAACTTTGTGGACAAAGATTTAGTCATAAGACAAGTTTAAATGCACATGTAAGAATTCACACAGGAGTCAAACCATTCCCTTGTGAACTTTGTGAACAAAGATTTAATCTTAAGGCAAATTTATTCAGACACATGAGAGTCCACACCGGAGACAAACCGTTTTCTTGCGAACTTTGTGGACAAATATTTAGTGATAAGACGAGTTTAAACACACATATGAGAATCCACACAGGAGAAAAACCGTTTCTTTGTGAACTTTGTGGACAAAGATTTAGCCGGAAGACACATTTAAAGTCACACATGAGTGTCCACGCTGGAGACAAACCATTTCCTTGTGAAATTTGTAAACGTAGATTTAATCGGAAGAGAAATTTAATCACACACATGAGAGTCCACACAGGAGACAAACCATTTTCTTGTGATTTTTGTGGACAACGATTTGGCCAGAAGACAAATTTAAAAACACACATGAGAGTCCACACTGGAGACAAACCATTTCTTTGTAGACTATGCGGACATAGATTTAGTCAAAAGGCAGCTTTAAACTCACACGTGAGTGTCCACACAGAAGTCAAAACTGTCTTACTGTAAATTTTAAAATAACTATTATCGGCCAGGAGATGCAACTGGTTGTCACCCAATTTAAAGTTGTTTTGACATTGTAAAAATACATCTTTTTTGTATTAAGGTCTTTTTATAGTTGTTTTTTTTTTTTTTAACCAAACACAGCAAACAACAGAGTCCCCTCCAACCCCTCCTCACCCACACCGCATCAGCAGCACATACATAAATGTACAGGTTTTGCCATGTTTTCAACATATGACACAAAAGGCTACCAGATGTGCCAGAATCTTTTCACAGAACCTTTTAGGATATATCTAATTTTTTTCCAGATTAATATGATACATCTCTTGTCCATTGTACATATGCTGGGGGGTGTGGGTCCCTCCAATTGCACAAAACAAGCCTCCTGACCAGAAGAGTGCCAAAAGCAATCTCATCCTCATAATTGCTGAAGGACGTATGCACAGAGACCAAACAGTGAGGTGAATGGTGATGGTGCACAGTTTTCCCACATATCACAGAGAAGGTGTCAAAAATAGATTGCCCAAAGGTCCACAGTCAGGGACAGGTCCAGAGTTTATGCAAGAGTGTAGCTTGAGTTTGTTTACAATTACATTCAGGGTCCAGGTTGGCTTTGATCTTGGACAACTTGTCTTTGGACCAGTGCAACCTGTGCACCACCTTGAATTGAATTACAGCATGTCTCGGACAGATTGAGGATGAATAAATGTTCTGAATGATCTTTCGTCAGATTTAGTCTAATATGAATTTCTCCAAGTACGTATCCCATTTCAGTTTAAGAGAGCCCAAACTGGTCTCATGATATGAACTGGGCAATGTATAGATCCTTCTGAGGGCACCCTGAGTGTCAGACTTGCATTCCAAAACCTTAACCACATACTGCTTAGAGGGGTACAAACGAAAACAATCAGTTAGACTTCACAAAATGACTCATTGCAAATACTGTATCTGAAAAGCAGTGACTGTGAATAATAACCTGTACCAGCTACTCAAAAGAGGCAAATTTATTGTCAACATAGAGATCATAGACATAGTGAGTGTACTTCATTCAAGAACCAGGCGTCAAAAGCAGTATCGGTTACTGAGGCTGATGATCCAATTTGGATCTCCACCAGTCGCGCCGACTGGCTGGTTAAATGACATACAAAAAAGTCCAGATGGATCACTGCCAGCGACCCACCTGAAGCTTACCAGATGCCGCGTCATCAGCTCCTCTGCTCTTTGCCACCTGCAAGCGCTCTTGGCCATGCCCACTTCTCTGCACTGCATGGTGAACAGCTGATCAGCTGCAGCAGGAAGTTTAGCCTGCAGTATGGGCTGCACAGAGGTGAAGGAGGAAGCTTTTTCTGATTTTAATAGAGCGATGACAACAGTAGACAACAAAGACAACAATAGACAATCATAAAGGATGCATACAAATTGAGTATAACAAGTGAAAATAAAATGGTATTAAAGTAACAACAAAACAGCTAGGTTAAAAGGCAATGTAAAATACTAAAAACAGGAATATGTCTGCATTGGTTTGTCCCAGAAAATTGGCAGATGTTTGAAGCCACTTAGAGAGGTCAAGATCAAGAGCTTTGGATCTTTTTGCAAGATATTCCAGGAAACAGGAGCGGAGTAGGAGAAGGCCCTTTTGCCTAGTTCAGTTTGCACTGAGGGAACACTGCATATAATAATGTCCTGAGAGCGCACGCTGTAGCTGCAATCACGCAGAAACATACGTATACATACATTATATATATATACTGTATATCAGTGTTTTTCAACCTTTTTTGAGCCAAGGCACATTGTTTTCATTGAAAAAAAACACGAGGCACACCACCAACCAAAATTGTAAACAAAGATACTGTACTCTGTATCCGCCTATATTAAATACATAGTCATTCTTATCAAAGTGTCTTGAATAGGAATGAAATAAACACAAAAATGTATTTTTATCATATTTTATATTTCTTATTTCAAATTGCACTTAACATGTCTTCAAAAATACACCCGAACAGTGCCACAACAATGTGGTCTTAAATTTAAAGAGGTTGTAGAAAACTTCAAAGTGTTTTACAAACTAATTCTGTCCACAAGCATTCTGTTAGCCATTCTCTACATTTTACTCACTTAGTGTGAAACCTGTGCATGTTTGGATGAACACAAAGCTGCGTCCATCCTCCGTATTCACCATTGTGTATACATCATAAAACCGCCGTCCATAAAAAGCAACTTTTCCACAGCTACTGCCCGTTTCTGCCAGTCCAGCTTGGTCCAACAAGTTTAGTTTTGTTTTTTTGAATGTCCAGAGGCGTAATTCGGCTTTTCAAAATAAAGTTTAAAATTTATTTTATTTTTTTTATGGGAGATGTGCCGTAACCACAAATTCCACGGCACACCTGACGATCACTCGCGGCACACTACAGTGGTTGAAAAACACTGTATTATTCTATTGTAGCCTTGACCCCCATTGGGCACCATATATTATTTTATTGTAGCCTTGACCACCATTGGCCACCATATATTATTTTATTGTAGCCTTGACCACCATTGGGCACCATATATTATTCTATGGTGGCCTTGACCACCATTGGCCACCCTCTGGCTCCTCTATTGTGCCTGGTCATAGATAAAATTGCTCCCTGCACTTGCCAAGATCTGTCTCTCTGCACTGCCTCGGACAAGCAAACAAACAAACAAAATCTTCCCCGCTGTTCTCCATAGTGTAACTTCTACCCACTGGAACATCTTACACCAAAAAACTTTTAAGTTTACTTTCATTCCCTGTTCAATTTTAATCCAGAAAAACACTCATCTCAAAAACTACAAACATTCACTGTTCAAATCCCTCAGCGGCAGAGCACACCAGTGTACAGCTTGTTCAAACTAACAATCACACGCTGTCTGACAAGCGCCTTGAGTTCGGTTCACTAAAGCTTCATGCGTGATCATTTCTGAACAGGAGAACCATCATGAGACTGAAAAGGGAGGCGTCCTTCAAACCTTTAAGAGGACACTGTCAAGGAAAAGAAAGAAAGAGACGAGCACGACGACAGACGAGAACAGGTAAAACTTGCTTCTAGTCCCAAACCACCGAACTTTCAGAATAAAATGCTCTTTTTGAAATCCACATTAGATCAACTGAAGATCAGCCGAACGTTAAGAGCATTTGTTTGTCCCAATTCAGGACTCAAGAACAGGATCTGCAGCTGAGCCAGACTCTGCAGGGTGAGTATGAAATGGTACAAAGTGGTGTGACAGTAACATGAAGGCACATTTTACCTGCAGCATTTAGCTTTTTATCACCCACAGCCGAAGGCCAGGGTCTGAGTGTGTGTTGGTTTTTCTGTATCATTAGTTAAATATCCTGTGAGCCTCAGAAAAGATTTATATGAAACTAATTCATGAATGAACTTCTGCAAATGATGAACTTTTAGACACCTCATGGTGATCTTAGAAAACACAAGAGGCTAAAAGAAAATTTGGTGAGGTAGTAGCTGAGCCTGATCCCCAACGAACGAGCGTTCACTCATCACATGAAACCTGTTTTTAAAACCTCTGCCAGTAACTATTGGGACCAACTTTGTTGGTTTGAAAAAAAAGTCTACTACTGAACTACTGTAAAGATTTTAATGACATTTCCACAAATTAATCATTGGGTTTAGATGATTTACCTTTCACCCCAAAGTAATTCAAAATGGCCGCCACAGTCAACTAATATTAGAAAACAGTAATGACTATAACTCAGTCAAAGGTTTTGCAATTTTCTAAAAGATTTTTTAGTGATACATCTAACCCTAATTAACCTTTAGAGCCAATCTAATACAAGATGGCGGCCACAGATAATTGGGAATAGCCAATACCAAACTAGCTAAAAGTAAGACAATAAAAAATTAAATACAATTTAGTGTGGAGGTAGCTGAGAGTAATTCACAACACATTCTAAACATGAATAAATCATGGAAACATCAACATGTCATGAGATTTTTATTTACTTTTAACGTTTGACTGAAACGACAACAACTGCAATAATTTTAGATATGGGATGGTTTCATTTAAAACTCTGACATTAATGGCAACATATGCAATGATTTCTGTTAAAGTTTGAAATGTAAATTACATTTTAAAGGTTTCTGTTTTTGTCGTCTAGAGAAACAGCCTGAATTACCCGTCAGACTCCAGATCAGTGATAATGGTGAGTGAAATAAAACTACTGTGGGAGCTTAAATGCTGTTTTTGTTTGTTAAAGTTTTAAGGTTGTTAAGGTTCAAATTGTCTAAAGAAAAAATGTCGCTATTGAAATAAGTGTGTTAATATTGTCTGATAAATATTTAATAAGACATGTATGTTATATACATGCATATTTTGTTAAAATGACTTCATGAGAACTAAATCCGCCTAGAAACAGCTACGCTAAATTTTGAATGGTCGGTAAAGTAAATCAGGAGAGGAGAGGGGATGCGTCATAAATTATGGCCTAAAGGACCTCTCATAGATTCGGCAGAAAAAGAGCCATAGTTTGTTTACGCCTCTCTATCGTTTATCTTAATATTTTTTATATTTATAATTGGATTTTGTACATGTATCGTGTGTGATTATGTTTTTTCATGTAAACAGTTAAATCTTGAGCACTGTGGTCTTGTGGAGGAGGAGTTGGAAGCATCGAGCCTCTCCATGCATCCAGATCTTGTTTTACTGTCATCATGTGGGGTTTTGTTTTGTTATGATCTGTGTCTGGTTATGTCTTTTTGCCTCCTCCTGTTGCATGTGTTACTGTTTCAGCTGAAGAGGCCTTCCTGTCAGCAGTCATAAACTACACCAACAGCACCACAGTCCACTTCAAGCTCTCGCCTGCGTACATCCTCTACGCTGCAAGCCGGTTCGTTCTGCGTTGCCACGACAGTCGCGGCTCTCCATCACCTGGAAATGTGCACCCTGTGACGTCCATCACAAACAAAATGGCGGCCATGATGAGGAACGTTATACAGGCATGACAACTTCCATCAATTCTGCCAAAAACAGAATGTAATTATTGGTCCAGTCGTGAGCAAATGAGCGTTACATGACATCAACACAGCTATGGCCCAAAACTCCAACAAAACGTTTTTATTTATTTATTATTATTATTATCAGGAACAGGACAGAACCTACATGTAAACTTCAGAACACAGAGCTATGGTCACCATGGTAACCACACATGTCACTCCCTGACTGCCATGTTAATGAGAGGCAGATAGAAACAGACTAAAAAATAAGCCTCAAACAAAGCAGTCACATTTCCAAAACTACAAGTCCGAACTTTGAGCAGCAGAAGGTTCTGATGGTCACGCATGTGAGTTTTCAGTGTTTATATATGACATTAAACAGACCGTCATTGCTATGTTTGAAAAACATTTGGATGTTAAAAAAAATAATAATAATAAAAAAAAGATTTTAATCTGTGGAAATGGTTTTGCACTTTAAATTATGGACAATTTGAAAGAAAACTACAAGGCTTCCAGAAGTTAACAGAATAGTATGTACGGTATGTAGAAAACCACATACAGCATGTTATATGCAGGTCGGCAATCTGTCATATACAGCAATCTGTTATATACAGCATTCTGTCATATACAGCAATCTGTCAAACATCAATTTGTCATATACAGCAATCTGTCAAAGAGCAATTGTCAAACATCAATCTGTCGTATACAGCAATCTGTCGTATACAGCAATCTGTCCAGCAATCCGTCATATACATCAATCTGTCATACAGCAATCTGTCATATACAGCAATCTGCCCAACAACAATCTGTCGTATATAGCAATTTGTCGTATACAGCAATTTGTCATACAGCAATCTGTCGCGTACAGCAATCTTGTCGTATACAGCAATCTGTCGTGTACAGCATTCTGTCGTGTACAGCAATCTGTCGTATACAGCAATCTATTATAAACAGCAATCTGCCGTATACAGCAATCTGTCGTGTACAGCAATCTGTCGTGTACAGCAATCTGTCGTGTACAGCAATCTGTCATATACAGCAATCTGTCATATACAGCAATCTGTCCAACAACAATCTGTCATATACAGCAATCTGCCATATACATCAATCTGTTGTATACAGCAGTCTTTCATATACAGCAATCTGCAGTATACAGCAATCTGTCTTATACAGCAATCTGTCGTATACAGCAATCTGTGGTACAGCAATATGTCATATACAGCAATCTGTCATATACGGCAATCTGTCATATACAGCAATGTGTCATATACAGCAATCTGTCATATACAGCAATGTGTCATATACAGCAATCTGTCATATACAGCAATCTGTCATATACAGCAATGTGTCATATACAGCAATCTGTCGTATACAGCAATCTGTCGTATATAGCAATCTGTCGTATACAGCAATTTGTCATACAGCAATCTGTCGTATACAGCAATCTTTTGTATAGCAATATGTCACACAGCAATGTCATTTACAGCAATCCATCATATACAGCAATCTGCCGTATACAACAATCTGCCATACACAGCAATCTGTCTTCTACAGCAATATGTCATATCACAATCTGTCAAAGAGCAATCTGCCATATACAGTACAACAATCTGTCTTATACAGCAATCTGTCATACCACAATCTGTCAAAGAGCAATCTGTCGTATACAGCAATCTGCCACTTGGTGCTATTTTCCAGAAGCACAACATACCTTTCCACTTCTACGCTGATGACTGTCAAATTTACTTCCCTCTAAGACACAATGGTACATGCTCTAT
>JARVGS010000789.1:26071483-26081755 GCA_031762315.1 Hypsolebias antenori | reverse complement strand
ACTTCATTTTGTATGTTGCCTATGTGTTGCCTGTTGTTTGTTTGTTTGTTTGTACAGCACTTTGGTTGGCCTTGTTGAGTTTTAAGTGCTCTATAAATAAAATGGTATGGTATGTCATACAGCAATCTATAGAAATAAACTTTCCAAGCATAAACCTTGTTTAAATGTTGGCCTTGATTTATGACCTTGACTTTAGACAGGGGTGATGAAGTGTGTATGTGACCCTCCGTCTAGAGAAGATGCAGATGTGTATGATGTTTGTTAAATTATCTTGGAGCGGATCAGAAGTTACGGGCAGGACAAGGGAAGGTTTATGGACAAACAGACAGTCTTGTAATGCAGCCGCCTTCAACAGGTGAATAAAAAAACTTATAGAGTGAATAAAGACAAAAAAAAATATGTATAATTTGAACACGGGACCAGAAAGAGTGATGATTGTAGAAAAGAGTTAGTAAACTGAAAAGTTGGTGCGTCACAGTTTGGGATAAAAAAAATTTTTTTTTTAAATCAAACATTCTCCAGGAGCTCAAAATCCTTTAAATGTTTCAATAATCCCAGAGAGTTGATACAAAAAGCTGAAAACATGAAAACATGAGGAGAACCAGACAGGCCGTGGAAACACGATGTCATCCTGCAGGAGAGGGAACACATGGACTAAATGGACTGAAGATTGGAGACGGGAGGATTGATGGAAACAAGGAACAGGTGAAGGACAGAGGAGCAGAAACTGAGGAACACAGGAAGGCAAAGGAACAAAGAGAACTCAAAGAAACAGAAAATAAACAGGAAACAAACAGCAACAAAGAGAGATAAACAAAAGAAAACAGGAAGTACAGAACTCAAACTTCCACTGAGCTCCAGTAAAGTTTACTCACTGTTAATATTGTAACTTGGTTTAACTGGCGTCACATTTCAAAAGTCATAGTTTATTTTGGACTGAGATGCTTTGAGTGAATGTTTTGAAAGTTTTATGAGATATCAGACAAATGTAGAAAAAACAGTAATAGAGCTCCTTCCATGCTGATGCTTAGATGCTCTGGAGTAATTCTATTTTTAAATACCTGGTCTCATATTTGTACATTAATTTTGACGTGTTTAACCTCCAGAGACAGCAGACGATCGTGGGCGCTCTGACCTTCTGGATGTCCAACTCCTCTGAGCTGCTGAACTTCCTCCAACACGATGAAGACCTGAGCCCGCGCACACTGCAGAGTCAGCTGGACCTGACTCACCTGGTGCACAGAGCCTACAGGTACACGCGTGTGCACGCACATGTGCACACACACACAGATATGTGCATGCACACGTTTGTCTTTCTATCTTTTCATTACAGGGACTGTGCATGGACTTCCATTCATTTTTCATTAATTTCTATAGCCTGACCCTAAAACTAACCATTACCAGTTCACACACCTAAAACCTCATGTAGCAGATGATGCAGATGATGAGGTAAAGTGGTGGTCACTAATTATCAGAAGATTCTAAGGTTGGTCTCAGGAAGGGTTATGGTTGCATTTAAGAACATACAGGAAACTGAAAACTGTGCATAAGGTGATTTGCAATAAAGTTGATAAGTTATACAGAATATATTTTTAAAAAAATGTTGCCATCTATGAACCTGTTCATTATTTCAATAAACACAAAACACTGTGTTTCAATAGTTCGATGAACAGATCTATTTAGTTCAAGCCTGATTTTTTTTTCTTTTTGATGAATTTGTTTTGTTTCTTTTGCTTATTTTAAATAAATGAATAAATAACTAAACAGATCAATAAAGACTAAATACGGTACAGTAAATATTTAGGGGTCTTTAATAAATGTAGAGGTTCTTGGGTGTGAAGGGAGCAAGCGACTCCTACCGTACAAAACAGATCCAATTAATCTGGCTCTGGGTTCTATGGGCCTGAAGACTGTGCTGCTGATTATCCATGCTGCTGATCTCATGCTGCTGATCTCATGCTGCTGTATTTATTCATATCCATCTACTCACTACAGATTCATGTTCAGGGAGCTGTTTAATATACTGTAATATTTTACATTATTAGTGTTTAGCTTATATCTTAGATCCTTACATATAGTTTCTTTTTATACTTTTTTATTTTTTTTATTTTTTTTTTTTTGGGTGTAACTGAGTACTGTACACAATTTCCTTCCGCCTCATGTACCACATTCGTGAATGACAATCTGTCATACAGCAATTCACAGTCATTTTAGAATTAAATGTTAAATATTGCACAAACATACAATATAACAAACAAATAAATTGAATGCTGTTTGACCATTTATATTCAAAGGCAAAAAAGCTAACAAACATTAGGGTGTGACTTAGCATGCTAATGCTAGCATTAGCATGCTACAAACAACAATACAGTACAGTACAGATATTTGTTTCCAGTCTTTTAAGCACAAAATACAGCAGTTTCTCAAAGAATAAAAGCTGAAAAGCATACCAGTAAGTACATGACAGTCAACAGAAAAAATAAATTATTTTAAATGGTTGAATGCCTACCTGCAGCAGCTCCCCAGTCACACACCTGCTCTCCCAAACGATGGAAAGAGCCATGTTTTTCCTGTAAACTCAAATCCCGCGAAATCTCGCGAGATTTCACACTTTATCCCAAAACAGTGGATAAGGTGAAAACACAAGATTGAGGAAATCCGCAATACAGCAAACACTGCACCAATCCGTCTGTCAATCTCACGCTCCATTCTTCCCTCACTCATGAACAAAACCCCGAGATTGAAGATGCTTGACCAAAGCTGGCTCTTGGGACAGTTGGAAAAATGGGCCTTACAATTAAGTACTAAAACACACACACATGGGCATCAAGTTTGTTACCGCTGGACCAAGCCAGATGGACTCGCTGATCTTTGGCTCAAAGTTCTTTGTGATTTCCACAAATACACTCAGAGTCTGAGTCATCAGCCCTGAAGACAGATTTCAGTTTGTCTCATTTGACCAGAAATGCTGTCGGGCCAGATGGGTCATTTGTGCCATGAATTTTTCTTTTGTCTCCAGAACAACTTTCCTGCAATTTTAAAAAAAAGTGTCCGTTTTTCTTTGTCCATAGTGTTAGCATAATATCACATGAACCAGAACACAGATTTTAACAAAGCTCCCAGAAAGTAGTCATTGGACATAATCAAGATGGCTGCCACAGCAACGTTAGAAAAGATGATTTATTATTAAATTTCTGGCGTGAAAGGCAGCGGTTGACCTTCATATGTTCAAGGACAGCAGTGTCTTTCATGAATCTGTCCAGTAGCAGTATCTGTATTTTGCAGCTTAGTTCAGACAGAATAAATATGTTTTATTTGTATCTGTTGTTCCTGTAAGTCTCCTGCGTCAGTGTCTTCAGAATGAGCTGAGGAAACATTTACCAACTTTCCTGACAGATCCTGAGCAGCACACAGCGCCGCCACCAGGTACAGATTTAAACATTTCAAACTGAGAGAAGCCAAAAAAAAATAAATAAAAAACATTTGACTTTGAACAGAATTCAGTCAAAGTTGTCTCGGTTCATCTGGTACTTTTAGATTTTAGCTAGTATTTTGCTACTAGTAGCTAATGTTTAATTACCTTTAGCTTTTATCTAGTACTAGTCTCCTTTTAGCTTTCAGCTTATATTTAGAATTTAGCTTAAAGTTTGTTCCTTTAAATGAGCATTTTGCTCCTTTAGCTTTTAGTTTGCATTCGGCTTTGTTTTAGCTTTTTGCATGTGATCTTTTTTTTTTTTCTTTTAGCAAAAATTTTGCAACATTTATCTTTTATCTACTTTTTTTTTTTTTTTAGATTTTAGCTAGCACTGAATTTATTTCAACTTTTAGCTTGTATTTAGCCTTCTTGTATTTGATCAGTGTTCAAGTTTTTAGCTAAAATTTTGCACCGTATAGCTTTTACCTGATGTTTTTCAGATTTTAGCTAGCATAGAACCCTTTAACTTTTAGCTTGTATTCTGCTCCTGTTAGCTTGTTTTGCTCCATGTGGCTGGTGATTTTTACTTCTAGTTTTCATTTAGTGCTTTATTTAGTTTTTAGCTAGCATATATATTGGTCAACTTTTACCTTGCAGTTCACTACTTTAAGCATTTAGCTTTTTTAGCTTGTGTTTTACGCCTTTTTGCATTTAGCTATTTTACCTTTAACCTTTTAACAAGCATTTCCCCCATAACTTTTTCCTAGTGTTTTTTTTTTTTTTTTTGTAGACTTTAATTAGCATAGAATTTCTATTAGCTTTTAGCTTGTATTCTGCTCCTGTTAGCTTGTTTGGCTCATTTTAGCATTTAGATTGCATTCTGCTTGTTTTAGCTTTTTTTGTATTTGATCAGTTTTTAGCAAAAAATTTGCACCGTATAATTTTTTTACCTAGTGTTTTTCAGATTTTAGCTAGCATAGAACTCCTTTTAACTTTTAGCTTGTATTCTGTTCTTGTTAGCTTGTTTAGCTCCTTTTAGATAGTGATTTTTCCTCCCAGTTTTTGTCTAGGGTTTTACTTTATTTAGCTTTTAGCTAGATTGTTTTTCAACTTTTACCTTTTGGTTCATCTAGCATTTTGCTCTTTACAGCTATAGCGTTGGTAAAATTTTCATTTTAAGCTAGTGCTTTGCTACTTTTAACTTTTAGCTTGCATTTTGCTCCTTTTGAGATATTGTTTTGTTATTTTAGCTAGCATTTTGCTTCTGTTAGCTAGTATTTTTTCTTTTAACTTTTACATTTGACTTTATTACTGTTACTTTTTGTTTTATTCCCTTTTAGCATGTGCTTTGTTTCTTTTAGCTTTAACAGCTTAGTTTCAGCTTCTGTAGTGATTTTTTTTCCAAGTCATTCAGCACTCAAGATCTACAGAATAATCAGTTGGACTTAAAAACCGAATTGTGCACGATGGATGTCTGGAGTCGTCTTGTGTCTCTGGTTGCAGAGACGGTGCTGAACACCTTGACGAACGCCATGTCTCTGCTTCGCCGCTGTCGGGTCAACCCCGCTCTCACCATCCAGCTCTTCTCTCAGCTCTTCCATTTCATCAGCGCCTGGCTTTTTAACCAGCTCATCCACCCAGAAGCCAAGAGTCCGGGCCTGCGCTCCCACTACTGGGGATGTGTTCTGCAGCAGAGGCTGGCTCCCATCGAGGCCTGGGCCGAGAGGCAGGGCCTGGAGCTGGCTGCCGACTGCCACCTGGGCCACATTGCACAGGTCTCCCTCAGTGAAGCTTTGTGTCACGTGAATGTGTTAAACTTGACTCAAGTGCTGCAAACATGCCTCTTTTTGATGAAGGTGTTAAAATAGTCCTTCCCGACTCTTTCTAGGCTACTACTCTTCTGACCATGAACAAGTACTCGGTGCGGGATGCCAAGAACATCCAGAGCGCCTGCTTCAAGTTGAACTCTCTGCAGGTGTGGGTGCTGTTGGATGGCTACCTCTGTGCAACCAATGAGCCTCACATCCCCCCTGTGAGTACTTCCAACCCTCCACGCCCCGTGCAATAACACTTCATGATTTTTTTCACTTCTCAATGAAGTTTTAGTTGTTTTGCATGAAGATAAATTAGTCTCAAATGTAGTCACACTTGCAATAAGACTGTTGTGCGTACAAGAGGACAGAAATTTTACAAATGCATAAACCGTTTTTTTTTTTTTCAAATGAGCACATTTCAATTTGCACAAGTAAGAATAATTTGCACACACAAAATGTGAAATACATGAGAACAAAGCTGCTGTGCACGTGACGTTTGAGGCTTTCTCAAGGTTATGCTGCGTTCAAGGCTGGTGAAAAGCTGGGACATCTGGGCTTTCCTAGATTTACTGAGTTTCTGAGAAAAGACACATTTCTTATATTAGCTCATAACCACTAAAGTTAAACACATACACATACGTTAACATACCTGGATTACAAACATGTTCATTTTGTGGGATGTAAGGTTAAAATAAACAACGTAAGGTGAGCAGGTTATTCTTCATTTGGAAAAATTGTCGGGAAAAATATATATATTACCAGACAAATATTTTTCCTGGTAGTTTTTTCACAATAACTTATAATTTTTTAATGTTTATTTCAGCTGTAGGAATGCATGATATATACGGTACAGAGTAGAATCAATAGACATTTAGCCTCTGATAGAGATCTGTCTTCTACTGGCTAACTGCAGTAATGCTGTGTCTGATGTAAAATCAGAGATGTCAGATTTAATCGTTACTTTTTTGTTGTTGAAAACTGTGTGTAAGTGGTGTTAGTCATTTCTTCAAGAGCTAAGTAGCGAAGCTAAAAGCTAACTACGGCTAGCTTGCCATAGTTTTGCTGTAGTGTTGCCGTATTCGTACGCATGTGCAAAACGCTGCGTTCCTTCAAAAGTTGTTTTTATTATTTTTTTTTTTTTCGTAGAAAGTTTAAAGAAAGCGTTGGTCAGCTTTAGAGAAACCTGGTCTCTGAACTGAGAAAAGAACGCTGTGTTGTGTGATTTTACTGCAAGATCCTCTGGTCAAAGGCACAGAGGAAACTGGTCGCCATTTTGTGTCAGATCTCCTTATAGTGGAAGGAGACGCCCACTACAGGGTTGAAGGGTGAAGTGTTTTCTGTGTAAAATGCTGCTCTGTTGTTCAATTTTTAAGTGAGAAGACTAAAGTGTTGAATTAACAACATATTATTTTGTTTAAAACATATGGCTAAAACTACAAATTTTTTGCACTGTTTTGCACTACAAGAAAGAAGCCTCATGCTTGATTTGTTTATTTTAAAACTCTCTGGATCTAGCAGTGGAATTTTCTTCATTGATATTATTTTGTGGTATAGCAGTTTTCAAAATAAATTATGGCAAATGGACACCCTATGCTTTTTTATCATTCCCATTGCAAGTTTTATACTAAAAACATATTGTGATATATATCTTGTAAATGAGTCCTCGAGGCTCAATGAGATTAACCTGCCTAAATAAAGGTTGAATGAATGAATATTGTTACCGCCACCCTTCACAATGCATATCGTGATGTGAATTTTATGCCATATCGCACATCCCTACTGTCCACAAAGTAAATATAAAAATTCTGGTGGAAAAAAAAAAAAAAAAAAACTACTAGAAAAATATGATTTCAGGTTTTTTTTGTGTTAACTGTACATTTTTAACTTAAAATTGTTGTTATTCTTCCTCAGCAAAAAATACAGAAAAATATATTTTCTTGTATTTTTATGTTTTTTCACTAGAAGAAATTTTTAATTTTGTGGACTGAACAGCAGAAATAAACATTAAAAATGTTTAAGTTATTCTTGTGGAAAAAACTACCTGGTATTTTTTTCCAATTTGTAAAACGCTCGTGGATCTTGTTGTACACAAACAAACCTCGAATGCTCGTGTGACGACTTTTGAGACAAATTTATCTTCATCTATTTATGTCCATCTGGCACCGTTCAGACTTGATCTTAAAGTTTGCAGTGAGTTTGTGCAGCTTCTTCTACAGTAGGTCCGTGTTTGAAAGTTGGGAAATTATTCATAGTTTGTCTTTTTATTTCCTTCTAGTGGACTTTGTCAGATGGTTGTGCGCTGTGTCCATGGACGAGCTGGCCTCGGCGCACCAGCCGAGGATGTTCAGTCTGCAGAAGATTGTGGAAATATCCTACTACAACATGAACCGCATCAGGCTGCAGTGGTCTCGAATTTGGCAGGTTATAGGAGATCACTTCAACAAGGTCAGTGACGTAAGAGATCCTTAAAGCTCGAGTTTGAAGAATCATCACTATTTATTCATAATAATTTAAATGGAAAACATCAGTGTGCTATGAGTTGGTCCAAAAATGCAAAGCAGCAGCTAATTTTTTTAAAGTGTACCTTTCTAAAAAGGCAGATATTCTTCCAGTTTTTTACAAGATTATATACACACACACACACACACATACATGTTTTTTTTTTTAAAGTTACTAATATTTTTGGACATTACAAGGGTATAAATTAAGTCGGTATCTCACTGGATTTGCAATTATTTGATGAATGGCATTCACAAAGGAGGCTCCAAAACAGGGGTGCCCACACTTTTTCATCATGCAGCTCATTTTAAAATGACAAAGTCAAAGTGATCTACCTGCTATAAGAAATGTTTATACAGAACGACCTCTGGAAACATTAGTTTTTTTAAATATTTATTGGGGGTAATAAACAAAAAATGAGCAGGTTTACATGAGAACACTGTAGTTTCCACTTCATCCGGGTTGCCAGATAAGGAATGATGAACTATAGTACTGTGGCTTTAAAATGATGGTATTTTGACCTAAACTGTCATATGTGCTGAGTAAATATATTCTAAGATGAGGTGTGTGCTGTTTGTTGAACAAGTGCATAGAAAAGGAGGGGGTAAATAAGACATTTTAAATTTTTCTGGCAACCCTGACATTCATCGTGCATGTAGCGTCTGCATGACCATTACATCCAAACTGGTGAATACACTAACGTCTCTTTGGACCCTGGATTTTATTAGTTTTGATCCTACATATTGTTAGGCCTGAAACTTATCGACCTCATTTTCATTTATCAGCTTTATCGTTTCTTCGTGTCTCTCTGGATGACAA
Organism: Hypsolebias antenori; assembly: GCA_031762315.1. Lineage (NCBI taxonomy): Eukaryota > Metazoa > Chordata > Actinopteri > Cyprinodontiformes > Rivulidae > Hypsolebias > Hypsolebias antenori. Next base: position 26,073,208 of record JARVGS010000789.1, on the reverse strand, counting down.
AAGGTTAAACTCTGGTACTCTTCACTGACTCCTCCCTTTCTCTTTTCACTCTAAAACCCATTTTAACTAAGAAAATTGCATTTTTGGATCAAAGCAGCTAAGCTGAGAAGCTAAGCTACGATCTAACAGGCCGACCTCGGGGGGAAAAAAACGTCTTGTCAAGCTCCAAAATTCATGGTTACAACCTGTGCCTTAGTGTAAAAAGTTTTTCTCTGCAAAAAGAAACTGAGAACTTGTTTAGGGGTTTTATTTTTTAATTACCGGTAAAAGCTTTGTGTGAAAAATGCTATGCTAAAGAGCTCAAACCACACCGAGCGTCCGCCATTTTGAGAACCGAAGAGAGACAGTCCATGTCACGTCAAGGGGCCACCCACTACACGCTACTCACTCCCTCACTATCCATCCATCAGTTCAGTCTTACACTGCCATCCACTGGTCAAAAAAGGTACTACATGCAAAACAAATTAGCCAACATTTCTTGTTAAATTTGACAAGAATTACTAATTATTGTCAAATTTCAAACAATATTGTTTATCGCAATAATTTCTGAGACAGCTAATCGCCCAGCAAAATTTGTTATAGTGACAGGCCTGCATGTTATGGCAGGACAGCTGTGCCTGAGTGGTTAGAGCCGTCGTCCTCCAATGCAAGAGTTGGAGGTTCAATTCCACCAGCAGTCGCATGCTGAAGTGTCCCTGGGCAAGACACTGAACTCCTCATTGTCTCAGATTTGTGTCCCATCAGTGTATGAATGTGATAAAGCTGTGATTATTCTTTGTATAGATCTAGTAGAGTGATGTATGAATGGGTAACTGAGGCACAGGTTGTGTTGTAAAGAGTTTTGAGTGTCTTAATTAGAGAGAAAGGAAGTAAGTACAGTTCATTTACTGCTGAGAAAGGGTGAGCAGCACAAAAACACTCTGCTCGCTGCCATTTATTATAACTGTTGTTATAGCCGCCTGTAGTGCACATGCATACAGCATATATAAAGTTTCTTAATGTTTTTTTTTTTTCAAACTCGTCTGATAGTTTAATTTCAGCATTGACTCTTCGATGCTCTGTAGGTGGGCTGTAACCCCAACGAGGATGTTGCCATCTTTGCTGTGGACTCACTGAGGCAACTTTCCATGAAGTTCTTGGAGAAAGGAGAACTGGCCAACTTCCGCTTCCAGAAAGACTTTCTCAGGCCTTTTGAGCACATCATGAAGAAGAACAGGTAATTATTGTAATATATTAAATAGAATATGAGAGGAGTACAAACTCTATTCAAAGAACTAGTTACTGTACTCTTAAATATGGCACCATTTATTAATTTATCCTACATATTATAAACACAAATGAAAGACCTGGTGTGGCTTTTCAGTGAAACATTAAACACAAAATGCTTCTTAATGGAAAATTTAATTTATGCTGATATAGATGTCCAGGCATTCTTGTTCCTTTAAGACCCAAAGAGTTCGAAACTGGATAAGCCTCTTGGATAAAAGGTGAAACTTTATCAAGAAACAAGAAAAGAAGTCCAGTTTGTGTCTCAAACATCTAGAAATATGCTGTTTTCTCTGTTGGAAAAACACGTTGCTACATTCCCCTTCATGTTTCTCTGGGGCTGTTCAGTAGGGGTGCGAATCTCTCAGTGTCTGGAGAATCTATTCGATTCCGATTTTTGGTGTCCCGATTCGATTCAAAATCGATTTTTCGATTCAGAAACGATTTTTGATTCAGAAA
>JARVGS010000789.1:26058600-26071383 GCA_031762315.1 Hypsolebias antenori | reverse complement strand
AGGATGAATAATTTACAATAATAAATATGATTCTGAATAATACATGAAGATTAGTGTCGTGATACTCTATTGATTCTGACTGAACTATTGCTCATATATTTAGCTGAACATGAACAGAAGGGTAAAAATATCAGAGGGCTGCCTCTAACAGGTCTCTGTTGGCTGTGGTCAGTCCAGCTGGACTTTCAGACGAGGTCGGACATGTTTTCCTTCAAAGATGCTCATCGCCGCCGCCTTTCAGGACCTTTTGAGTGAAGATGGTCTTCTGTTCTGAAACGTTGAACGTGCTATGTGTTGTGAATGACTCTCAGCTACTACTACACACAACTTTAGCACAATATCTGTAAAACTGGCTGAGTTATAAATATTATTATTATTATTATTTTTTTTTTTTAATGTCTGGTAGCTGTGACGGCCATCTTGAGTTAGACTGGCTCCAAAACGTGAGCACTTATACAAGTTCATGGCTGGGTCATAGAGATCTTTGTGTTGTTTTTTTAAGTGTCTGTGACATCAACTTTTCTGAATAAATATGAATAAATTTTTAGAAAAATAACGTTTATATTGTATTTCAAAAAAGTTTTATGGACTATTAAAAGTGTGCAAACCTGAACATCCCCCAACCCCGTGACGGCGAGTTTGTTCAGCTTCGGATGGAGCACGCCCGGCTCTTTGTGGTCCACGAGACAGACGCAGAGCTAAACCCCGCCCCCTGCAGGATACGTCACCGGGCGGGTTTCTTCCCGCCAGAGTCTCCACTTCATCCCTGCAGCCGCCGTTCGCCACAAATCTATCATGAAGGGAGCTCAACACCTTTCAGCAGGCAGACTCCACTGTGCACGATGTGTGCACGATCTCCGTTCAGGAGTTTTTTGACCATTTGACAAATTTAGTGTGTTTTGAAGAGTCGTACAGCCGAATGTCCAAGCGTATTTCTGTATTGTTGAACACGCCCACAATCCTCTGACCAGTACACCTGTGAGAAAAAGCATGGTCTGGGCCTTGTGTCGAAAAGGGGCGGAGCTACTCTGAAAACAAACTGACAAGTTTTGTCATGCAACTGCGACAACGAGAGCTGATTATCACCGGTTTAAATGGAGTACGCAGGGCAGGGGGAGTGGTGGCGCAGAGGTTAAAGAAGGTGGGCCTGTGATTGGAAAGTCGCCGGTTCGACTCCCCAGATCACCAACATCAAAATGTGGTTGGGAAAGGTGAAACAACCACACCCACTCCACCCTTATTTGCCCCGCTCTGAGCCCTTAACCCCCACAGCTGCTCCCCCAGGCGCCCTAGACAGTAGCTCTGCTCCACAGAGATGGCTGTGGTAGCTCGGTGGTCTGTGGTTGTGTCAGGAAGGACATCCTGCGTAAAAACATGTGAAAAGTTTTTGTGTGAGTTAGTTCACTGTGGCGACCCCTGAAGAAGGGAACAGCCGAAATAAGAAAAAAAGGAATATGGCGTACACCTACGGCAACAAGACCTGACTCCAGCACTTCGGATGGAGATGCAGGGCCCTTAACCGTTGTACTATAGAGAATATTAATTTAATATACGGTTTGTTATATTGAATATAGTATATAATTTAACAAATGTTTTGCTACTTTTAGTGTTTAGCTAACTTTTTGCCACTGTTAGCTTTTAGTTAGCCTTTTGCTACTTTTAGCTTTATATGTTTTGCTTTTTCCGTCTTGGCTTTTGCTACTTTCAGCTTTTACTTAGCATTTGCCAACTTTTAGCTTATAATTAGTCTTTTGCTAGTTTTAGTTTTTAGCTAATCTTTTAACCATGGTATGTTTTGTTAGCTTTACTTTTACATTCTGCCACTTTTAGCTAGCATTTGTTAGTTTTCAACTAGTGTTTTGCTCATTTTAGCTTTTAGCAAGTGTTGTGTTGTTTTAGCCAGACCAACTCATTTTTAGCTTTCAGCTGTAAATCAGTCAACGTTAATACAGTGTTTTTACAAAAAATGTACTTTCTCTGCTTTGGGTTTGATCTTTTATTATAAATAAAGTGCAAAATAATAAAAATAAACTACCGGTACATATTTTTCTTGTTCTTTCCCTGAAGATAAAAATATGATTCTTAGCACTAATCAGACAAAGTCCGTCTTTTATTTGGTTCATGTCTAATCTATGAATAAATTTGCATTCAGAGCTGAGGAGGTTGAAAAGGGCAAAAGTCTTCATCTATAGGCTAATGGTTAGCTACATGAAGGACTGTTTAGTTGTTCAGGTTTATGAAACAATTGTTTGTGTCATTTGTTGCTCTTTTCTCAAACAAAGTCCATGTTTGTGTTAAAGTTTCAGCTGATGTTAAATAAAATCTTCCTGCCTGCCTGTCTGTCTGTCTGTCTGTCTGCAGGAGTTGATCGATGCTGTGGTTGGAGCTGCTAAAGCCTCGGCAGATGTTCTGATCCAGAGTGAAGGGCGGGACGTCCGGCTGGAGGAGAGTCTCGACCTCCACCTGCCGTTCCTGCTGCCGGAGGGGGGGTACTCCTGCGACACCGTGAGAGGCGTCCCTCCAGGGTTCCAAGAGTTTCTGCAGCCGATTTGTCAGAAAGGTAGACGTTCTGCTTGACCTCTGATGACCCAGAGATGACGTGTGATTGACATTATTTTTTTCTTCTTCTGTGTATTCAGTCATTTTTGTTCTATTTCAACAATTCATGTCTCAAAACGTTCGGCTCATTCACGACATTCCTGCTGGGACGTTTGGAGTTTGTGCAATTTTTATCTTTTGAAAAATTTAGTTTTTTCAGCCACGTTTTTCTCATTGAAACTGAACGGAGCTCGCATCGTTCAAACCCTTTGAGCTGTTTCCAATCTTTAGCTGCTCATTTCAGCTTTTTTCTGCTCCTTTGAACTAACTTTAGCTAATTTAATATTTTCGTTATTTTTCAGCTCCTTTTAGCTTATTCTGCTAAATTCAGCTTATTTTCTTTCAGCTACTTTTTTTTTTTTTGCTATGTTCCACTTTTTGTGCTTCTTTTTATCATTATTTCATTCATTCAACATTCTTTTATACATAATCTTACTAATATTTTCAACTTTTTATGCTCTTTTAACCTCTCTGCTAAATTAAGCCACTTTTTTTTCAACTTTTTTCTGCTCATTTCAGTCTTTTTTGCTAATTTCAGATTTTTTTTTGGTGATCTTTTCAGCCTGTCTCTGCCCGTTTCAGCTCAATCTGCTCATTTCTGCTCTAGTCAGCTTTTTCTGTATGTTTCAGCTGTTTTTCCATCTTTATTTTTCTGCTTTCAAAATTCAACGCACACTAACAATTTCGTTATGGAACTGTTTAAGCTGGTTTCAGCTCTTTCAGCTAAAATCATTCAGCACTGCACTTTCACAGGACATGACATTCCTCTGGTGCGTGCGTTACGTGAACTCCTTCCTCCTGCAGGTCTGTGCAGTTTGACACAGCAGCCAAAATCCAAAGGTGACTGGACGGCGTGCTTCAGAGAATTATCTCGAGCTGAGGGCGACACATACTTGGTGACTAAAACAAATGTTTGGTGTTTCCAGATGTGTTGAAACCATGATTTACGTGAAGTTATGTTGTTGTTTTCCTTCAGCAGGAAGTCAGCGGACAGCCGGAGGTTGAGACGGTGATGCTGCACAAACCTCTGAACAGCGGGATGGGGATCAGCATCGTAGCTGCCAAGGTGACGCGTTTTATTTGTTCGAACGTGAAAACCTTTTCGTGCGATTAGCCTGAGCCGATGGGCACCGACGAGCCTCGGCCTGAACTCCCAACACAACTTCGTAACAATCTAAGCTCAGAAAAAGTGACCGCAGTTTGATGTGTGAACGGTAAAAGGTGAGTAAAAAGAATAAAGATCAAATGTTAAATCTGCTCTAGTCGCCATGGTAACCACACACCTTTAGAAAACAGTTGAATTAAAATATAATTGAAGGCGCGCACTCATCATTCTGTGGGGATTTAACAGTGTAAACAAACAGAAAATATAAACGCCTACTTTTAATTTTTCTTATCCAAAATGAAACATATTGAGCTTTTCATGAGTTTAAACACAGAAATTGTACATTTTAAAGTCATTTAGTTTTTTTTTTCAGCAACAATGTAAAAAACAGTTTATGTAGCTTTTTTAAAATTAATTACGTTAATTTTCAGGTGGGTATAAAAATAACATTTTAGAGAAGGAGAATCTGTTAAAAATAAAACTGTATCTAAAAATAATTTAACGCTTTTAAACAAAACATAAACTTGTAAAGACGTTGGTTATCTGAATGGCATCATTTGATTTTTTTCATCATCGTCCCAACTTGTCGGAGGTGATGTTGAATTATTAGATGTTTGTTGAAGGTGGGACAGTCTCCGCCCACAACTTCTGATCCACTAAAGGTAAATTAATGCAACATACTACACTGAAAGTAAATTAACAAAACATCACCAGAGCCCGACCAGTACAGTAATTCTGGCTAACGCCAATACCGAAACTGGGAGGGGAATGTGGCCACCGATAACAGATATAATGGCAGAATTTTTTTGAGCTTTGTCCACCCCCAAGAATCTAAGAAAACTGTGAGTAGAGCGGGGTTTGTTTATTTAGCACAGCTGTTAGCAACCATGAAGCTAAGCTAATCAGATCCATGTAGTCCCACAGCAGGTTTACAAGTGGTGCACTGGTCATAAAACAGTCTTCCTAACGTGCGTTCATATTTTCTGTCCTCCACTGTTCACCATAAAGTTATCAAGTGTGTTACATGAATATAAATTAAACAAAGAAACACCTTCCTGTTCATTACAGTCACGTATGGGGAAGTTCTAATTAGTGTCGATCACAGCAGAGTTTGTTTTTATTTGTAAGGAAGTAAAGATTTCAGACAAACAATGCATTTCATTAAGGACAACAAAATGTTATTAACACTGATATATTTTACCTCCACGTTAGATTTATTGATCTGAATAAAGTTTTACAAGACAATAGCCTATGCTAGGTTATCTACACGTTAGCTTGCTAACTTGAAAGATATTTAACTAATGACAAGCAGGTTAGAAGATTGAAGAGAATTTATTATTGCTGATTTGTTTTATTTTACAAATCAGTTTAGACTCTACACAGTATTGCTACCTGCTTCGTCTGTGCTGTAAGTGAAACTTAAGTGAACGATCATGACTTGAAAGTTGTCTTCGTGCTCCCCCTGCTGGATACGTTGTACAATTACAGCTGGTTCCAGCATTTTAGTGATAAAAATTAGTGACTATGTCGGTGCATAATGGAACAATTATCACTGATACCGATACGTCCCCAAACATCAATATCAGCCTAAATTATCGGCACTACGATACATCGGGCGGACTCTACATCACTATATCTGCATCAATCATCTCCAGACAGAGTGTTGTGTACACTTTTCATCTCCCCAGCTTCAAGGTCAATGTCAAAAATCAAGGTCAAATGTTATACATCAACTTTCAAATTAACATTTTATGGAAACAAATCTGCAAAATCATTGAAACTTAACTCTGAATGGGTAAAAATGGCAAAGATAAAACATTTCAGACCAGACAAAATCTCACTGACCTCAGGTCGTGGGTTTTGTGATGTTACAAAGGTCATATCTCCCTGCTCCAGATAGAGATACATGTTTGGTGTTTGACTGATGTGTTTTATTTGAAAGCTGTACAAGGACAGAAGTCTGAACATGTAACAGTAGGGCTGCTACTTTTCTTCTGCTGTGATGATCAGCCTTCTTCTTCTGCACAGGGAGCAGGTCAGGAGAACGTCGGTATCTACGTTAAATCTATTGTCAGGGGAGGAGCGGCTGAAATGGTGAGATCCTGACACACTGTTGGTTCAGCTGCTCTTCAGATCTTCTTATATTTTATGATTTGACATAAGAAGAGTTTAACTGAACGCTGTGTGGTCACTGTGTGCAGAGTGGGAGGTTAGCAGCAGGAGATCAGCTGCTCAGTGTGGACGCTCAAAGCCTGGTTGGACTCAGCCAAGAAAGGTGACCACATGACAGCATGTGTAACACTCACACGTGCACATGTTGTCTGTACCGTCCCTTATACCCAATAAATATGTATCACTGGATGTACGTCTACAACTGATGAAGTTTTGGAGACAACCATCGAGACGGTCAAATGGTTCAAACTGGGATTATTTTAGATTTTGAGATCAAATGTAATGTGGCAGTAGCAGGACCATACTGGATTTATTTCAGGTGTCACACATTTATTTTGATATAAATTCATCATCTAAATATTTAAGTCACTTTAACTGAACAACACGCACACAGGAACACACATGCACGCACATATAGATTTATTTTTAAACTATTCAGCTTCCCCCAGTTTTCTTTTCACTATGGGAAAAGAAAATATGAGGGTGTATTATAAAAAAAATATGAGGGTATATTATTTAAAAAAATGAGGGTATATGATAATAAATATGAGGTTATATTATTAAAAAATATGTGGGTATGTGATAAAAATATGAGGGTATATGATAAAAAATATGAGGGTATATGATAAAAATATGAGGGTATTTTATAAAAAAATGAGGGTATATTAAAAAATATGTGTATATGATAAAAATGAGTGTATATGATAAAAATATGAGGGTATATGATAATAAAAATATGGGCGTATATAATAAAAATATGAGGATATATGATAAAAATATGAGGGTGTATGATAAAAAATATGAGGGTATATGATAAAAATACGAGGGTATATGATAAAAAATATGAGGACATATGATACAAAATATGAGGGTATATTATTAAAAATATGAGGGTATATTATTAAAAATATGAGGGTATATTATTAAAAAATATGAGTGTACATGTATATGATAAAAAATATGAGGGTATATGATAATAAAAAAAATTAGGTTATATGAAAAAATATGAGGGTATATGATAAAAATATGAGAGTATATGATAAAATTACTAGGGTATATGATAAAAAAATATGAGAGTATATGATAAAAATATAAGGACATATGATAAAAAATATGAGGGTATATTATTTTAAAAAATGAGGTTATATGATAAAAAATATGAGGGTATATGATAAAAAAAATGAGGGTATATGATAAAAATGAGGGTATATGATAAAAAAAATACCTGTCCAGGGTGTCCCTGTGATGGACTGCAGACCTGTCCATGTGTCTCTGTGATGGACTGGAGACTTGTCCAGGGTGTCCTCTGCCTCTTGCACAGTGATGGCTGGACTGGGCACCAGTGACCCGAAAAGGAAGAAGCTGATGAAGATGATGGATGTTTGTAAATAAGATTTAAAATTTGCACAGGGGGCACCACCTCAAATCTTACCTCTGGTACCAAAATGTCTAGGGCCGGCCCTGCTCACAGGAAGGCAGGTAACGAAAATAAATGGATGAAAGATGAACTTAGTTTAAAACTCTTTTATAAAAGATAAAGGGTGACATGCATCCCTTGAAGAAATGTTGTCCGTGAATTTAAAAGGGGTCTAGGATAGAAACACCGCCTGTAAGCAGCCGTCTTAACGTTCTTGATCTTTGTTTCAGGGCAGCAGCCATCTTGATGCAAACTGGTCCCATTGTGACCTTACAGGTCGCAAAGTTTGGAGCGAGCTACCACGGCCTTGGAGAGCTGCTGAATGGACCGCCCTCAGACAGTACAGGTCAGAACCTGAGAAAACATCAAAGCTTTTCTCTCTTACCACCCGTTAGCTCAAACTTTCTCATCAGGGGGTGAAGGCCACCCTAAAGGAGCCTCCATGCTGGACGGTGTCGTGGACCGGTGTCCCTCAGGGTGGCTGCTCCGGGGCAGCAGAAGACAGAAGGAGCAGAGGATGCAGAGAAACAGGCAGCTCTACCGCTCCGAGCCCAACATGGCCGGTTTGTGAGGGCGCCCTTAATGTGAAACACGTTTAAAGCACGAGGGTGAGAATAAATCAGCACTTTTACTTTCTGCTCGTTCAGCAGACTTTGACCTGCAGGTTGGATCAGAACCAGCTGACCCTGACGACAAAAGAAACTTGGTGTCATCAGTTTCCAGCATCAACCTTTGCACTGACGTAAGCTTTTAATACGATTATTAAATATTGTGTTGTTTTCTGCGGCCTCAGACAGTTTATAAAAAATAAAGACACTCGGCTCCAATAACAGACACAGAACCAGAACCTGAAAAACAAACATTTAAGAACTGCTTTACATGAGGTTTCAAAAGGTGTTTTCTATAATGGGCTGCTTTAAAGCTTAAAATTTAAATGCTTTTTTATGAGAAAACTCTGAGCTGCACTTGGAGTATGTTCTGAACGACTCTCAGCTACTACCACGCCAAACTTTAGCTCGATATCTGTCGCATCAACTGAATTGTAGCTGTTTTTGTGTTTTCTAAGACCAGTCAGCTGAGACGACCGTCTTAAATCAGGTCGGCTCCAAAAGTTGTAGAAATACATCAAGTGGTTCATAAGATATTTTGCTAACAAACAAGAGTGGTCTCCAAACGGGTAATGGCTAAACTTTCAACAAAGATCTTGAGTGATGTGTTCGTGCTCAGGTTGTGTGTTGGGTTCCAGTCTCAACTACTACCACAGATTTTAGGTCAATATTTGTTCAATTTTAAAAAGTTTTGGTAACACATCAACTGACACATATGCACACACGCACACACACACAGGTTTGTTTTGCTATCTTTATGGGGCCTTTGCATTGTCTTCCATTCATTTTTCATTAATTAATTAATAGCCTAACCCTGACCTTTACCCTAAACCTAACCATTACCAGTACGTACCTAACCCTAAACCTAACACATCCTCAGTTCACACCTTAGTCCTAAACCTAACCCCTAACCCCCCAACGGGACTGCTCCTTATGGGGCCCGGGCTTTGGGCCCCATAAGGAGCATTTGGTCCTCATAATGTAGTATAAGTTGGGAAAACAGGCCTTACAAAGTAGCATAAACAAGGACACACACACACAGGGTGAGTGTCCAAGTGTCCTTGAGCTCTGATGAGTTCTTCAGTCCCTGCTGATGAAAACTGTCCCCACAGGATGATGCTGCCACCGCCGTGCTTCACTGTAGAGATGTTTGTCTCAGCACGATGAGCGATCTCATTTGTTGTTGACAAAATAAAGTTTTTTTTTTTTTTTAAAGAACAAAATTCAATCCAACACTAGAAATGCAGAATAACCGGTGCCTAATCTTAAATATTTGCTTTTCCCTGACGAGTATTTGTGTTTTTTTTTTTTTTCTGTTTTTGCCTTTAAGACATTTCACAGGGAGTACTTGACCCTCCCAAACCCTAAATCCAGGGACAGAGTTGTGTCTGAACGGAGCCGACCACAGCAAACCCTGAAAATGTCTTGGAGTCCTTCAGATGGACCGAGTTCCTCCAACAGAACCCTGATGGTACGTCCTGCCGAGCTGCAACACATGCACATCAATCTGTTCGTACTTTGGTTGAAGACAGAAAAAAACCACTGGGGTCACGGAAAACTTGAAGCTGACTAAACTAATAATTTAAGATTTGACTGAAAACCAACAAATGAAAATCAGTTGTTGCACAAGAGGACAAATGAGGACAAACTGTAGAGACAGACGAGATAGATGGTACCCAGAGACCAGGACAACTTCCAAAGAGATTAGAGGTGAACACCAAGGTCAAAGGTCATCTGTGTTAGATCACACCGTCTGTTTGAGACAAAGTGGACCTAATGGAAGACGACTGAGGAGGACACCAGATCATAACAAAGACTGGTTGAGAAGATGCAGAGCGTCTGGAGAATGTCCCGTGGACAGATGAGACCAAACTGGAGAGTCAAAGCTGAGGAGGTCCTGGATCTGTGCAGGGACCAGTGAAACCTCAGGTGGACTGAAAAAGCTTCTGGACCACAAAGTGTCAGGAAGTTTGGTCTCAGTTGCAGATCAGGAGGCGTCCCACAGGGTAATGACCCAGAACATCCAGGAATGGGTCAGAACCAAACATGGGACTAAACCTGATCTAGAACCTGTTGAACAGGAAGAAGATGAAAAGTGGTTTGTGACCTTTGTGGTTTTTTCTTTATCCAAAGTGTCCAAACGAACTCATCCCCATCATTAGATCTTTAAAATGTTGAACATGAAATAATTCAAGTGTGAAATTACAGAATTAAATTTAAACCTTTGTTTTTTTTGCTGTGTAAGCGTCAGGCTCGCTCGCAAGACAACTTGTGCGTGGACCATGGAGGACCCCTGCTGGACAAAAGACACGAGTCCCCGGCACAGAAGGACCGAGCGGCGGCGTTCCCGATACGCTCGAGCGTTTCTACCGACGACGTCCTCTCCGATGTCACGTCTCCCTCAAAGCGTGGCAGCCACAGAAGTCCTGCAGGTGTCTGGAGAACGCCCTTCTCGCAGCAGTCCACACCTGCACCTTCAGTCCAGCCGATTCGCATCGACATCCCTCTGACCCGAGCGGCGAGCGCGCAGTCAAACCCTCCGCTCTCCACCTTCCAGCTCAGCTCTTCTTTGGCGCAGAAGAAGAGGAACGAGCAGAGCCGAGGTGCTCGTGTCCACGAGAGCTCAGTACCTGCAGCCAAGAAGCCTCTTCGGCCTCCGGTCCTGTGGCAGCAGCAAAGACCGGCCACGTCTGGAGACGGAGCAGAAAAGCCCCGAGTGCGCATCCCCCCAACGAAACACGTCTCCTTCCAAGAACCGCCCTGCAAGCAGAACATCACAGGTCCCGTAACGCCGAGAGACCACCAGGAGCTGCGTGACCCCTGGAGGAGGGAGGCCCAGGAGAAACTGCAGGAGCAGTACAGGCTTCAGGCCGTGGAGCTCCTCCACGAGGAGGTGCGGCTGCTTCGGGCCAAGGACGAGCGAACGGCGGAGGAGAACAAGCGACTCAGGAGGCTCAACCTGGAGCAGCAGTTTCAGACGAGGCTGCAGGAAGTCCAAAGCAGAGGAGAGGAAGACGAGGAGGAAGACGAGGATTTGGACATGACTGTGGTCCTGCAGCGGCTCGGGGACAAAACGTCAAAAGCCGAGGTTTGTCAGGGAACAGACAAGTTCCCGAGTTAAACACTAAACTGTGTTTCAGCGCTTTAAGTACATTTTGTGATTTTCCATGTTTAGACAAACAGATGCTCCGATGGAAGCGATCGACGGGAGCAGAAAGAAGAGAAGCCCCCCCACATCAAACACCAAGGTACAAACATCCACTACTTTCTGAATTTATTGAAATGTGTCCAGTTTATTTTGCTAACACTAAAGACAACAGACAGAAACACGATTACTGCAGCAGGAGAAATAAAACGTGCTCAGCTGACCTTTTTTTATTTGAAATGACTGAACAGCCGTTTTCATGGAGGTAAATCAGTCTCGTCCACAAGCACCGAGTGCGCATCTGTAAAACTTGTGCATCTGTAAAACTTGTGCATCTGTAAAACTTGTGCATCTGTAAAACTTGTGCATCTGTAAAACTTGTGCATTTGTAAAATTTGCGCATCTGTTAAACTTGTGCATCTGTAAAACTTGTGCATCTGTATGTAAAATTTGTGCATCTGTATGTAAAATTTGTGCATCTGTAAATCTTGTGCATCTGTAAAACTTGTGCATTTGTAAAATTTGTGCATCTTTAAAACTTGCGCATCTGTAAAACTTGTGCATCTGTAAAACTTGTGTATCTGTATGTAAAACTTGTGCATCTGTATGTAAAACTTGTGCATCTGTATGTAAAATTTGTGCATCTGTAAATCTTGTGCATCTGTAAAACTTGTGCATCTGTAAAATTTGTGCATCTTCAAAACTTGTGCATCTGTAAAATGTGTGCATCTGTAAAACTTGTGCATCTGTAAAACTTGTGCATCTGTAAAACGTGTGCATCTGTAAAACGTGTGCATCTGTAAAACGTGTGCATCTTACTGTACTCGTACAAATCCTGTACGCTTGTGCGACTACGTTTGAGACTGATTCATCTCCATACTGTTGGTTTGTTTTTGGCAGAACAAAGAGCAGACGGCCTGAAGCACGAAGACAACGTGACATCAGATGAGTGAGTTGACATTTCATGACACAAACGGCTTCAGAATGAAATTCAAGTCTAGAAAATATTCAAGCAGCTTTCCTCACACGATTGTTTTATGACAGAAATGTCCCAAGGCAGATGTGCAAAACAAGAAAATGATCTAGGTATTTTTTTATGAAGTGTTGTCCCTGAGTAAACCACACGTATTTAAAACTGCACAGCCTGTTTGTGTACTTGTTAATGTTACACTTCAAGTATTTCTGCTTGTACATTTGCAGAAACCTGGAGGTGAAAATCAAGAGAGCGTCAGCTCCTGAAAAGCTTCCATTCAGGGAGCGTCAGCGTCTCTTCACCCTGGCATCGAGCGCATAAAACAAAGTCTCAACCGAAACATCAGAACAGTTACAGAAGCTAGAAACAGAAACAACCACAAGGCTGTAAAATGACTGCACAGTACAAGGCAGCGTGCAAGCTTGTAAAACAACCCTTAGCCCATGTCCACACAGGAATATTATTTGGCCTTTTTAAAAATCTCCTTGTAAAGCACCGTTTCCAGAAAAGTTTTCATCCACACATAAAAACAGATAACAGACCAAAATGCTGTAGTAACTATGCCAGACCTGTGTGTGGCGCTGTTCAGCTGCCAGGAGTTGTGTACGTCTGGAAGAAATCATACATGAACAAACCATGGGCCGGATATATACCAGGGGAGGGCAATATGTGGCTCAAAAGTGGCCCTTATATAATCTGTACTCCGCCCAGTCAACAGAACCGAGAGCTCCGCCCAATCAACAGAACCGAGAGCTCCGCCCAGTC
>JARVGS010000789.1:26042233-26055570 GCA_031762315.1 Hypsolebias antenori | reverse complement strand
TGTGTAATAGATGTGATGTGTAATAGATGCGACGTGTAATAGATGCAATGTGTAATAGATGCAACGTGTAATAGATGTGACGTGTAATAGATTTGATGTGTAATAGATGCAACGTGTAATAGATGCGACATGTAATAGATGCAATGTGTAATAGATGCAACATGTAATAGATGCGACGTGTAATAGATGCGACGTGTAATAGATGCAACGTGTAATAGATGCAATGTGAAATAGATATGACTTGTAATAGATGTGATGTGTAATCGATGCGACGTGTAATAGATGCGATGTGTAATAGATTCGATGTGTAATAGATTCGATGTGTAATAGATTCGATGTGTAATAGATGCAACGTGTAATAGATGTGACGTGTAATAGATGCAATGTGTAATAGATGCGATGTGTAATAGATGTGATGTGTAATAGATGCGACGTGTAATAGATGCAATGTGTAATAGATGCAACGTGTAATAGATGCGACGTGTAATAGATGCGACGTGTAATAGATGCGACGTGTAATAGATGCGACGTGTAATAGATGTGATGTGTAATAGATGTGATGTGTAATAGATGCGATGTGTAATAGATGCGATGTGTAATAGATGCAATGTGTAATAGATGCGACGTATACGGCGAAGCAACATACATGTATTTATGAATTTTTCCACCTTTTTAGACATACTGTATTTGGACTGATGCGACATGCATGGTGGAAACTACAGTGGACGTTGCCCGGAAGACGGACGAGAGCAGCAGGAGCTGGAGCTGAAGAGTTTCTGAACAATGAACCGGTTCTCAGCCGGTTCTGAATCAAAAGTCAGAAAACATGCCGATCGGTTACATGTAAGTGCACTGAGGTGAAAGAGCCAGTGTTTCTTGGAGGAACACAAATCCTGACAAAGTTTAATCTAGGGCACCATGTTGGTCAAACCTTGAAAATGACGTGTCTGTCATCTCAGCATATCTGCAATGTTGTGAGACCTGTCAACGCTCAGAGAATAAAACACTCTTAGAAGAGTTGGCTCTGACTGTGGCAGCCATCTTGAATTGGGCCAGATCCAAATATTTGTCAGATGAAGACGTATGAGACAATCCTTGCATCACGGCCAACGGGATGGCTTTCCGCCGGTGTCCGTTTCGTGTTTGAGCGTAGTGTACATAAGACTCCCTCCAGTTGGGGGTTGTAACCAGGAAGTTACTTTTCATTGAGTTTCTGATCGGATGCATTCTGCTGCGTCGTCATCCAATTATGGACGAGTTCAACAAGCTTAACACGTTGGGACAATCTGAAGTTGAGAACGTGGTTTCTGAGATACCCAATTAATCAAAAATTATCCCCATTAGTTTGACTAATGTTTCCTTTACATGATAATTCTAGATAACACAGTTTACTTATTAATAATTGTAGCTATTAACTAACTATTACTCCTATTAACTAACAGGACCATGCTGCCGACAGTAAGATTTATAACACTATTTATATATATATATATTTATTGTAATGTATACTGTTGTCTGTCTAAAACAGGTCTCTCTTAAAAATGAGTCATCACGACTCATTGAGACTAACCTGCATAAATAGAGGCTAAATCAATTAATAATAAATATTGGTAGCCAGTGATAAGCACATGTTGATCAAAGAATAATTCATAGACTCTTTTTATTTGTTTCATACATGATTACTTTCAGAGTTTATTAAAACTGGTCGAATGGTTCATGAGATATTTTGCTAACAGACAAACAGGGGTTGATGTGATTTAGGGAAAATATAAAGAAATTAGCTCTCAGTGTATGTTTTGAGGAAGATGCTCAGCTACAACTCTGAAATTAGTCCTTTGCAGTACCTGAAATACACCGCAGCTAAAAAAATATGTTGCATTGGCCGGGAATCGAACCCGCAACTCAAGCGGGCACCCCCATCTTTAGCACATAAATCGCTATAAATCATTCGTTAGGTTCAAGTTTGCATCACATCAGAACAAAACGGGTTTATGTGATTTTAGTCCCAACTGATCTGGTACAGTAATTTAAAAGTTTCCACACACAAGAGTCTGATGCTAACAACAACAAGCTAACCCGCAACATGCTAGCAGCTAGCATTAGCTTTACAGTTCACACAGGAGCTCAGTGACCCTGAAGCAACAGGTCAGAGCAGCAGAACATCTGTTCACTGGTTGAAGAAAGACTGTAAGAACAACATTACTTACAGTGCTTGAAGAGGACAAAGCGCGACGCTGCTCCCGGAGCCAACAACTAGCAGCGACTTCCTGTCGCTGCGTGAAACATCAGCGAAGTTCAGGGAACCTGATGCAACGACAGGTGTGGCGGTGCCAGTCCATCTGCAGGGTTACACCTGTCTGCCAGTAAACCAGGTGAGAGGTGAAGTTCTGCTCATCGTGCTCCAACAGCTGGACCAGCGGCCTCTTCCGGTGCCCCCCACCCCGGAACCAGGCAACGAAAAGCGGATGAAGAAAATGTCTGAATGTTCCTTAGAAAATGTCTGAATGTTCCTTAGAAAATGTCTGAATGTTCCTTCACGGAGCAGCAGAAACTATAAAAGATGTTTTCTGCTAGTAATCTTCAATCATATTTACTGTATACGTTCATACATAGCACACATCTTGCTTGATGTAGTTATATAAATTCTGTCTGAACGGGCGTAATCACGTCAGGATGGCCGAGCGGTCTAAGGCGCTGCGTTCAGGTCGCAGTCTCCCCTGGAGGCGTGGGTTCGAATCCCACTTCTGACATAACTTTTTTGTCTGTGATCATGTTTTATAATTATTGATAATTTCAAAATAATTGTGATTTTATTGCAGTGACGTGCTTGACAAAAGCCACAACAAAGCAATAATGTTTTTGCCTTTGTGTGTGTGTTCATTTGTTGATAACTGTTTAACGAATTACTAAACAGATTTTAATACAATTTAAAAGATGATTCATGAATAACTCCTAGAGATGAGCTGATTCAAGATGGCCGCCACAGAAAACTTCCTGAACACAGCTTTAACTCAATAAACTTTACAGACCTGAGTCTGAAATAGTTGTTGAAGGAGATGAAAGAGACCCAGTTTACATTCTGATCGTGGGAGATGGCTTTGAAATTTTTACCAATAACATTTGGAGTCAACTCTGACCTGTCTGTCAGCAAAATATCTCAATCTAGCCTACTTTATGGAGTTAAAAAAAAACTTTAATAAAATATATAATTGAACATAAATGATGCCATGTCTAGTTAATTGTAGTCTACATGAAAATGGATAAACTTAAATGAATTGATGTGGTGGTAGCTGACAGTCATTCATGATGCATAGTTCAAGGGCTAAAAGATCTTTCCAGTCACATAATTTGACCAAAATGGCTCCAACTGTCACGTCTCAGATGATCGTAGATTAAAACTCGGATGTAAAAAGGGGATTATCAAGGATTACAGGCCTTTATTTTTATTTTTAACCATATCATGTTCTAAAGTCTTTACTGTGACAAATGTGGTTTATGTTTGTTTACAGTTCAAATGACGTGGAAGCAGTGTTTATTTTGTTTTGTTGTACGTCAAATTGTCTCAGTGTTTTTGTTATTAAAATAAAATAAAAGTGTTAAACCTATTTGGACATTTAAGGTTTTTTTTATTTCACATTAAAAAACAACTAAACCTGGTGCCTTGTCTGTGTTGTGTTATGGTCTAGATGTAGTGCCTACGGCCCGGGTGTAGTTTATATGGGAAGAAAAACAAAAGCAAAACACATATACATGATATAATTACAAATAATAAAACATAAAGAGTAGAGCGAGTGAAGACAGCAGTAGAGAGAGATGTGGTCAATGTGTCCTCCAGCAGTCTAAGCCTATAGCAGCAGAACTAAGGGATAGCTCAGGAAACCCAAGCCAACCCTAACTATAGGATTTATCAAAAAGGAATGTGTTCAGACTATCCTCAGTAGACAGGGTGTCAGTCTCACTGACAAAACTGGAAGTTGGTTCCACAAGAAAGGAGCCTGATAACTGAAAGATCTGCCTCCCACTCTGCTTTAGAAACTCCAGTTTCTGGATCAGGCTGGAAAGGATGTGCAGCTGGAGAGCGCTGTTCCAGAACACCAAGTTCTTTAATGTAAAGTGGAGCTCGGTTCTTAAGAGCTTTGAAGCAAGACGTGAAATTTGAAATTCTTTAAAGTGAGCCTCCCCTGTCTCTCTGCGCCGTCTGTCACAAAAACAAGTCCCAGTGGAAACGGCTGAACTTTTATTTTTCTTGCCGTTTTCAGGCCTGAAAATAAAATTATAAATAATGACAGCGGTCATACATACCCCATGCAAAGACTCCGCAGCCCCCTGGGGGTCTCGCCCCCAGTTTTAGAACAACTGGCTAAAGAAGTTCTCTGAGGAAAACATGGATCTGTTGCCATAAATCTTAAAATGACTTCATGTTTGTTTTAAACTTTGTTCTTAGTTTAAGCGTTAGATTTTTACTACGTTTTGTTGTGAATAAACTGTCGGTGTCTTGAGTTTGTCAATCATCACATTCTTGTTTTCATTTACATTTATACAACAATTTCATAACTGGTGTTAATAAAATAAAAAACTTAAAGTCCTCCAAAGAATATTTGGAAAATGAGTTTTCAGAACACACATTTATGGTCGTGTTGTCTAGTTGTTTTATTTCTACATTTAAATTGGAATTTAGTGAGTTTCAGCCACAAACATTCAGAAGGAAAACTGATTTTAAAATCTGAATTTTGGGGACTTGAATCGTTTCATGTGGACATTTTGCCTTCAGTGCACAAAGGAAGAGGATGAGGTCGTGTCCACGCAGGGACTAATGACGCGAACACGAACATGTAGAAGTCACAGCACCGTGCACTTCACTTGTTTTGTGCAAATCTCAGAAACTGAAGGAGACAAACTTGAGTCACATCGAGGATGCACATGTTCAGAAAGGTGGAACGGCAACAACGTCCCCGTTAAAAGAGTTCACGGACACGTTGCTTTTAGAAAAACAGATGAAAGAGGAAGGCGGCCTCAGAAATGACCTCATGCAGTTGGACAACGATGTTTTGGTGAAAGTGGAACAAATAAAACTCAACAGCCTGACGCCGTCATCAGGTGCTGTCTCGTGGCTGCACCCCACAAACCGTTTAACAGAACCCCACAAGTCCCGAAACAACGACACAATGATTTAACCGTTTTATTTGTACACAGTGCAGGCTGGCGACTTGGCGGCTGGTCGTCCCATCGCCCGTTACACCACCGGGCGATTTTTAATCCTTTGTTACTGTCATCGCTAACATCCCCTCATCGTGCTGCACGATCTCAACAAACCCCAACATGTTTACTGGTTACATGTTAACGCTGCGGTTTAAACTTTTTCACTCTTTAAGTGCCAAACTGGGCAAAACAAATTGCCACGCCGTCCCAGTAGAAGATTCCTGTGAGTTTTGAACCTTCGTGTTGAACGCCGGCGGCTGAAGGCCGTGTGGAGTTTACAGGATGGAACAGAAGAACTTCTTCTCCCTGAACGGGTTCTCTGACGCTGGCACCGGTGACAAAAGAGGGTCCTCCTTGGCGTGAGCTTCGCAGTAAGACATGAGGTCCGCCGCTGCTTTGGACACCTGGAATCAGACAGACGGTACATTTACCAGCTCCTGTTGCTCCATCGACTGGACTGGGCCAAGCTGCGATACACTCACCGATAAAACAATAAGACAGGATGGAAGCAAAGCATACAAGATGAAACGTCAATCACATCACACCAGGTACATGAGGTGGAATGAAATTGTGTACTCAGGGTCCCAGTTACATCTCACAATAGCAAAAGTATAAAGTATAAAAAGAACCAGTATCTAAGATATGCACTAAATAATATGAATATAATATAGAGAGCATGTCGAGTGAAGGCTTATTCCATAAGAACGTGCTGAGAAACAGCTGAAATTAGCTAAAAATGTGCTGAATTGTAGCTGAAATTGAAGAACAAGCCTAAATTAGCACAATAAAACAGAAAGAGCACATGTTTGCTGAAATAGTTTTAAATAAGCAGAAACTGAGAAAAAAGCTGAAATTGCAGGTAGTTCAAAAGTGGCTGAAAAGGCAGAAAGAAGCTTGAATACTAGAAGGAAGTGACAAGAGCGTAAATTAGCTAAACAAAAGTGGAATTAGCTGAGAAAGCTAAAATTAGCATAAAACAGCTAAATAGTAACTGAAACAGCAAAACGGCTGAAACTTGCAGAAATAAGCTGAAAGGCGCAGAACAAGCTGAAATTAGCAGAAATAAGTTTTTAGCCTGAAAGTAGCAAGAATTACCACAATAAAATTGAATTTAACTGAAAACAGCTGAAATTAGCTAGAAAATTCTAAACAGGTAGCTGAAAAGGTAGAACAAGCTTAAATTAGCAGAAAAAAGCAGAAAGAAAACGTTTTCCAATTGAACATGAACAAGTGAAAATTATCTGAAAAAAGCCACACACAAAAAAACCAGCTGAAATGTAGCTAAAAGAAAAGCAGAAAGAAGCTTAAATTACCAGAAGAAGTGGAGAGAGCAGATTTTTTTTCCTGAATTAGGCTGAAAAAAGTTGACATTAGCGCAAAAAATGTGGAATTATCTCAAACAGCTTTATTTAGCATAACAACAGCTAAATAGTAGCCAAAGTAGCTGAAAAAGCTGAAAGTTGCAGAAAGAAGCTGAAAGAAGCATAACAAGCTGAAAAAGTTAGAAGAAGCCCAAAAATGTTGTAGTTAGCGGAAAGAATCTAAAAGGAGCACAAAACAGCAAAAAGAACAGCTGAAATGAACTGAAAGTAGCTGAAAAAAATTTTTAAATTTGCAGCAGGAAGCTGAAAGAAGTTGAAGAACAAAAAGTGAAAGGAGCAGTAAAAGGGTGTAAACACATCTAAAGATCTAAAGGATGTAAAAAGAGCTCATTTCACTTTCTATGAGAACAAAATGACAGAAAAGGCAAAATATTTCAAAAAGCTAAAGTTGCACCATATATATATTTATATATACACACACACACAAAGTATAAATAAGTATTTTTCAAAGGGGAAAACACAGCATATGCAATATTTTCCATAAAGTATAAAGCTGCTCCTCCTGACTCAAATCATTTCATGTATTTACATCGGTCTTCTGCAGCTCACAGTAAAAAATATTAAGATTGTTGTTTAGACAGTTAGTTTTCACACTGACTGCTGGCTGAGACTTATTTTTCAGTCTGCCAATCCGTGGAGTGACAGACACAGGTGTGTGGTTACCATGGTGGCCACATTGCTTCTGCAGCAGCTGTTGAACATCTTTTGAACTTGGTTCTCCACACTTGGGCCTTGCTCAAGGGTTCAAAGCAGCACAAATGTGGGTGGAGGCAGGTGCGAGGGCTTCACCTTTACCACCCACATTTTTGCCCTGATGGACGAGGGAGGTGGAGGGTGGGGTTCGACCCAACGACCTCCTGATCACAGACTTGCCTTCTGTAACCTCTTCACCACCACTCACCCATAGATGGTTTTCAATGGGTGGAATTTCCCCCAATGAACACTAGAGGGCAGTAAAGTTACTGAGAGCTGACAGGAGGGTTTGAAACAGTCCTGAGTCAACCCTCCTGCTGCCCTGGGGTCAAAACCACCCACGAGGCCTGAGATTTAGGCCCTGTTGTGGAAATCTTAGTGTTTTCACGAGTTTTACTAGGACTAATGAACAAAACAGAGCAGCTTTACATGGAAACTGTTT
This sequence comes from Hypsolebias antenori, assembly GCA_031762315.1. Lineage (NCBI taxonomy): Eukaryota > Metazoa > Chordata > Actinopteri > Cyprinodontiformes > Rivulidae > Hypsolebias > Hypsolebias antenori. The sequence goes on along the minus strand of JARVGS010000789.1, from coordinate 26,047,854 downwards.
CCACTTCACGCAAGGTTGCCAGATAAGAAATGATGAAATATTGTATTGTTGCTTCAAACTTTTACTGTTTTGAGCCAAACTGTCACACGTGCTGAGTGAGGGTGTTGAGAGATGAGGTGTGTTGTGTTTGGTGAACATGAGCACAGAGTAGGAGAAAAAGTTTTCATGTTTATCTGAGGATGTTGTTGGTTTTGCTCCAAGGATGAGCAGCACAAAAACAACCTGCTCGCTGCCATTTATTCAAACTTGTTGACACAAACGTCTGAACGGCAGCAGAAAAGATTTGGTTTCACTTAAAAAAACACTTCGTGAGAACAGAGTCTTAAAACTGAGGCGTCATGAGTCATTTTGACCCCAGGGCAGCAGGAGGGTCAAAACATGTTTAAAGGGTTTTAGGCCGTTTGTCAGGAATGGCCGTATTTATTTTAACACCATAATAAATACATTAATTAAAATTAATTAAGTAATACATTTTTGTGAATTAATAAGTAAATAAATGTCAAAAACTAAATAAATAAATAAACAAGTAAATTAATAAATGAAAATTAATAACTAAATAAGTAAATTACTTAATAAATAATTAAATTAACAAGTAAATAATTAAATAAACAAACAAATAAATAAGTTAATTAATTAATTAATAAAGCTAATAAATAAATTAATAAATTAATAATAAATAAACAAGTACATAATTAAATAAACAAATAAATAAATAAGTATATAAATAAATAAGTAAATTAATTAATTAATTAATAAAAATAAGTAAACAACTTAATAAATAATAATATAAACAAGTAAATGATTAAATGAACAAGTAAACAAATAAAGAAATAAGTAAATAAAGAAATAAGTACATAAAATTATGAAAATTAATAAGTAAAAAAATTATTAATAAATAATTAAATAAAAAGTAAATAATTAAATAAACAAGTAAGCACACAAATAAATAAGTAAATAAATAAGTAAGCAAATAAGAAATAAGTAAATAAATAAATGAAATTAATAACTGCATAACTATATAAATTAATAAATAATTAAATAAAAAGTAAATTAAAGAACAATTAAATAAATAAATAAACAAATAACTAAAAATTAATAACTAAACAAGTAAATCAATTAAAAAATAATTTAATAAACAAGTAAATAATTAAATGAACAAGTAAACAAATAAATATGTAAATAAATAAATAAATAATGAAAAGTAATAACTAAAAAAGTAAATAAATTAAATTAAAGTTAAGAGTTAAATGAACAAGTAAACAAATAAGTAAATACTGTAAATAAATAAGTAAATAAATGAAAATTAATAACTAAATAAGTAAATAAATTTATAAATAATAAAATAAGTATATGGTTAAATAAAAAAGTAAATACACATAATAATAATAATAATAATAATATGTATATAAATAAAATGCACTGCTGTTTATTTCCCATGGGATGATCTGAGTGTTAATTTGCAGCTGTGAATCAAATCCCTGCCGGCCTTAAAAAAATAAAAAAACATGATTTCAGTTTTTCTCACTCGAGTTCCATCCTGGACTTTATCAACAGCCTGTGGAGGAAAATGAAAGACATCAGGTGTGTGACTCATCAGACCCTTCACCTTGATCCTGTCGATGTTGGCCTCCATCTTCAGCTGCTCCACCAGCTTCCTGGCCTGAGCGATGCTGGCCGTGTTGTTGCTCGCCATCCGTGCTCTCGGTCACGCCTCGCCCACTCCGCCTGCGTGGAGGAGACATGACAGTTCAGTGCAGGCAACACACCCCCTGTTTATCATCACATGCCTGAGAACACACACACACACACACACATGTGTTTTATTTATGGCGTCAGTTGCTAGGCAGCCCTGACAGTGAGGGGGAGAGTTCAGGAGGAAACTGTGGGGGTGGTACCCTGATGCATGTGGGGGTGGTACTTTGTCCAGCACAGCCTTTAAAATAGATAAATGGATGCATGTATCGTTTTTCAAAATAAAAGCACCCACAGTGGACAGAATTAAACAGAAATATTAACACGACTGAGTGCCAGTGAAGGACAGCACCACCTGATCGCTCCATGGACTCTGGAGTCAAACACAGTTTGTCACATCTGTGTGCAAATCATCCACTGACATGCAGTTTTCTTCTGTACGTTTTTCAGCACACACCTCGATCATTAATCTTGGATCTGTTTCAACAATCCATATCTCAAAAGGTTCGGCTCATTCAGGACATTCCTGCTGTGACTTTTGGTGTTTGTGTCATTTTTTTATTTTTTAGCCTCCTCAGTCGTGTTTGTCCCAGTGACACGACTGGAGTCTTCACGTCCTGCAGGTTTCACAGACACTGGGCTAAAAACTGATCCAACAGACGTGCAGCACTAACTGAAAACGCAAGGCTTGTGTTTAAAGGATTGCCAATAACTAATGTAACCAATGGAATCAACTCTGTCTGTTAGCAAAATATTTCAAAAAGCACTGGATGGATTTTGACAAAAGTTTCAGAAATCATGGCATCAAGAACTCCAGCATGGTTCCTTCAAACGATGGCGGCGTCCAGTTGAGACAACACAGTGCCTTGTGAAAGGATTGCATCTGTCATGATTTTTAATCCCACAACCTGGAATTAAAGTGGATTACGTGATACTTTGAACATTTGATTTTCTTTTCATGGTGAAACAAACAACCAATAGGACAAAAAGAAAGTGTCAGTGTGCACAACCACTCACCCCCTAAAGTCAGGACTTTGCAGAACCACAGTTACAGCTGCAAGTCCCTTTGGAGAATCTGTCACGTCTCGCCACTGGGACTTTTGTTCCTCCCTCACAACAAAACTGCTCCAACTCCTTCACGTCTGATGGTTTCTGCTGACGAACAGCAATCTTCAAGTCTGACCACAGATTCTTGATTGGATTAAGGTCTGGGCTTTGACCAGGTCATTCCAAAACATTTACACAGTTCCACTTGAGCCACTCGAGTGCTGCTTTGATGGAACGCTTCGGGTCGTTGTCCTGTTGGAAGGAGAACCTCCGTCCCAGTCTCGAATCACTGACAGACTGAAACAGGTTGTCCATCTCCAGCAGTCACTGTGTGAGAGGTGGGGACACCCTGGACAGGTCTCCAGTCCATCACACTTATAAATATTAAACAGTTTCTTTTTTGATTTGCTGGAGAAACACTCCAGACAACTTGAAGGAATGACCTACAACATTTACCTAACTCTCCTTTTTGTGGTGTAGAACAGAAACATTTCCTGTCATCCAGCTGGAACACGTCAGACTCACAGTCTGAGGTGGATTTATGTTCACGACCTGCTGCAGGCAGCACTTACAGCTGACATAAACAGTTCCTGCAGCTGAAGGTCCTGGTGGTCCTCACCCAAACGTCACCTTTTAGGGACATGAGTTTATTCTATTTAAATGTTTTACTGAGGTTATTTATTTGGATTGTTTAACACAGAGCAGATTTATAACGAGCAAACGCAGGAATTAATTTGGATGTTTCCATATCATATTGTTTTAACTCTCAGGGGACACGTCAGACTGGACACGTTAGCTTCAGACTAAAGACAGAGGTGGATGTGACTCTGTAGGCTTTCTGTGATCTTTGGGAAAGTATCTTCCAGTTTTACACACAACTACTGTGGTATAATAACCCGTTTATCTGTTGAACAGCTCGTCTTATAAACTGAATGAACATTTGTGTTTGGTTCATGTTTGTTTTGTTGCAGCAGCTTCTTGGCAATAAACGTTCCACCGTTGGAACGTCTGATGATTCCTCCTTGAATGGTGCCTCATTATTAAAAAAATAAAAAGTTTAAAAAGCATTAGTGGCCATCGCACAGCAATGTGTGACCAAGCTGGTGAGCTGCATGCTGTTGAGGCTGTGTATGGTTCTTCCACATTCTACCGAGGCCTCCGTTTGTCAAACAAATAAACGATTAAACCACTAAAACGTCTCATTTCTTCAGACGTTAATCTTTCAGTCCAATAAATGAGACCAAACAAGAATCAGTGGCAGAATGAGCTGTTTGTCATTTCATTCCTAATGTGGCACCAGCGAAAGGGAAATAAGCAAATACTTCAACAGTACTAGATATTTTGCCAAGTAGTAGTATTGTTACAACAAACATCTTTGTATTATTTTATTTGTATTTTTTTGCATTGTGTGTTGGTACAGTCTTTGTTTGTGGAGCCCTTGAGACCCACAGGCTGAAGAGAAAAGGGCCGTTCAGCTGAATCTACAGTTTTATTCCTGTTTTCTGCTGCAGGGCCAGAAAATGCTGCCGGAGCTTTTCTGTCTCAACGAGGACTGAAGTGACAAGATGCTGACACGAAGCAGGTCAAACACACAAGAGTCAATCCATCTGATTGAAAATGGAAATGATTCTTTATGAAAATTAATTCTGTCTGTTCAGCTTGACCAGCTTCCTCTTAATTCACAATAAAGTTTTACAGCCGCATGAGATTTGTCCCATTTCTTCCTGTTTGTCAGCCGCTTGAATAAATTCACAACATGTCGCTGCACCAGCGAAGAGCAACACATCTTAAAAACCAGAAGATCCATCGTCTTTCTTCCTTTTTGGGCTGTGGGGGTCACTGGTGTCCATGATGTCCAGCAGACACTGTGCGAGAGGCGGGGGACACCCTGGACAGGTCTCCAGTCCATCACAGGGACACCTGGAGACAAACAACCATCTCTTTCATCTAGGCACAGTTTAGAGTCACCAGTCCAACATGCATGATTTTGGTTTGTGGGAGAAAACCCACGCAGGACTCATTTACAACCTGAAAGAGAGAGACCTTGCTAACTTTAGCTTTTAGTTGTTCTCCACTGTTTGGCTGCTTTATGTTAGTATTGTGCAGATTTTGGACTTTAGGATTCAGTGCGCTGCAACACAGCCGGTTCAAAAGCATCTGGTTTGTTGTGAACTGTTTCTTATTATCTGCTTCTTCGTGTATTTATTTATTTATTTATTTATTTATGTATTTTATTTATTTATTTACAATAAATCAGCAACATCAGGATGTGAAGTGTCAGAACAAGAAGCCAAAAGCAGATTTTGGTTCTTCTGCTTCAGTCATGGTTCTTTCTGACCTGAGCTGATGAGCACAGAGAAGAAAATCCATTTCTGTCTCGTGTTCCTGTCGTCTGCTGCCCATCCCTCCATCAGACAGGTGTTCACTGAAGGGACTAGAACCCCCCTACCTCGACCTCCACCTGCTCCGCCCTGCTGCCTACACCACCAAATCAATGTGACCCCCGCTAACACAGAGCTAACACAGAGCTATCAGCTAACACAGAGCTAACACAGAGCTATCAGCTAACAGCACAAAGCTAACCGCTACACGTCTTCGTTGCTAAAACTTCGAATTTTAGCTCAAATGTCTCCTGCAGCCAACAGTTTGTAAAAGTCCACCCAATAATCACCTTCTGAACGTTTCATGACAATCTGTCCTGTGGTTCAGTAGTTCATACCTCCAGAGCAGGAGGCCGGCCTGCCACAAAGTTCGTCCGAAAAGAGGAGGCTGCCGTTGGACACATGAGCTGGAAAAGGTCGGTGGAACCTAGCGGACAAAAGTGGTACTACACCATTTTTGGCCAAAATGAAAAACGGTCATATCTGAGCCAAAAATGGGTC
>JARVGS010000789.1:25991724-26003619 GCA_031762315.1 Hypsolebias antenori | reverse complement strand
TGCAGCCTTTGCGATTAGAAAATTGCGTTTTGTCATATTGCGATATTATTGCAAATGCAATTAATTGTTCAGCCCTAACAGAAACCACCATTAGATGAATTTATTCCTGTAGGACACCACTGTTGCATTTTAATGTTAATGTGTAGAAAAGTTACGGTGAGGTCATGAGAGCATTTGAACCAACTCTGACAAAATTCATCAAATTAAAGGGATTTTTATGCTTCGGCAGAAATAAAATCATTTTTATTGACTGCAGCAAAATAAATAAAGAAATAAAAACATGAGTGTGTGGCTATTTTTTCCCCTTAAGGTCTTCTGAATTGTTATTTAAAACATTTTTTGTGCTTTGTGTTGGATCTACTCACCCATGGGGGGAAGTAGGTTTCAGGCTCAAAGTACTGTCCAAAGTGCTTGTTGCGTTTGAAGTTTCCGAGGTCAGCCTGAAGAGCGAAGGCAGCCAGCAGGAAGTAGGCCTCCTCTCTCTGGATGCACTGAGACAGCAGCACCTGCTTCCTCAGGTGCCAGTAGTAGTAATACCTGGCAACCCGGTCGCTGCGCGGCAGAGAGCACATTTAAAGGATAACTGGAGCTCAGGCGACTGGTGATAGTACAAGTACCTGGCCTTACTGAGTACTACGGTGAATTGTATGACGTTTTACTGACCTGATCAACCGCCCGTTCTCCACATAATACTGAGCTCTGAAGTGAACGATCATCGGGGGCCCAAACTGATCGATGCCCTGAAACACAAACAAATGGACTTCAAATAATAAAAATGTTAAACTCACAGCAGAAGAATATGAAGAGAGAGAATTGTGACCAAATTAATCGTTTCTGACGGTTTGTTTGTTTTTAAACGCAGGTTTTCAGGAGTGGAAAAGGTGAAGCTGGATCGACGGTAATGAGCGTGTTGCTCTGGTCTGTTGCGGTGAAGGAAGAGCTGAGCTGAAAGGGAAAGCTCTTGATTTATTTGGGCCGTCTACGTTTCAACCTGAAGTCGTGACTGAACGCTGAGGAAAAGAAAGGAGGGTGGATTTTGTCTTTAAATAATGATTTATTTATTTGTTTGCTTGTTGTTCGTATGGCTGTATAACACCGTCCGGCTGTGACGTGTCTACCAGTCTGACAGGACGAACAAGCAATACGCCGACGTTCCTCGTTGCTGACGGATCTGAGCAGTGAATGTTTGTAGTTTTCAGATGAGTGTTTTTAGTCTGGAACGAGGAATGCAAGTAAATCATGTCACAGCTACACCTTCAGTGTCCTACCTGAATAAAGTCAACTCCTAACACGAAACGTATGATGCCACAGCTGTAGAAACCACCACTGGATGAATTTACAGGACACCACTGAGGTCTGGCTGTGAGATGTCCACCACGGTTACATTTTAATGTTAAACATGTTTGAAGTGTTAAATGTTGGACGTGGAAATGATCGTTCTGCACGTTGGTCCTCACCTTGCTGGCTTCTCTCTTCCACTCCTTGGGGCAGTACTTGGACAGCTTCTGGTCCAACTCCATGTAGATGTGCTCATTGTCTGTGGGACGGAGACACATTGAACCGATTCACTCTCGGTGACATCACTTTGTGCACTTTCAGCTGTTACAAGGTGTGTTCATGTGCACAAAGAACATTCAAATACAGCCCCATCGAACGTCCTCTTCTGGTGCTTCTGTCCATTTCTTTACTCATCTCTGGAACACCTTCCACCAGCTGCAGCTCTAAACTTCCACGACCCAGAGGAAAAAGACGAGGCACGTGGCCCGAGCCCAGACTGGACGGTTTCAGCTCTACAGTACCGAGCTGGTGTGGACGTTCTCGTCGGGGGGATGGTGAGTGACACTCATGGAGTGGGCGGCCTCTGTTTGCCTTGGGGATTTCACAGTGTTCAGACAAGCACTCCAGGAATGTCCCACAATCAGACCCATGCTCTCGTTCAGCTGACCTGCTGGTCCATCGTCTGCCCATCTGCAGACAATCTGTGAAAACACCGCTTCGCTTTTCATTCTGCTCCCGCAGCTGCTGCAACTGTCACAGTTGTCTCCTCACCGTGGAAAAGACCAGATGACTCATTCCACGTCCACTAAGAGACTTGTTCCTGTCACAAACAAGTCGAGCCTGGAGTGCAAGTCATGGTGAGGAGACCCTGGTCCTTCAGAGACCCTGGTCCTTCAGAGACCCTGGTCCTTCAGAGACCCTGGTCCTTTAGAGACCCTGGTCCTTCAGAGACCCTGGTCCTTCAGAGACCCTGGTCCTTCAGAGACCCTGGTCCTTCAGAGACCCTGGTCCTTCAGAGACCATCATGAGCGGAAGAAACTTCAGTCCTGGTTGACAGAAGTATCAGCCTACTTGTTTTTATATTTTATGTTGTTGTGCAAAGGAAAATGTTTTTTAATTAAAAATATTGTAAATACCGTATTTTCCAGACTATTAAGTGCACCCAAATATAAGCCACGCCCACAATAATAATAATAATAATGTACATGTATAGGACGCGCTGGTCTGTAAGTCGTGGGTGTCCACGTTGCAACATGAGATGTTCAAACAATATTTTTTTATTAAATACGTATCGGTAACATACACAAACACGTACGGTAAATGTTTTTTTATGAAGCGCCTGTTACACGGTTGGTTAAAAATAAATAAATACAGCAGCCTACCAGGAAGTCACTGATGACTAACTTCACCTTCTCCTGCTTCGATGTCAGGACCCACCAGCAGACTTGTTGCTCTGCACATGCAGGGGAGTCCCCCCCGGGGAGGGGTACCTCCCCTCCCTGTTTTAATGGTCCACTGTGACCTGTTTGGTAATCTCACTGGTCAGTTTTTTATTTTTTTTACTTTATTTATACTGGTAATCTCATTGAGTCACGAGGACTCACCCCCCAAAAGAGACATGTATTGGGCATCTATGTGAGCGCCCGAGTGTGACGAGGCTAAATGTTTTGGCGACAGGAAGTTTGTTTGCTGTTCAAAAATAAATAAATAAATAAATAAATAAATAAATATTTAAAAAATAATAAAAAAAAACAATCCCTAAATTAGCCGCAGCATTGTTTGAGCGGCGAGGTTCAAAGCGTGTGAAAAAAGTAGCAGCTTATAGTGCAGAAATTACGGTAATTCTTCCCTTTTCTCACTATTTTTATAATGATGATTCATCATAAACACGGTGAGGAAAACATCCAGTGTTGATTCTTTATCAAATGTCTGAAGATCGGTCTTCTGAACCATTACATATCCAGTTCTGAACAAAATGGGACGTTTGTAAAAGACAAATAAAAATATACAAACGTCATAAAGCCACTGTCAGAATCAGAATCAGTGTTTCTGGTTGTGCTTTGTGTTCGTTGTTCTGTCCGTCGGGCCCTCAGCTCATTTATTCCAGCGCTGCCACGCCCACTTACACCTGCTCCCTGTCTGGTTTGGCCCAGCTGTCTCCCATCACCTGATTCGGTCTCTGTCCTCTCACCAGTTCTCCTTCGTGTGCATTCGCACCATGTCCAGGTCTTCTCTGTGAGCTTCAGTCTAAGTTTGTTTTGTTTGTTTACCTAAAAATAATTTAGCTCCGCTCCAGTTGCTCCAGTTTCAGTCTGCATTCCTGACTTCTGACCCACAAACAGTTACACCCACATCTTATTCACAGTAACACAATCAACTTATCTCATACTGAAGTTGTTTGGTTTGAAGGAACACATGAACAGGCTGTGAACGCTCGCTGTATGAATGAGAAGCAGCTGGAGGACTGGAACTGGGTCAGCTGGTGTAAACGAGGCTGAATGACTCAGAGGTGAAGAGGAGCAGAGGGTCACCAGTCTGCGACAACCTGCAGCTACAACAGAACATCAAGAATCTGAAGAACTCTCTGAGCTCACAAGACAAAGCTCATGATCTTGGGGGCCTCAAGGGGTCACTGCATTAAAACCAGGTCTTCTGGGCTCAGGATCAATTCCACAGATCATCGTCTGTAAACATCATGCCATCCACAGATGCTGCTTAAAGCTCTATCAGACAAAGAAGAAGCCAGACGTGAAAACCATCCAGAACCGCTGCCGTCTTCTCTGGACCAGAGCTCATTTCAAATGGACCAGAACTGTTCTGTTCACAGACGGATTCAAATTTGAAGTTTTTGTGAAACCTGAGACGCTACATCCTCCTCATTAATGAGGACAGGGACCACCCAGGCTGTTATCAGCCTAGTTAAAAGATCTGCCTCTCTGATGGTATAGGGATGCATTAGTACACTCTGCTTATTCATCTGGAAACAAGTATTAACAGGTTTTACAACAACATGTTTTCAGGGAAGACCTTGAAGATTTAAGGAAGACGATGTTAAAGCTGGAACTGCATCAATAACACGGCTTTGGAACAAAAGAGTCCAGGTCCTGAACTGACCTGCCTGAAGTCCAGACGTCCCACACACTGAAAACATGAGACTCATCAGGAAGCAAAACAATACATGAAAGAAGATCCAGGACCGTTGAACAGCTAGAACCATCCCTCAGAGCAGAATGGGACATTCTGTCCAAAACCTCCAACAACTGGTCTCCTCTGGTCCTCCAAAACCTCTAAGAACTGGTCTCCTGAGGTTCTGGACGTTTGCAGACTGTTAGAAGAAGAGGTGATGTCTCTCAGAGGAGACATGGACCTGGAACAACTTTAAACAGACGTTTTGCTGCAAATAATTTTTTTTTTTTAAACCATTTTATTCAACGAACAATTGAAGAATTTGTACTTAAAACATTTGACATGTTTACTTGGTTGTGAATTTAATACATGTGTTTATGACATGTACATGCATATTGCATCATATTTTATTTATATATGACACCAAACAACAACGTTTCATTACTGTGGTTGTAGTTTTAAACCCTAATCAGAGCACGTCCTGGTTTCTTGCCCAGTTCTAGATCACCAGGTATGTTGTTCTTGAAGATTATAACCCGACAGCCTGAAGGAAGCTCATGTTGTTGCAGTGTCAACGAAAGCAAAGGACAGTTGAGTTTTAAATAGTTGTAATGAGAAATCGTACAAGCTTGTAAAAGAAAATGCATAAAATGGGTCCAACTTGGTCCTTATAACAAAATAAAGTGACAATAAACCATAATTACAATTTGTTCATTAAGACTTAGATCACATCCTTTTAGCAGAACAAACTAATGCAGCTCCACTTTATTAAAAACAGGCTGAGTTTAATAAAATGATGCAACAGCGATGAGGAGAAGTCTTACTCTGAATGATGCTGAGTCCAAAAAGGTGACAGTCCTTCAGCCTGAGGAGGTCACACACCTGGACCAGAAGTTCCTGGCACAAAGTCTTCACCTTGGGGGGAAAGTTTTCGTTTTTTAAGACATGCAGACACAAAAACACAACCCAAAGTAATCACGTAAACTTTACCAGACTACCTCTGACTTCATGCTCTTTATGCTGCTCTGACACCACACACAGGATTTAGTTTCACCAGAGACGTTCATAAAAGATCACCACTACCACCATTCACTGTTAAAACCACTCAAAACACTTTTCTCTGCATATCGGCCTTTTGTCAAATTTCTTTAGCTCCTCAGAGCTGCAAGAATCCCAACATGACGCTAAAAATATACGTTTTCACTTCAGTTCATTTTATTTACAAAGCTCCAAGTCACAACAGAAGTCGTCTCAGGTCACTGAACAGAAACATTCACAAACATCAAAAGTCAGTTAATAACGTTGTTTATCCGAGGAGCCAACAGATTAGCATCCCAAGTCAGTGTGTCCAACGAACACGTAACCATGACAACAGACAGGTGAGGGGGGTAAACATGCGCACCTGTAAACAGGTGTCTGATCTGTGCGGGGAGGATACAGGTCAGTAATAACAGCTCACGACAAGCATCAAGAGGCCTCTTTAAAAACAGAACCAGACGTGTCCTTACTTGCAAATGATGTAGTTGTACAATGTGTCCAGCAGAGGGTGCATGAAGACTACTTTAAAGTCATGGCCGTTCACTTAAGTCTCACTTTCAGCGCAGCCGAAGCAGCGAGCAAAATTGTGTAGCAGATTTTGCTGATTAGAACGTAGTTTTAACTGATGTGTAAAATAAATCAACAATAATAAATTCTCTTGAATCTTTCAACCTGCTTGTCATTAGCTACGTGCTTCTCAAGTTAGCAAGCTAACGTTTAGATAACCTGACATAGGCTCTTCCTTGTAAAACTTTATCCAGAATAATAAATGTTAACGTAGAGGTCAAATATATCAGTGTTAGTAACATTATCTTTGTTGTCCTCAATGAAATGCATCGTTTGTCTGAAATCTTGACTTCTCTACAAAGATAAAATGAACTCTGCTGCGATCAATACTAATTAGACCTTCACCATACGTGACTGTTTAAACAATGAACAGGTGTTTCTTTGTTTAATTTATATTTTTGTAACACACTTGATAACTTTATGGTGAATGGTGGATGATAGAAAATATGAATGCACGTTAGGAAGACTGTTTTTATGATCTGTGCACCACTTGTAAACCTGCGGTGGGACTACGTATAGTGTGGATCTGATTAGCTTAGCTTCATGGTTGCTAACAGCTGTGCTAAATAAAACAGGTCTCGCTCCACTCGTTCAGTCCTTGGGAGTGGACAAAGCTAAAATATTTTCAGCCAATATATCGGTTATCAGCATTCGCCTGGCCCTCCCAATACCATTATCGGTAATAGACAAAATTTCCGTATCAGTCGAGCTCCAATAAAAACTGTATGTGGAAGAGTAAACACCGGTTTGTTTATATCTGAGCACGATTTCATGTAGAAAATAATGCGTCTACTCACATTGACGATGATATTGAGCGTGTCATCGTTGGGCAAAAAGACACAGACGCAGCGGCGGTCCTGCATGGTTTTGTTGTTGTGGAAGTTCAGTTTGCTCATGTTTCTGTGGCCGAGACACCACAGGCCTTTAATGCCTGCTGCCGAGGTTCCTGGGCCCTGCGACGACCCACCTCCACCCCCGCAGGCACCGGCACCACCGTCCAGTCTCTGTGGTCGTGCTTCAGCTGCAGCCCAGAACAGACACCGCCGTGGGCTCAGCAGGCCGGGCAGCGCTCAGAAGAGCGTGCATGGAGGCCCGAGCTGCTGGCAAACACTGTGAAGACACAGGACAAGGAGTTAGAATGGAGCAACCTGCATCCAAAATAAAACTCATTTTAACACAACTCTTGTTTCTAAACTGTAAGTTTATTCATCCACTATTGTAGAAATAATGTGAAACAACACATGCATCTTTTCTGGCAACAAACTGAAGGAGTCGTGGTCCTCGTGAGAGGTAAGATACGTTTGTTTGCTTCAAACCACCTTTTTAAAAATACCAGCAGTTCGCCGATGTCCCCGTCACCGACGGGTTTGAACAGTGAATGTTTGTAGTTTTGGAGATGAGTGTTTTTCTGGACTGGAATGGAACAGGGAATGTAAGTAAACCTAAATGTTTTTGATGCAATATATTCAAGTTACACTGTGGAGAAGAACAGAGGGAGTTTTTTTAATTTTATGAGGCCGAGCAGAGATCCTGTAGAGCGGAGGAAGCCATTTTTTCCACCAACAGGTGCAGTGGTGGAGCCAGGGGGTGGCCAGCGGTGGCCTTTGCCACTAAATATTAATCATCAGCCACCCAAATCATTTGAGGAAACTATACTTTTTTGTAATATAAAAACTAGAAAGCATAGTTTCCTCAAATGATCGGGGTAGGCAGTTTACATACATATAAATATTTAAGTCCCACTTGAAAACCCACTTTTATTCCCATGCCTTCGACACGGTGGGCTTTGTTTTGATCCTGTCTGTTATCTACAGTGTTGACTATTTAGTTATCTGCTGCTGTTTGTATCTATATTTTTATTTTGTATTGTACTTGTTTCTATTGTGCAGCACTTTGGTTGGCCTTGTTGCTGTTTTAAGTGCTCTATAAATAAACTGGTGTGGTACATATGGTGGCATCCATCTTGGATTTTGATGTGGCAGCCCAATTTTCCAAAAATGGAAGCTGGTACCTCACTTATTTTTGAAGTTCTTGTGATCACAACGTTCATGGATGGACGGAGGTATTTCCATTTAGGCCTCTTCGCTCCGTGACGGGGTACAAACATCACAAGGTGCTCACAGGCGAACTTTAAACGTTCAGAAAGCTGCTGTGTTTGGACAATGTGTTTGGATGCTGTAACACTATCAGACACCTGAAACCAAGCCAGGTGTGTGTGTATTTGTGTACTCGTAACAAACACACACACTTCCGACCACGCAGCTCCCTGTAAGCAGCGAGGTACAGCCAGGTCGAGCTGAACTCATGCGAGACCTTCAGCGGTTATGGAAAGTCTCCGTCCAGACAGAAGAATGTTAAAGAACGAGTTGGGGTTGTCGCCTCTTCCTGCAGACAGACGCTCACCTTGAAGACGTGCTGTCAGTGAAAACAGAGGATGATACTAAGCAGGATCACATTACACTGGGAAAAACAATAGCCTAGTGTCTATTGAAGAAATGCACGTGGCCTTTCTCCACTCAGTTTTAGACTCAGATCATCTTTGGATGAGAAGAAACTATAATTTATTACCATTTTGGTCAAACCTTGTAATTAAAAGACGCCATGCAGAACTTCATGCTGTAATGCAGGAACTGTTAGTTTGTTCTGAGAGATTCATTTGAACTTGTCCAGTGATTCATGAAACATTTTGCTAACACACCTGCAGAAATATTAAAGGCTTCTGTGATAAAACATGGTTACAGAAGATACTGCCACTTCAGAGGTACTTATACTTTATTCTGTAGCCACTGTACCCTGCCCATATATCAGTCGGGCTCTTCACTGTACACATGTAGAATTAAAAAAACAAAGTTTATTAATAGAAACACTTAGTGACACATTGTTACTTTAAAAATGTGAAACAACGGCTCTTGGAAACTGTTAAATTTTAACTTTAACCCAAAACAAAGCTGTGAAAACAATAAAAGAGGTTCATCTGCAGTCAGTTTTTTTTGTGACCGACAAGGAGCCGAACTGAACGCTGCTTTGTTTCTGCAGAGACAAGGAGCATTGTGGGCGATGCGGTCATAAATCCTCGCACTGCTGACGTGCACCGTCAGTTCTCATTAAGGCTGCTCAGTGGGTGCACAGCGCGGCAGGCAAGCAGCCGCTCAGGAGGCTGCTGATGAGCCATGAATCTACAGCTGCTGCTGCTGACCTGGACTGAACGCACCGCAAACATCTGAACGTTGGGACGAAGCCACACAGAGCACGAACGCAGACGACTCTCCTGCTCTCAGGCCACCCCCCGTTTGTCCGGTGTTACAGCTGATAGCTAGGCTGACGGCAGCAGGTTAATTAGAAGAGAGAGCCTTCTAGTGGATCACTTCTGGTCCTTCCAGAGAGTCAATAAGATGCAAGTAAAGCTCATCCTCTCACTGCAAACACACCAAGAACAAACCAAATACTTTCACTCAATTTAGGAGAAGTGTTCTTCATTTTAACAAATGTTTCTCTTTATGAATACTCTGCAAAGAAAGAAATGTTTGAACTGATATAAAATAACACCTGCCCTGATCCTCACAGCACGGTGGATCAGTGGTTAGCACTGGTGCTTCACAGTAATGGTACTCCAGTTTCCTCCCACAGTCCAAAAACACATTTGTTTTGGCTGTCTTTAGGCCTCCTTTAAAAAAAACTGTGATCTCACTGGAATCTGGTTAAATTAATAATAATAATAATAATAATAATAGTAATAACAATAATAATTAAATTAATGTAGAACATCATAGAATGTTCATTAGAGACCACAGAAGCAGATTAAACAACTCCTGTTGAAAATTCAGCGCAAACAGCTTCAGTAATGAAACATTTAGTTTTAGACCAACTTTATTAAATTAATTATAATATTTCTTTTTGAATTATTACATAATACTGTATATTGTAATTTAAAAGGCTGGTTTTGGTCAGAATGATGCAATAACTAGATCCATCCATTATCTTTTACCAGATTCTTCCATTTTGGGTCACGGGGGTCGCTGGTTCCCATGTCCAGCAATCACAGTGTGAGAGGACCCTGGACGGGTCGCAAGTCCATCGTAGGGAGTTATTAATAACATTATTATTATTATTGTTCTTATTAACATTATTATTATTATATAAAATGATCAATAAGAGCATGCTGATCAGAATGAAAGCTTTCTGTCCCTCAGCTCTTTCATCATCTTTAAAGATGGACACTTTAAAGCTCTCCTCCACTCAACACCTTGATCAACCTGAAGAACAAGTTTTCATAAAATCAAAAACAGTTACATTTTATTCTGAGGACGGGGCAGCAGTAGAGCGGTCGTTCACAGCGAGAAGGTCTCAGGTTCACCTCCAGACTTTTCTGAGCTGAACCAAACCTCCAGGATGAGGGACGCTTGTTTGTTTGAAGACCAAATGTTCACATTTTGGACAGAGATGGTTTGAGATGCAGGGTGAAGGAAGCCCTTAATGTCTAACAAGATCCTACTGAGTCTCAGTTGTGAGGGGCGTGCAGTTTAACATGCACGTGACTCCAGGCTCATATTGTTAAACGCTGATAAATGAAAAATACACATCGATGAAGAAAGTGAAGAATCATGACCTGCCTGATTTCTAAAGTCTGCTACCTGCATCGAGCATACAAAGACATACCATCGCTGATTTTAGCAGCTAGTAACTTGTTTTATGTCGTCACAAGTAAACGACGTGGAACTCCACACATTCCGTTCCCACTAATGATCTGCAGAAGTCAGGTTGAACTGGATTCACAGCGTCACTGCAGCGTTGAAAGGTGGGAGCAGACGCTCACATGAGAGACAAACGTATTTAAACACAACCTCATGGACTTCGAGGTTCTGTGAGTCACGTCTGGACTCCAGAAGGAAAGTCCACCATGAACTGGACGCCCTGTCACCGTTTGATGAGGACAGTGGTCAGATTTAAAGTTACAGTGAATTTTAAGCAAAAAGCTGTTACAAAAGGTCCTGTCGGTCAAAACCAGCGTCAGCGTGGCCTTAACACCAGCTCCTATAAGTCATAGATGACTTTGGTCACAGCTTCACCTCTCCTTCTCCACCTTTCCCTCCGCTGACGTCAGAGTCCGAGCTCCAGAGACACAGAACTGTGAGGATGAAGAGAACTTCACGAGACGTCACCTTCAGGTACAGAGCGTCACAGCTACAGAAGATGAACACAGCTAATGGAGACAGCAGGAGGGGGAGATTGAGCGGGGCAGCACTCAGAGCTGAGGCATGAAAACAAAACTGCTGCCGTCAGGAGAATTCCTCCAACATCTGCTTCTCATTCCAACAAAGGAGCCCTTTGATTCCTGATGCACACAGCACGCCACACCGACACCGTCTCCACGTGCACACAACCACAAAACATGGAGCGCAACATACACGCCGTAATCCCTCATCTGGAGCTAAAAGTCTGTAATTCACGTTTTCATTCTCTATCCATGGTTTGAAATACAAAATAAAACGAGTAGATTATTCACCAGTAGAATAAAATGAATTCTTACATCTTAGAGAAACATGTGTTCATGTAGACAAGACGATCTTATTTTCATTCAAGTCCAATAAAATATCATTTAACTTTCTTTAATGCAGGGGTGTCCAAAGTGTGGCCCGAGGGCCATTTGCGGCCCTAGGAGTGATTTTGTTCTGCCCACGACCTCAATTGAAGAATGATATAATTTGGACCCACAGGTTGAAGAGGTCAATGCAGATGTCGACCTTTTTTAGATTTAAATGTGATTTTTTTTTTTTTTTTTTTAAAGGGATACACTACAGGTAGTCCTCGAGTTACGGCGCCCCCGACTTACGGCAACTCGGACCTACGAACGCATCATAATTAATAATTAATAAAAATATGAAATTT
>JARVGS010000789.1:25955803-25970332 GCA_031762315.1 Hypsolebias antenori | reverse complement strand
TTTCACCACATATTATATTTTGTCAAAACAGGTCTCATTTGCAAATGAGTCTTCAAAGCTCAATGTGACTTATCTGTTTAAATAAAGGTTGAATTGAAAATATAAACAACACCTTTTATATTGGTGAGTTATTTTGATGGAATGGTCGATCTCCGATATTTAACTTAATCAGTAATATTAGCCGATATCCAACCCTCAAGTCTGCTATCCTCACTGAAAACCAGAAAACCTACATCATCGCACATCCCATGTGATTAAAACTTCCTCGCTTGTCTTTCAAAAACCTTGTCAGACACCTAACAAGATTCTGATTCAGTCAGATGCAAACACAAACATTTGGCTTTTGTTGCTGTGTTTAATTAGCAGTGAAGCTGTGGGTGTTTTCAAATGTGAATCATCATGATCCATCCAAAAACTATAGAAGAAATGCAGTTTTGGTTGGAAGAAAAATCTAAGAAAGTCTTTTCTGTGAGGTTGTGTTTATTCTCAGTGATGTTTTGAGTTAAATAACAGGATCGGCATGTTAACAGGCTCACAATTATGCTGGCAAATTACAGCTGAAGCAGATGTTCGTGTTGCAACAGTTTGGTCATGAGACAAAGGATCACCAAACTCATTAACCTTTCTCAGCCGAACATGATTTTCTGTGCGAAATATCAAGGCAGTACATCCAAAAGTAATTTCGGTTGCTGCCACCCCTAGAGAGACACAATGTTTAATGTGTTAAACAGCTATCAAACATAATTAAATACAAACCGGAATATGATCGAATGCAGTCGGAGTCCAGCTGAATTCACAGGACGGCGGCGTATCTTCTGATCTGAATGAATCATACCTGCTTGAGTTGCGTCCCACAGTCTGAAAGGCAGTGACAATGTCATCTCCTCCTGCGTTTTTTTATTTTATTCAGGGGATATGAAGGGTGGAGCAGCAAGATAAAGACAAAAAAAGGCAGCTGACTTAGAAAATATAGAAAGAGGAAAGTACAAGAGGAGGATGTGAGATGAATGATAATATTACGTATGCAGGAGAAAGAAGGAGATAATGTTATAGAAAGTAAATAAAGGGTGCATGTAAGGAGGTGAGGAGCGAGGAGTAACTGATAAGGGTAACTCATTAAGGAATGGAACACAGCCGGTGTGCTTGTTTATTGGCTGGCAGGCGTGCAGCACTTAATCACTTCTGCCAAACTGCACATAAACATGCACAAAGGCGAGCATTAAGATGCAAACTCTAACATTCCTTTGCATCAACACTGTGCACAAGTTAATGCGAGCCTTCGTACACGTGCACGCTCTGGGTAATGCATTTCCTTGTGGCAACATGAGTCACTGAATCATTCTCTGCACGGTCTTCATCACTCTCTTTCCTCTCTCCGGTTCACCTCTTTCACATCCTTCTCTCTTTTTTTGTGCTTTATTAATCTTTTGCTCCTGTTTCTTCCATCATGCCGCCTGTTGGTTGTCTCACTTTCCTCCTCCTCCTCCTTCCCTCTCCGGTCTGAATGGGTCCCCTCATGTCTAACAACCTTGAGTTGATCTTCAAAGCATCGTTGCAGCCAAGCATGTGAGGTCACATCGTCTCTCTTCCTCCTCTCCTCTCCACTGCACTTCACTACTTTTTTTTAACCAGTCTCTTTCCTCCATCTAATCTGCTCTCCACCTCCTCCAACTCCCTCCTTCTGTATCATTCTCTTCTCTTCCATCTCACACTTCATTTCTCTCCTCCCCTGCTACCATCTATCTGTACCTCGAATGGTTTCATCGCCTACTAACTGATCGGTGCTCTGCCTCTCCTGCTCCCACTTTTGTCTCATTTGCGACACTCTTTTGACTTTATTTCCCATTTTTCACTCTCCTTTCAGTTAAAGACTGTGGAAAAAAAGGGGTATTTTTTTCCATTTGTGTGTACAGAGTTGCCTTTGCACGTGCCTCTGTGTGTGGGTGAGATGTTCCACGCTTAACTGTGTCTCAAGCAGCCAAGAGCCCTGCAGTGTTTCCATTCTCTAATTAATTAAGCGTGGGATGCTCTGCTACATATATTGCTCATCTGTCTCACTTGCTTTTGACCATCTGTCTATCCCACCTCTCTATTGCCACGATGACACAGTCCACCTACCTGTTAAAGACACACTCTCCATCTGTCCGCCTCGTCTCGCATGTCTCCCCCTGTTTCTACACCTCAGCTGAGCTCGCTTCAGTTCTCTCTGATTGCACGCTCCGTTAGACTTCTGTCTGTCTGTGGGGGAACTGCTACATTATTCAATCTCTGCTGCCCGCTGCTTTTCATAAAGGAGAGTAAACACGAGCAGTAACTCGCCAGGTCCAGCTGAGGTCAGCATTGTTCATGATTATTAAGTGACTTAAAGAGGGAGTTGGGAGAAGGGGTCTCATTTGTGTTTTGTTTGCCTCAATGCATCTTAATGATGGATTCCCATGTGTGGCTTGAACACAGAGGGTGAGCAAGTCAGCTGTTTCTTTTGGAAGG
Organism: Hypsolebias antenori; assembly: GCA_031762315.1. Classification (NCBI taxonomy): domain Eukaryota; kingdom Metazoa; phylum Chordata; class Actinopteri; order Cyprinodontiformes; family Rivulidae; genus Hypsolebias; species Hypsolebias antenori. The sequence goes on along the minus strand of JARVGS010000789.1, from coordinate 25,967,845 downwards.
TGCTTGAAACACAAGATTAAATTAATTACGCACATTATTCAGCATTAACATAAGCCAGTACATTAATTATTTGTGTGCATTTTAGTAATGTAGATTGTTCTTTTAGACTGTCGGGTGATATTATGGTTTTAAATGAAAACAAGACAGGAATTGTGATTTTTGAACTTGATCATCTTAGGAGCAAACTCCAGCCATTCACTCTAGATGGTCTAAAAAAGCTGTCTAGTCCTCTGGATGTCCGAAAGACAAAACATTTCTACATTTTTTTTTTTTGCTTTGTTTTGTTTTGTTTTTTGAATTTACAGAGGACCAGACTTAGCTTTTTTAGATTTTTCTACCTGGATTATTGAGCATGCATCAGGGCACTCTAGATGGCAACAACTTGGTCCTCAGCTCTATTAAGAAACTTGGTCGGATGTTTTATCAGAACATATCTTTTAAACCTTACAGCACCACTTTTTTTTTGACCTGAACAATGTTTATAAAACTAGGAATATCTTATCCCAAATTGAAGCAAAAAAAAAAAAATAAAATAAAAAAATAAAAAAAAGAACAGGTTAATGCATTTATAATTTCCAGTTCTGGATTATTGTAATTACTGTATTTACCAAGATGTCTGAAAAAATTTCTAAAGCATACTCAGATTATCCTAAATTCTACAGCCAGGATTCTGATAAGTTTGAAGAGACGATATTTCTTCAATTCTACTTTGACTTGACTGTCTTTATGTAAAATTCAGAATATAAGTTAAAACCTTCAAAGACATAAAGTTCTCGACAACCTAGCTCCATCTTACATTGCTGTTTCATACTTTTCCAATGGAGCACTTCACTCTCAGACTGCAGGTTTACTTGTGGTTCCTAGAGTTTCTAAAAGTAGAATGGAAGGCAGAGCTTATCAGATTCCTCTTTTGAGGAACCAACTTCCAAGTTCTGTCTGTGAGGCTGACACTGCTCATTTTTAAGGGTAGGATTAAGACAATTCCTTATTATTATTGTGATTATAGTACCCACCACTGCACCCTGTATTCACTGGTTAACTGAACATCATTAACCTCATGCAGACTCTTCCACTGGTACATTTTCATTTTTAAATAATTTCTTGGTCTGCTGCCTTCATACATCTCCTCCTACATGTCTCTGCGTGAGTGCAGCTACAGCGTGCGCTCTCAGGACATGATTACCTGCAGTGTTCTGTCAGTGAGGACTGAACTTCGTACAAAGTAAAAGGACCTTCTCCTACTTCGCACAGGTAAAAGCTAAATGTTCCAATAGCCTAAAGTTAAAAGTAGCAGTGATAGCGAAAAGCTAAAAAGTAGCAAAATATCATGATTTAAAAGCTAAGTATCAAGTATTAAAAGGCTAAATGTTTCAATAGAGTAGCCTAAAGCTAAAAGTAGCATAAACAGCCAGAGTCCTGAAGCAAATTTCAGAGTTTGTTTAAAGGAAATTAAAATATCTTGATGTACTTCTATTGAGAGAATCTTTGTCACTAAAGTCAAGTATTTTGAAAGTTTAAAATTTTTTAAAGTCATCTCCTGAATGAGCCGAACGTTTTGAGACATGACCAGCTAAAATAACTCCAGGTCCACAGAAGTCGTTAGACTGAAGGAAAATAACAGTGAATGCCGACTCAGCGTTCTCACAGTGAAGAGTTCTGTCAGACTGAAGTACAGAAACTTCTCGTCTGGTTGAGTCCTTCAGCATGAAATGAAGCCAAACAGAACTGGGCCAGCACACCCAGCTGCGCTATTTATTACTCCCATTTATTAATCGAGGGAGGACTCAATGAAGGTGAGCGTGCTTCGGAGACGAGCAGCTGTGACGGACGACGTGCACGAACGTGAGACACCTCAACATCTTCAGATTTACTCAGATCACAGCTCGACAGGATTCATGTTGGTGGAAATCTCTGAAGGTCACAAAACTGAGAGTCCAATCATTGTAAAAATACACAGGATGGTGTTCCTCAAGGACCACGGCTGGGAACCACTGGTTTACAGTAACAACAATAAAAGTCTATGTTAAATGGTTTCTGGCAGACAGAGCAGGGTGAGGAAACAGTTGAGGGTTCAACCGCCTCGAGGAATCCTGCGTTTTGACTGTGTGGAAACTGCCGACTGCAAATCTGAGACCTCGACTGTTTCCTGTGAGCTGAAGCGAGTCGAGACAAAACAGGATCGAATGAAACAACCGGAGTCCAATAACACGAAAGCCGAGGGCACAACAAAGACTGCTGGAAGGGGAGCGGAAACGGCCCAAGTAAATATTGTCCCACGCTGCAAAAGTGTTCGGGTTTCAGGTCCAAAGACCAGTCTTTGCAGCTGAAGGTGAAACAAATGCAAGCAGCAAATAAAATCATGTTCAAGGAATGCACATCGCCCGCTGCTAAAGCAAGATGTTACAAAATGTGGTCTCACATATCCAGAACATCCACCAGAACTTTGGTATCACAGCTGGGCTTTGACCTCGAGTTCTTCTCACTGCTCGTGTTTGTTGTCGAGTTTTAAAAACAGATTTGATTCTCAGGATTAGAAAGTCTCACTCCGAGAGCCAAACAACCACCACCGTGTGCGACCGTGTGTGTGTTGTGTCTACAGGCCCAGATAGGACGGGTGCCAGGGAGTGGAGGATTAAACTGAGGGGGTGAAGTTCAAAGATTAGACAAAAAGCCACCAGGGCTGCAGATAAGAGTGTCCTCAGCCTGACGTGAATCCACCACGCTGATCATCTCACACCTGCAGTGGAACTGTTTCTGCTTCCTCCAACTCTGAGCTACCTTTACAAACACTGGGTCACCAAACTAAATCGCATCCTGAATTATTAAACAAGATGGTCTGGTCCACCTGTCCACAGAGGTTCTGGTCCACGACTGCTGTGCAACCACTGCACAACAGTAGCAAACTTGTTGGTGGCCTCTTGTTATTTCACTCAGCCCCCTGTGAACAGCAAGCGGCCATCAGGGCACTAACGATCAGTTGTTAGGCTGATGATCCTCTTATCAACAAAGAAGGTTAAATCATGTCCAGTGCCGGTGCAAGCCTCCATGGGGCCCTAAGCGAAATTTGGTTTGGGACCCTCCATTTCTGCCAATAATGTAAATTACTGCAAACAACAGTCAGATGATCAGATCATTCACCCACCTAACAAACTCACTGCAACTCTGACAGCCCTGTCTGTCTATCTATCTATATGAAAAGTAACAAAAGGAAAATAAAACCACCAGTATTCAATGTGTTTTACAACACAAGTGTCATCTGGTTTATCATCTTTGGTTCCAAAGAACTGCAACAGTAATGTTCAATATAATTAGTGCAAGATCACCAACAAACTGATAAAATAACTTAGATGCATAAAAATAAATTAAATTGTGCAAAAACATCCATCCATTATCTTTACCTGCTTCTTCCGTTTTGGGTCACGGGGGGTCGCCGGTGCCCATGTCCAGCAATCACTGTGCGAGGGGTGGGGGACACCCTGGACAGGTCACAAGTCCATCACAGGGACACAGACAAACAACTATTCACTCTCACCTAGGGTCAATTTAGAGTCACCAATCAGTCAACATGCATGATTTTGGTCTGTGGGAGGAAACTGGAGTACCCAGAGAAAATGTGCATGCACAGAGAGAACATGCAAACTCCACCCTGAAAAGCCCCTGGATTGGGATTTGAACCGGGGACCTTCTGACTGAGAGGCAGCAGCTCTACCAGCTGCGCCACCGTGCTGCCCTGTGCAAAAACAGACACAATTAAATAACATAAAAAAAAAATAACAATGAAATACTTAATGTAGATTAACAATTACTCAAACCACGTAAAATGGTTTAAAAAAAAGTAATTTAAAGGTGAATAATTAGTTCTTACAGCTATATAAATGTATGCAATAATTTGCAAAAGATAAACAAAATATTAAATAGAATCATATAGAAACCATTACTAAAAAAATAAAATAAAAAAATCCACTTAGGGACCCCGGGGGCCCGAAGCAGCCACTTAGTTTGCTTATGCCTTGGGCCGGTCCTGATCATGTCATCTGGACCAGTTTCTTTAAGTGAGAACTGTTTTGTCCACCATCCAGAGGACTTTGTCCGTCTGCGGCCTGTCAACCAGATCTGTCCCAGATGTAGCCTTCACTGCTGTTTCAAGCCAACCTCCTGTTGAGATCTCAGAAGAAGACATTTATTAACACATGCAAATCATTCATTACGTACATCAACCAAATGTTTTAGGACATTTGACCAACTTGCTATTCACAGAAACAGCCTGAGGACACCAAGACCAAAGTGGTTCAGAAAAAGGGACATATCTGGTTGGCAGGCCACAGACTGAGGAAGTCCTCTGGATGGGAGACGAAACATTTCTCACTTAAAAAGGAACTGGTCCAGATGACACGATTCAACCTTTTTGTTGTCATCTACCTGGATGATTGAGCTTAAACCTTCATCCTCCTCCATGATGTGAACAGCTGGTTCTGGATGTCAACAAACTGGTCGACTCACTGTGAGAAGGTGCTATTTATTACACTGAGTTTGTTGCGGCTCCTCAGACTGAAGAAGTCTTTTGGATAAAGGACGAAACATTTCAAGTTTTTTTATTTTATTTTAGTCCATCCAGAGGACCTGATTTAACTTTATTAGAAGAATTATTAAACCTGTTTTATGTTGTCAGGACTGTTTCATGGAGACTGAAGAAGTCCTTTGGATGAAGGACGAAACATCTCAGCAAAAGAAGAAACCATGCAGACGACCTGACTGAACATTGTTGGATTTGGACCTGGATTGTAGAGCATGAACTTTGGTGTGTTTTCATGGAGAGCAACTTCTTGGCTGAACTTTTTTTCTTGTTACTAAAAAGCAAACATCTGGCCAGTCCAGGAAACAAAGACCTCGTTAAATGCAAACTAAATGTTGTATATTAAACACATTTGATCATAAAATGCTCAACTTTCTGTTTATTTTGAACGATTCAAGCTCTCCTTTCTTTCACTCTGTGAGGAATTAAAACACGGAGTGCATGAATTCTTCAGAGACGTTGATTGGATGCGTTGAGGGCCCAGGAGCTACGAGGTCAGCGTCCTCACGGTCCTTTTCAGTCTGCTCATGGAAGCACAGAGCGTCACAAAAGGCCCAATGTTTGCATTTTATGCAGCGCTTCAAATGTGACCCACATCGACAAGAGAGAAGCTAAAAATAGAGAATGAGCTCAGCTGCATGGAGAAGCTCTCTGTTTACCGCTCGGTCCATGTTCCTACCCTCACCTGTGGTCAAGAACTCTGGGTGGTGATCCAAAGAACGAGATCACAGATACAAATGGTCGTAATGAGTTTCCTCTGCTGGACTGTCCCTCAGAGATGGACTGAGAAGTTCAGTTCTCAGGAGAGGCTCGGAGTGGAACCGCTGCTCCTCCACCCAGGACATGCTGGAGAGACGGTCCCTCAGCTGGTCTGGGAACAGCTTGGAGACTCCCAGAACTGGAAGAGTGGAAAGAGATGACTGGACCAGAGACCTGAACAAGATGATGATGGATGGAAAACAACGAAATACGAAGCTGATGAGGAAGAGACTGATACAAGGAACAGGTGTGAGTGGGCGGGGCATCAAGGAGCAGAGAGAGAAACCAAAGGAACTGGAAAGAACCCAAAACTGCACACGCGCTGCTTAACATTAAAGATTTGATGAAAACAGCTACAACTCTGTCACTTCTCAAACTCAAACTTGGTCTAAAGTTCCAGCATGAAGGCGGCGAAGCTTCATGCTGGCAAAATACTCACAGGAGAAAATCTCTAGAAGTACATCCATCCATCCATCCATCCATCCATCCATCTGTCCATCCATCATCTTTACCCAATTCTTCCTCTTCAGGTCATGGGAGTCACTGGTGTCCATGTCCAGCCATCACTGTGTGAGAGGTGGGGGACACCTGGACATGTCTCCAGTCCATCACAGATCTCTAGAAGTCTGGACTGGAAAACAAACCTGATCAGACAGAAGAGCCCAGCGCACGTTTGGAGGAACCACAGAGGCTGAACTTAAAGAGACACTAACGAGACAGCGATGAGCACCTGCGGGGGGTGGGGGGGGGGGGGTCGTGAACAGGTGAAGCTGAGAGGAGCAGGAGGTGCAACATGAAGGAGAAACACCGGAGGAGCTGGAGACACAGACTCACAGAGGAAGAAGACCAAACAGACACAGTGACACCAGGAGCCTCGCAGGATCCAAACTAACAGATTAGCAGCAGCCTAATCTGTCAGGATTATGACATGTTCCTGTGAGCCTGAAGAAAATCTGTGTTCACATCAATCAGCCATAAAAGACACAAATCAGATTATTGAGAATGAATTAAACAAGAACTTACATCTGTATTTGAATAAATCCCTCAGGAGGTTTGGTTTTACAGTTCTTTTAAGGATTCAAGTTCTTTATTTATTCTGTGTTTCACTGTGAAATAATAATATTATGTATAATTATATATAATATATTTTCTTCTGTGTGTGTTTGTCAGTACTGTTGCATTAAAAATGGAAGTTATAGTGAAGTATAATCTAAATGTCACAATGGTAAAAAATGATATTTTTTTGTTAGGTTGTTTAAAATGTTGTGTATTTTGGAAGAGAATCATATAAATGAAGTTTTTGTTAGAAGCATTTCTTTACAAAGACCAGACGAACTCTAATGTTGTGAAGTTTTTTCTCATTTCACCTCTCACTGCTCTCTCAAATCGAACTCCCTGTTTAATCTACATTTTACGAGCGTGTTGCCTCGATTAGGCGAAAAAGCTGCCGTTAATGTTTGGAAAAGATCGTCTCTCGATTTGGAGTTTGTCTCTTCGTGCTCAACATTCCCTGATGAGCCTGTTCGGTCTTGTGCTTTTATCTCTTGTCAGATCGTTGTGCAGCCGCTGTTCTTTGAGATGTCTGAGTAAAGTGGCTGAGAACAAAACACACGGCATCAACGAGATGATTTTAGTCATGAAATGCTGTTTCTGTGAAGGACTGTTAAAAAAACAAGCTCTACGCTGATGATGTCTCCTTCTCTGAGGGGTTTAGTGTTTGTAGTTTTCCACATGAGTGTTTTTCTGAATAAAGAACGGAAGTAAATGTTTTGGAGCAAGTTATTGCTCATGAGTACGAGTAAATTAAGCTAAGTTGTTTGTTGTTTTGTTTGTCAGAGGCAGCGCAGAGTGTCGGGTCCTGGAGAGTGGAGGGAAACGTTTCACCCACCACCAGGAGCAGTGGAGGAGCCGGGGGGTGGGACAGATGGAAGGGGTTTTCAGTTCCTCTTCACTTTGCAGTGGAGGACAATAACTAATACAGATGAACAGCAGTGTAAAAACTTTTAAACGGGATCAGCTGGTAGAGCTGTTGCCTCTCAGCGAGAAGGTTGTCAGATCAAATCCCAACCAGGGGCCTCTCTGGGTGGAGTTTGCATGTTCTCTCCGTGTTGCGTGGGTTTTCTTCCACAGAACAAAAACATGCACGTTAGGCTCATTGGTAACTTTAAATGGTTCCTAGGACAGTAGGCGTTTGTTTTGTTTGTCTCTATGTGTCCCTGTGATGGACTGGAGACCTGTCCAGGTTGTCCCCCGCCTCTCGCACAGTGACTGCTGGATATGGGCACCAGTGACCCCCCCCCAAGGAAGAGGCGGGTAAAAGATAATGGATAGATGGGTGGATGTCTATGAATCTTCACCAGCATCAATTTCATATTATTCTTAGGAGAAAAAAAAAAGTTGACTTTTGTTGTAAATGGGATTTAGTCTCCCCACCACCCCCCCACCCCCCACCCCACCATCCATCCATCATCTTTTACCTGCTTCTTCCTTTTTGTTCATGGGGATTTGTGGTGCCCATGTCCAGCTGTCACTGTACGAGAAGCGGCGTACACCCTAACAGATCTACAGTCCATCACAGGGACACATAGAGACAAACAACCATTTACACTCTCACTCACACCTAGAGACAATCAGTCTAACATGCACGTTTTTGTTCTGTGGGAGGAAAATGGAGTACCTGGAGAAAACCCACGTATACACGGAAAGAACATGCAAACTCCACCCAGAAAGTTCCCGGGCCTGCATTTGAACCAGTGACCTTCTCACTGAGCAGCAGCTCTACCAACTGTCCATCTTTTATTTTCGTCAGTAAAATGTCTTAAGAATATAATAGATCTTTATTGCTACAGCAGTATTAATACATACAATTCATGAAAAAGTATAGCCCTCACTGTTTTTTTTTTTTTTTTTTGGGCTGAACATCTGCTTCCTCCTCTGTCTTCAGGTTCATTCTGGAGAACTGGGTGCTGGACCGATGGGTGCGTAACATTTTGACCGTGTACCTAGTGGTGATCGTAGCTCTGGTTGGAAACGTCTACAAACACTTTAACCCAGCTGATCCCACTCCAAATGCGGTGTTTACGGGTGAGTTTAATACAGTTTAATTTATTATTGCTACTGGAAATTCTAAACGCTGGCTTGAAAATTCATTATAATAATAAAAATATGCTTTTAATTTTGTTGGTCTGACATCATGCCATGGTATGTGTGACCCATGCTGGCAAAATGAGCCAAAATAAACACAAGTTGTAGTAAAAGTCAAAATGCTGATTTTTGCTGTAATTGAGATTTGTTTAAAAATGTGCCACAATCCTCAGGTTTCAGACCCATTGGCAGGCAGGCACTGAGAGCAGGAGTTTAAATTAAATAAGTTATCAAACTTAAATCAAAGGCTGACGATGCAGCAAAAAACTTACAGGCGAGCAAACACTGAGCTGAACAGGACGACAGGTAGTGATGGTAGTATGAAACAAAAGCCTCAAAACATGCTTCGAACCCTGCAGTAAATTTACATCAGGCCACTGCTTTGGAGCCTGTTTTGGTGCATAAGAAGTCACGTGACATGTGACGTCCGAAACACAAACTGTTTTGTTGTCGGAATGAATTGATTGACTGGTTCACGGTCCAATCAGCTGATTCCCTGGCACCGCCTCGTCTCGATTCGGACAGTTCACAGGTTCAGTTTTGAATTGAGTGCTCTCAATTCAAAACTGAATTGATGTTTTATAGTGTTGAGTGCTCTCAACTGAGCGCACTCAACACTATAAAACAGCTCTAAAATGTTTGTAATGTGTTGGGAGAGTAGGTGTGTTTTTGCTGTTGTGTTGTTGATATAGCTGAAATTGTAATTATGAAGCCAGCCATAAAAAGAGGTCGTTCTAACATATGGGAACACTTCATTCTACTTGCTCATGATAAGGTGGTTTTGGCATTTAAATATGTCAGAAAAGCTATAGTAATGTTCAGCATATTAAAACATTTAACCCATGTATTTAATATAATTACAGTAAAATTTTGTATGTAATTTTAAGTCATAAGCCAGAATGGGCTCAAATTAAATTTTTATTTACATTACCGGGTAGTGTATTTCTAGGCAGCATAGTGGCGCAACTGGTAGAGCCGCTGCCTCTCAGTGAGCAAGTCCCTGGTTCAAATCCCTGTACGCCAAACATGGAGATGGTGGAGATGTCATTTCATTGTTATTTTTAAGAATGATAAAGACTCTGACTCTGCCACAGTTACACAAGCACAATACCATTGCAACAATTTTATTAAATCTCTTCAATGCACATTTCTCAGTCTTTATTTGAAAACATGTAAGCATAAATACATTTTCAAACCAGACAAGATAGAAAGTTGATGAATTTAAACAAACCAGTTTTTTATGTATTTTTTTTTACCACTAGTCACTGAAGTTCTTTAGTATTGCCACCAAAAGCACAATGCCTAATTTGACAACAGCATTGCAAAATGCCACAAGAGGTCACTGTAACTGAAGCTTCAACATTCAAGCTTCAACATTTGGCCCAATTGGTTCAATGCTTCATGAAAGCTTAATTTGCTCATCACAAATGACAGGCTTGCAGGAACATGACAGAACATCAGAATAAACTGAACAAAGCAGGTAATAGGACAGATGGAAACAGACAGGGCAAAGGAGGACTGGGGACGTCTGTGTGAGTACAGAACAATGATCGGACCCAGAGTGGTGAGGAAGAGGTTTTTAGTAAGGCAGAGGAAAAGTGAAAAAAGAGTGCACCTGGGCAGGTAGTTGATTAGGGACAGGTGTGAATGATTAGTTAGAGGCTGGAGAGACAGGCTGAGGAGTGAGCGGAAAATGACAGAAATCACAGTCTAATACATAAGGAACAGAATGACACAACAAGAAAGAATGAAACAAAAAGCAGAAGAGGAGAAGACACATAAATACAAAGACAGACAAGCGACAGACTGTGACAAAATGAGCTGATAAAGACAACAGCTAGCAAGCTGAGTAACAAGAATAGCATACTGTCTCCCAAATCTAACTTTAAATAAAAGTTTTCTAACAGGTTTATCTTCAGAAATAATAGTTTATCTTCTAACCCTTATATTTTTCTTTAAAGTTAATGATTTTCTCTGTTGGCTGCTGTAGCACTGGGGCTTTGTTCTGGATAATGTTTGGTGTAGTATTTACTCCTTTGGATGTTTTAGCCTTTTATTGCTGTTATAAATCTGATGTGGATGGCCTTGTTGACAAATAGTATGAGAAAAAGTCCTATAGGACAAAGTGAAATCAAACTTGGTAATGTCCATTAAACAAAAATATATAATGTAACATAAGTGATTGCTAAAATACTCATCCCCTTTGAATGTCCTGTTGTGTGCTCAATAATCAAGATAGAAATATCCAACAAGGTTAAGTCAGTTCCTCTGAAGAAGAAGAATTCATCCAGAGGTGTTGCATCTCTTTTAAAAGCTCAGTTTGTTGTAAAAACTCAGAAAAGTGTTAAAACACACAGTTTGTTGTGTATGGGGCTGCAAAGCTACAAGATCAGTCAAGGAGTCCATGTCCATGACAGAGGACCACTATAATAATCAGAATTAGACAGAACTTGGTAAGAACATGACACAAGTATGCAAGAAAGCAAGTTGCTGGAATGATAGATGCCTCAATTTAAAACAAATCCTAATTCAAATATAGTTTAGCAGAATATGTTGGAATAATAATTCTCATCTATGAACATATGTAACATTTGAAGATCTGCTACTTACTGACAACTAATTCCCAGGTACCACAGCAGATCTGTAGAATTCCAGTGGAGTTCACGCCTTCATGAGTCAGGGCTTTTTGAGCAGAAAAAAGGAAAACTTACTTAATGTCAGCCTGATGGTGATACAATTATGGCTGACTGGGGAACGTAACACTATAGACATATCTGCAGTTATGTCAAAAGTTGATTAATGAGCTGCCCTTTTAAAGCTACACGTTTAATATTTGAGGTTTCATATTGTACTTCTGAAGCAAGAAGTGACCATATTTGGACATCAAAAACGTGAAATTTACTAATGAGTACTGTAATTGGTGATGAAAAATGTAAAAATATATAACACCATGAACAGAAGTTATTATGACTGTAGGTATGTTTGATATGTTTGAATAATTGTGAAGTAGCATCAATGATATTGCACTTTATGGCACTGCTTCAGCAGTCCTGAATCTCAGATGCAGCAATTATTATTTTGTCAAAAGTAGAGCTGATTCAAAGAACAGAATTGATATCTATGGTTGCAATGTGGATGAGCCGTTTCACAGATACTGCCATCTTTAGTGCAAAGCAAGCATTATGGTCCTGTTTAGGGGAACCCAGTGAGTGAATCAGTGTGAAAAGTGGCTGTAGAGATCGCTGTGCCATTTATATATGCAATAATGATCACAGATTCAAGAACAAGTAAGAATACACAGACTAATAAATACATCCCCACAACAAGCTGATTTTGTTTATGAAAATGCTGGTTCGAAAACTCAATAATAATAATAGTAATAATACTTTATTTATAAAGCCCTTTAAAACAACCACAGCTGCAACAAAGTGCTGTACATATAATCAAGAACATTTAAACACATAAAAAATAAAACAGTTGTTAAAACACTAAGATCAATAAAAACAGTGCAGAACAAATTCAGTCTGTGCTAAAAGCCAGTGAGTAAAAATGTGTTTTTAAAAGAG
>JARVGS010000789.1:25892347-25907267 GCA_031762315.1 Hypsolebias antenori | reverse complement strand
GCTCGCACCTTTCTATAGGTCGCAGGGCATGCAAATTAGGCAAAAAGGTGCGACCTATAGTCCGGAAAATACGGTAGCTTTGCTGCAAGTGACAATAAAATTAAACTAGCACCTTCTGACAGAGAATTTACTGCAGGACTGCTGAGTTAGTCTGTACAAGCTGAACCTGCTGCTGACTTGGTGAAAGGATGTCTGCAAGGGGCTTGCATCGATGTGCAAAATATAACATGACGACGGTCAGGTTGAAGGAAATATCGCCCGTTTCAGGCCTTCTAAAAGGTCTCCGTAGCCCTGAGAAGTACGGTGCATATCTAGCATACGCATAAGGTGCTATCCTGTGTTTGAGCTTCATGGGTGTGCCTTTTCCTGTTTGTAGACCCCAGAACATTTAAGAAACTTTGCTACAAACTATCCTCCAGAGTCAGCTGTAACATCTGCCTGCTGCTACACTTTTTCTACCATAGAAGGGCAAATTTTAACATCACTCCAGTTTCCTTTGAAAATCAATGAAACGTCATGTCTCCTCACTAAAACGGCTGAACACAATAAATATGATCATCTTCTGTGTTGTGCTGCGTGTGCACGTGCACTGACAGCAACAGCTTCGAGTGTTTCAGCATCAAATATTTAGTTGGCCATAATTAAAAATACTGAACATAACACCGTAAGTGAGTTTGCTACTTTGCTAAACAGACCAAAAGCTGCATTTGAATTTTCTTTTCATACAGAGACACAAATTATTACAATAAAATACAAATAATTTATTCACTCTATTTTTTAATAAATTAATTTTGTGCATTACATCTTTATTAAAATAATAAAATGAACATTCTGTTGCATTATCTAGCCATATTTAATATCAATTTTGCCTACAACTGACCCAAATGTGAACTGAACACCTGAAAAGGTTGATGTTTGGTGTGATTGTAGTTTCTAAACCGCCTAAAAACTCTTTAACTTTGTTAAATCAAACATTAAAGAGCCCCACTGAACTTTTCATAATCAATAAAAATGAGCACCCAGTCGCCGGCCGACACTGGGTGTTGTATCTCTAACAGTGCATACAATGTTGTGTGTGTGTGTGTATTTCAAATTTTAAAACTATACTGACGTCCCCACTTGGAACCATCTGGAAAATGTGTCTCATGGGGTAACTAAAACAAGTATAGGTGTGTGTGGGTGTGTGTGAGATTTATCACATCAATAACTGCAAAGTGATTATTTTGCCCCTTCTTGAGGTGAATTATTTTTATTCATGTTGACTCTGAGTCATCTCTGCAGAGAACTTTATGAATATAGAAAATAAAATATTCTTACTATGTTTTCCACATATAGATTGCATTGAATGTCATAATTTTATATGTATTATTGCCATATTACTCCTAATCTGATTATTTGAAGTATTTAATGAGCCTCTGTGTTTCTTGTATGTGTGAATATTCAATAAATAAATAAATAGGTGTAAACAAGACGACATGTTGTCTGGAATATTTATTTGCTGCCTTGTTTGGAAAAAGAGCAAATATGAACTTTTAAGCAGTGTTCTTAACTCGGATGTAAATTCCTCAACAAGAACTGGAACAGGAGTAGACCACAAGGTGGAGACACACTAGGGAACACAATTCTGACACGTCTTTCCTTTTTGATAAATTCATTCAACCTTTATTTAGGCAGGTTAATCCCATTGAACCTCGAGGACTCTGACTCTGACTCATTTACAAGAGAGACCTGGCTACAAACAAAGAATGATGACAACAGCAACAGTAGATTTTCATTGGACAATCAACAATAGACAATCATAAGAGAGAAATACAGATTTTTTTTTATAACAAGTTAAAACAAAGATGTAAAATAGCAAAAGATCCGATAGTTAGGGTTGGCTTGAGTTTCCTGAGCTATCCCTTAGATATGCTGCTACAGACTTATCGTATTTTTGTCGTATAAGTTGCCCTGCGACTTATAGGCCGAATCAACTTATTATTTTTTTTTCCCCATATTTATAAACCAATTTTTGGCTGAGATATGACAGTTTTCATTCATTCTGACTGAAAATATTGAACACTACCATTTTTAGCCACTAGATGGCAGCACAATAGTAGTAGCAGTAAGGCATGCTGTTTTATCATGTAATAGGTAAACGTGGCTATAATGACAAATTCCAAACAGTTCCAACACGAAAAAACAACTGGACTTTATTTATTATACTTTATATTGTATTGTTTTTGTCTTTAACTTTTTTTGAATTTTCCATGTCCTGGATGACTGAGAAGCTTCACCAGCTATTAATGACACAATCATCCTGCCATAGTTTCGCCACCTTCATTCTGCTCGCTGCTTGGAACCGTCAAACCAGCTGCACCGCCCGGCGAAATGCAGCTAATTTGACCATTAAAATGTATTTATTGAGCAAACGTTACACTGAGACAAACCTTTGCTATAATTTTGAGCAAACAATTTTTTTAGGTGCTTTTTCTTGTTAAATTTCAAAGAAAAGACCAGTGTTCCTCCTTATTTTTTTCCTCCCTCTGTGCGCTCCTGGAGCACTGAGGCAGGGAATACAGCTGATTTGACCGTTAAAGTGCTTTTACTAAGCAAACGTTAGACTGAGACACACCTTTACTATAATTTTGAGCAAACAAATAATTGTTTTTTAAGTGTTAATCTTGTTAAATTCTTGTTAAAGTCCTCCCGTGCACGCTCCCGCAGTCGCCATTTTGCAACCCATTGATTTTTGACGCAACACAGGCCCACGTTTCTGGGTTATCAGCAGTGACGCATAACAGATGTGATGTATACGGCAAAGTGACATATTTATGGATTTTTTTCACTTTTTTAGACATATTTGGACTGATGCGACTTATAGAGCGGTGCGACGGGTACGGCGGAAAATACAGTAGACGCTGCTGTCTTCTACTCTACCTGTTTGTATTTGTAATTATATTTTTCTTGCTATAGAAACTACATCTGGACCTGCCATTTTGCGTTTGTCTCTATTGCTTTCCTGTCTCTTTCACCCCAGCCAGTCAAGGCAGATGGCTGCCCATCCCGAGTCTGGTTCTGGTTCTGCTGGACGTTTCTTCTTGTTAAAAATAAGTTGTTTTCTTTCCACTGTCGCTTGTGGGATGCTTAGGGTGTGAAATTGCGACAGTAGATACTCAACATAATCTGCTAGTGTCCTTAGTGATAGGAACCCTGCTTACTCAAACCCGTTGATCAATATCCCCTATTGATCCAAAGTCAGCCAGTTATTTCTCCTGTTGATGATCCAGTCCTTTTCTGGAGGTCCAAAGTCCATCCTTACCTATCAACTCCATCTAGTTTACCTGCAAGCTTCAAATCACAATTAAAAAAAAAAAACTATTACAAGATCTATGGTTTCACTAAACAAAAAAAAATTGGTGAATTCAGGACCAGTGTTCTGTTAAGTCCAAAAGCACAAAAAGAGTTCTCTCTCTAAAGCTTAAAAGTAAAAGTCCAACATAAAAGCAGATTCTCTTAACCCTCCCATCACCCCACAGCCAAATGGCCCTACGAACAGGAGCCAGTGGTTAAAAGCTGAAGGCCTAGACTGTGACGGGGTTTATCAGGGTACCATAATGCTTTAAGCTGGGATGAAATGTGGTACTTCAGTCCAAAGTTCATCTGTCCAGCGGGTTGAAAAGTGATCAGGTATAAGAACTGGATTCCCTAAGTTTCCACTTTTAGGCCTTTGGTGCCTTTTTAACACTCAAATTACTTTTATTAGTTGCATTTTATGATGCATGTGAACGTTTTTGTACAAAGCCCTGAGATGACTTCTGGTGTGAATTGAGCTGAACTGACTGTTGGAGACCCTCCAATCTTTTATCCGCTTCTTCCTTTGCGGATTGCAGGGGTCGCTGGTGTCCATGTCCAGCAATCACTGTGCGAGAGGCGGGGGACACACTGGACATGTCTCCAGTCCATCACAGGGCCACATCGAGACAAATGAGACAACCAACCATTCACTCTCTCACTCTAGGGGCAATTTAGAGTTACCAATCAGTCTAACATGTATGTTTTTGGTCTGCAGGAGGAAACCAGAGTACCTGGAAAAAACCTGCACATGCACAGCAAGAACATGCCAACTCCACCCAGAAAGGCCCCATCACCAGGATTTGAACTGGCAACCTTCTCGCTGAGAGACAACAACTCTACCAGCTGAAATTACCAGTAGTTTAACAATTCAGTATAAATATTCAAGCTCCATTAATATGAACCTTGAAGTATAATCATTGATTTTGATGCGTAAAAAGTAACAGAGAACATCAAATAAGACAAATTGCTGAGGAACCTGCAACCAGAAAACAGTTCTGGTCTCTGACTGGACTTTATGTTCTGATGGAAACTGGTCCTTGGTTTGAAACAATTTTTTGATTTTGGCCCCCTTATGTAATTGAGTTTGCCACCCCTGAGCTATGTTGTATGGTGGAGACAAAGACATGGACAAAAAGACGGGAGACAGATTTGGAAGTGGCAGAAATGAAGAAGTTGAGGTTCTCCTTAGGGGAGACAACAATGGATAAGATTAGGAATAGACTGTAAATGGTAAATGGACTGTACTTGTATATCACCTTTCTATCTTATCAAGATACTCAAAGCTCTTTACAGCACAATATGTGCCTCATTTACCCATTCATACAGCACTCCACTAGATCTATACAAAGACTAATCAGTGCTTTATCACATTCTTACACTGATGGGACACACATCAGAGGCAATGAAGGGTTCAGTGTCTTGCCCAGGGACACTTCATTATATGACTGCTGGTGGAATCGAACCCCCAACTATCCCACTGGAATATGTCTACTCTAACCAATTAGCCACAGCTGCCCCAGGAATGAGATCATCAGAGGTACAGCACAGGTTGAACAAGATAAAGTTAGAGAGACCAGACTGAGATGGTTTGGATACGTCCAAAGGAGGGACAGTGGTTTGGACACGTCCAGAGGAGGGACAGTGGTTTGGACATGTCCAGAGGAGGGACAGTGAGTACGTATATTAGTAGAAGGATGTTAGAAATGCAGCTGCCAGGAAAAAGACAAAGAGGTGATATATGGATGCAGTTAGAGAGGACATGGAGATAGTTGGAGTGAGGACAGAGGACACAGAGGACAGAGTGAGGTGGAGGAGGAGGACTTGCTGTGGAGACCCATGAGGGAACAGCCTAAAGAAGAACAATGAAGACCTTTGTAAACACTCTTTAGAGTACAGACTAGTATCAGATGTTTAGAAGTCACTCTCTGGGAGTAAAAATGGACCCTTCCATGAAGCTTAACAGTCATGTAAACAGGATTGTTAAATCCTGTGATTTTTTTCCAGTTGAGGCGACTGTCTAAAGCCCACACTGTCCAAAACTAACCTTGAGACAGTAATACATGCTTTCATAACGTCCAGGCTTCATTACTGCAATACGCTTCTTTCAGACCTCTATTGTACATTTGCAACTGGTTCAAAATGCTGCAGCCTGATTTTAAACTGGTACAGGCAAAAGACAGCACATTACTCTAGTTCTGGCCTCCCTTCACTGGCTCCCAGTTCACTTTTGAATTCATCTGAAAATCCTTCTGTATGTTTTTAAATCTCTGAACAGTTCTGCCCCCTCCTATCTCAATGATCTGCTGCAGCCATATGTCCCACAGCACACTCTGAGGTCAGCAGATGCTTTTATTGGTTTCAGGCACTCATTTTAAGCTCAGAGGTGACAGAACCTTCTCTGTACAGGTCCAAAACTTTGGAATGAGTTACCATTGCATGTCAGGCAGGCTCCCTCGCTTATGGTTTTTAAGTCTTGCTTAAAAACCCACTTTTATTCCCTGGCTTTCGATCCGGTGTGAGTTGATTTGAACTTGTATTCTATTATGTCATTTAGTTCTTATCTTTACCTATTTGGATCTATGCTGTGTCCTTTGCTTGTTTTTGATTTTGCTGTTGGGCTTGTTGCTGTTTTTAAACGCTTTACAAATAAAGTGCTATGGTATAGATTCCAGTAACGCGACATCAGCCGACGTGAACAACGCAATGCATTTTCCATGGAATGGTGCGGTGCGAATTAGTTTACATGATCACACATGAAATCACGAAGAAATGGTGAATGCTTGCTGTTATCAACTGCCACAGTCGTTCTCACGGTTGTAGGGGAAAACGTCTCGCAAACGGAGTGCGTTTTTTTTCCAGCTTGGAAACAACACAGTGGAACAAAGGTCACCGAGCTAACAAAGAGACATCGCATGGCATAGTTGTAAGATGAACAAACATCACCTTCAGTAATATTTCCCAACACGTTTGTGTGTTCACGGCATTTTCACAAAGGTAAGGATTAAACAAATGATGTTTAGTCTACGTGGTGATTAATTACTGTACATGGAGCTGTTGGCTCGTTCCTATCAGCTGCTAGCTTGCTAACTTTACACAACCTGCAAAGCTACATCCATAATTCTCTCTATTTCAGCATACGGATTTCTTGAGTCTCATCCTGACTGCTAAACAGCAGAACAGTAGTGTTTTTGAAGGTGCAATGACCAAACGTGATGCAGTCTTACAGTAGATGAGAGACGTGTGTGTGTGTGTGTGTGTGTGTGTGTGTGTGGTGTTCACCTACCTCTGTGAGAAGAACGACGGTTTTCTGGTCATGGACTCTGAACATCTCCATTAGTAAATTGAAGGTGAGCTTTGAGAGATTGATCCTGAACTGTTCAAACGTGTAGGCGCTACTAGCTAAACAAATCTGGAAACGTTAATGGCGGCAGCTCGTTCGTATCACTTGTCCTCGCACGGTGTTCGTACGGTCAAGCCCATTAATTTACCCATATTTTCTTTAAGTAGCGCTCCTTTGCTTCTTTGCTTAGCTTTTCACAGTACACAGCTGCCACTTGTTGCTTGTCCTACAACATGGCGGCCGCTACCCAGAATGCAATGCGCCATTACGTAGCCTGTTCTTTAAAAAAGTTCCGTTTCGATGTCACGTGAAAAGTTACGTTTTTGGCACTAAAGGCTTTCCATATAACCCTGCACTGTGCGCAGTGAATCGTGTTCGTGCACGCGCATTTAAGTTTACGTCTTTGTCGTTGCTGTGGAGAAAACAGCGCACGTGAAGCTGATCGTTTGCGTGTTTCGTGCGTTGCTGTCCGCGCAGACTGACGCGTGGATGTTTCTGTGAACACTTGGAGCTTGTTGTCGTGGAGAAACGCGGAAGTGAGAGAAGTGCGGAGTTGTTTGTTTGTTGCAGCACCTCCTCCTGCAGCCTCCAATCAAAGCCTGCGCGAGGAGGAGGCTCCCGCACGAAACCTGCTGCTGCTGCAGGGAGGCGCGCCTTCAGTCCGAACAGTCAGGCTCGAGAAGTTCTGCAGGTCCACGAACACACCCTCCGACCATGGCGACTCCTCTCAGCGACCAGGAGAAGCGCAAGCAGATCAGCATCAGGGGGATCGTGGGGGTGGAGAACGTGGCCGAGCTGAAGAAGGGCTTCAACCGCCACCTGCACTTCACCCTGGTCAAAGACAGGAACATCGCCACTCCCAGGGACTACTACTTCGCCCTGGCCCACACCGTGAGGGACCACCTGGTGGGGAGGTGGATCAGGACCCAGCAGTTCTACTACGAAGCTGACCCAAAGGTACAGGCCAGAGGAGTCCTGAGGAGCAGGGACATGTCCTCCCTGTGTGTGTCCTCTGGAGGACACAGAGGCGCCTCCACGCCAAACATCTCAGTCCCAGCTGTGCTCCAAGAAGTTTTAAAGTTTCTTCTTGTTTCCAGAGGGTCTACTATCTGTCCCTGGAGTTCTACATGGGCCGGACTCTGCAGAACACCATGATCAACCTGGGTCTGCAGAACGCCTGCGATGAAGCCATCTACCAGGTGAGACCTTGGGAGGCCTGACCTCCACTGCTGCACACACAGAAGCTGTGAACGAACACAACT
Organism: Hypsolebias antenori; assembly: GCA_031762315.1. Lineage (NCBI taxonomy): Eukaryota > Metazoa > Chordata > Actinopteri > Cyprinodontiformes > Rivulidae > Hypsolebias > Hypsolebias antenori. Next base: position 25,899,329 of record JARVGS010000789.1, on the reverse strand, counting down.
GAATGTTTACGTACACCGAGTTCACCCTGTCAGCGGAACGACTGCCACAACAATTTCTGCTGGATGAAAACAGGAGCAATGAAAAAGTCTTTAGATCTTTGTGATGAATTCTCCAGAGTTCCAGGTTTCAGTGTTTGGACTGGTTTGGTCCAAGTGTCTGACTCAGGTCAGATGTTTTGGGTTTTCTCCCAGAACATTCTACATCTGTTTGTTGGACTTTAGTCCCGGTCCTCCTGACAGAACTGGTGGACCTGAGTCAGGTTTGTTGTCTTTTATATATGGGACATAGATCAGGACTTTAGGACGGATGCTCCAGAACATGGACTTCCATCCATCCTACCATCCATCCATCATCTTTACCCACGCCTTCGGTTTTGGTTCGAGGGGGTCACTGGTGCCCATGTCCAGCCATCACTGCGCGAGAGGTGGGGGACACCCTGGACAGGTCTCCAGTCCATCACAGGGTCACCATTCATTCGCTCTCTCAGGGACAGTTTAGTTACCATTCAGCCTAACATGCATATTTTTGTTCTGTTTCTTTACCTTAATGCGTCTGTCTGCTGAGGGACATTGTCCATTAGAAGACACATTTGTGTCCAGCTTCTTGGTTTTCAGATGATGCTTCAGTGTGTCCACATCATGATCTGTCCTCACGATGCTGTCGTTTTTATGAAGTCCATCAGTCCCTCCTGCAGTAAAACTGCCTAACATCATGATGCTGCCCACTCCCGTACAGTGTCCTCCTTTGTCCTCCAAATGTAATGATGGACATGAAGGACAATCAGTTCAGTTTTAGTTTCATCAGACCACTGGACATGTCTCCAGACTTTAAGGTCTTTGTCCCTGTGTGCATTTATAAACTAATCTAGTTTTTTGTTGCTTCTGAAGTGATGTTTTTGTCCTCATGAGTGTCCTTTCAGTCCATGTTGGTCCAGGACTTGTCTCAGTGTGGATGAAGACTCTGTCCTTTCAGTCCATGTTGGTCCAGGACTTGTCTCAGTGTGGATGAAGACTCTGTCCTTTCAGTCCATGTTATTCAGGTCAGGACTCGTCTCAGGAGCACAGAGCCATCTCCTTCCTGAGCGGTTTGATGGGGGACGTTCTCTTGATCGGCGTTGTGGAGGTTGATGATTCTCTTCCTGACAGCTTGGCTATTTTTTTCTTTTCGGTGATGCCACACAGAGTAGCCGAGTGTTTTGAGGTGCACCTTCAAACAAGTCCTCAGGTTTGCTTCCAATTAGCTCAGATGTTGTCAGTTCACCAGTGAAAAGCTTCCAAAGCCATGACATGATCATTTGAGCTTTCCACAACTGTTAGCAATGTTACTGTATGCAAATTTGTGACTCTTGGTTGTCTTTTTATAGATTGTATGTAAACCTTTTGGTTTCAAATGTGCTTTCCTGCATCAATGGAGTCGTTCCAGATGTGTAATCTGCCCATGCCAGAGTCGCTAAGGCACCCCTATATCATCAGAGAGGCAGGCTTTTGACTCTGCAGATAACAGGCTGGTTGGTCTCTAATCATTAGTATGGAAAATTTAATTTCCAAAAATAAATGGAAGCTTTTAATTTGTCTGACCACAGAACAGATTTCCACTTTGCCTCAGTCCATTTTAACTGAGCATCCTTTGACCCATCTGAACATGTCTTCTTCTTTGCATGATAGAGCTTTGTCCTGAATCTGTGGACAGTGTGGTTAAATGGGTTTACCGACCTGAGTTATTGTTGCTCCAGCTTTCCATACAACCTGAATCTTATATTTCTGAGGCTGTCCTGATGTCAACATGCTTTCAAACGTAAAATCCACCTACAAAGCATGAAAGCATTATTCCAGCGTAAACAAAGCTTCTTCGGCCTGATACACCAATGACTTGGTGTTGCACTTGGAATATTTCTAGGTCATGTAACATAACCCACACAGGTTGTGTGCTGTTGTTTTAAATATTTTATTAGTCATCTGATTCAGCAGTTATCAGTTAGAATATTTGTCTCTTGGCATTTAAGCTCTTTGGTGTTTGTATCAGCCATATGTTCGAGAGGAGACTAGCAGTGTCCGGTGTTTGTGCCACTTGATATGCTGTTAAAAAGGTTTCAATGAAGACTCGACTGACTTTACTCTGGGGGTCTAGGTATGGTGTGGCCATGTTCATACAAAGAAACAAGAAAACATTATTTAGAACTCAAACAAGGGCTGCACAAATATTGCAAATTTAAGCAAGTTTAAATTGCTGGTGATGACGATTAGAGGTTTTAAGGAGTGAGGGAAATGTTGGTTTTACTCAGTTTACGTAGTCACCACCATTTTAAATGATATTGCACACTAATTTTTTCAAAATCGCGCAGTGCAAACTATAATCATCTATCATGTTTAAACATGGGAGAATTCATGGTTTCAAGCTACAGCAGTACCTGCTCCCGCGGCGGTTCACTCCAGATGTTTTTGGATATGCTGCCTCAATATGAGTTGGACAGACCAGCCACCAGAAAGCCCTGCAACATTATTTTCTGTTCAAAGCAAATACAACACAGTAGTTAAGGTCCTGCCCACTGCTGGCACCCAGCTCCACTCAGCCCAGTTTATGGGACCAACCTGTTCGTGATTCCAAGCTAACCGCTGTGAGGTGACGATTTGGATGTAAGCAGACAGCAGCCGTCGATTGGCCATTAGAGCTTCGTCACTGGCTGACTCGCCCTGTAAAACTGCTAGCTAAATCTGAACTGCCCACTTTCTCAACATGTTGACGGACGGCGCCAAAAGAAATGAGCAAATTTACCAAGAGAAATCGGAGATGATGGAGCAGCATGGCTACACCTGCAGTTATAAGCAGCCAGGATGAGCTAATGAAATTGGAGTCGGCTTATAGGGTGATTAAGGGCCACATTAGGCAGAGTGGCTCGAACACAATGACCTGTTACGATCCTGCTCACAGAGCGGGGAAACGGTGGCAGTTCACCTCCACCTGAGAAGAACTGAAAAGAGGAGAGTCGGGTGGAGTTGCACTCATCACTGGTGAAGCAGCCAGTCAAAAGACCCAAACAGCTACAACTCCATCCTTTTAGATGATCCCAGTCTGAAACACAGTCCTCCAACGAATGCTGGGTCTTTGGTTTTATTGCGTTGCTTTCCTGATGACAAGACCTCCATTTGTGATCATTTTTGTTGTACAGGTTTTGATAAACTCCAGTCTTTCAGATTTTTCTCCTGCCGTTTCTCATGCCGTAGTGAGGTGTGTTTGGCTGAAGCACTTTCATTTGTCTTTCTGTCATAAACAAACGGACCAACCGTCTGATCCAGGCGTGATAGTTCTGCTCGTCTGCCGTGGCCTCTCTCCATACAAAAGGGCCAGCCCCCACCGCCAGACACGCCACTGGTGGAATGCTGCGCCTGGTATTCTCTGAGCTCTCAGGCTGACGGTCTCAGTGGCTGAAATACGATTCAGCCTCTGTCTAAACATGTGTTTCACTGTGGGTGTGTTCAGGGCCAAAATAACAGTGGAAACACCTCGCATACAGAGAAGCCCTCCATTGGCCTGCGTTGCATGAATGGGCTTTAATGAGCACCCCCCAATGCTTAATGATTTGTTGCAAAAAAAAAAAAAGCTGGGGAGCTTTATAAGTTGTAAACAAAGACTGCGTTCAACATACGATAATTTGAAATAACTTTGAGTGCAGACAAAAATGTAACTTTTTAAACAAGGTTTTGTTTCTTGTAAATTTACCTTTACCAACAGACTGCGGATGTTTCCAAATTAAAAAGATTTTCTGGTTTTAAACATAATTATTATTACTATTTTTTTATTTAGTGAATTTCATCTGGTTAACCGTTTGAGCTGTCTTTGACTAAAGCTTTGACAAATTTGATTCAAAGCAGAACTTTTCATTTCCACGTATATTTTAAGTGCAATAATATGACTTTTGTATTTTGTAACTTATGTACATTTGTATATTTTTCCCCATAGAAACACACTTCCTTAAAAACTGTTCTCTTTAAAATCTGTTTTAGCTGACTGGCTTTTATTTTTTATTTTTTTTGTCATTTAGCTAACCTTTCTCCACTCTTAGCTTTTAGCTATTTTTAGTTCTTTTAACCCTTTTATACATTTAGCTTTAACAAACATTTTTAATAGCCATTTAATGTTTTGATACTTTAAACCTATTAGCTAGCCTTTGCCACATTTACATTGTAGTTAGCATTTTCTGCATTTAGCCACTTTTTTTACTTACATTTACAAACTGTTCCCTGGATGAGTTGTTTGGAGTAAAATTAGAAGTTTAGCTCCGTAAGGTGTTAGCTTAGCTTCGTGTTTTAACGTGTACTTGTTAGCAAAATAACTCAAAATCCACCGGACAGATTCAGATCAAACTGGCAGAAAGTAAGCACTGGATGGACATTTACAACTGATTAGCGTCTGGAGACGTTTGAGCTAAAATTAGATTTATTTATCATTTATTTTCGCAGCGAAACCGTTTGGAAGACCGTGCGGGTGCACGTAGCAAAACTAATTTTTAAATCCAGCTTATTTGACAATTACATGCATTTATTAAGGAAAAGTTCAGCTAAGACACATCTTTGCTATGATTTTCAGCAAACAAATATTGTTTTTACCGTGTTAATCTTGTTAAAGTCCTTCCGTGCACTGCCTGCTGCCACAATCCTTTTTTGGCAAGACACCGCCCACATTTTTGGGTTGTCAGCGGTGACACGTAACAGGCGACGCGTCAGCGGTGACGCATAATAGGTGTGACTTATATGGAGGTGCGACATGTTTATGGATTTTTCCAAATTATTGGACAAAATTGGACAAAGCCACTTATAGGGCGGTGCGAATTACACGGCGGAAAATACGGTACTAAAGGGAAAAAAAAAAAACTAGTTTAGGAGATGCTAGTTAAAAGCAGCAAAACGTTAACTAAAAGTTAAAGTAGAAAAAAGGTAGCAAAAATTAGTAAAAACTAGCTGGATAAAGCTTTAAAAACTAAACGTAGCCGAATGATAGCTTGAAGTTGCAAAAGGCTGCTAAAAGTAGGGTGACCAGACTTCCCCGATTTCCAGGGAGAGTTCCCGTTTTGGACGACCTATTCCTGGTTCAAGCTGTCCCTGGAAATGTCCCTGATTCTAGTGTTTTATGAATGAGAAAAAAAAATGTTACGTGTAGACTGTTATTACAGTAGTCGGTATAAGCGCAAGTGAGTATGTTGCGCGCAACAATAGCTGTCATGTAGCTGTTAGCATTACAGACAGAGAGGAAGAAGAGTCAAGTGTGCCACCTTTAAAAAGAAGGAGGAGGAGAGAAAAGTGTGAGCTTGTCACCACCGATAGGGAGCTGTGAACCGATTTACTTTGTTTGAACTGGGCTGATCCTTGCCGTGATAAATATTTGGTGTTAAGTTTAACAGACGAACTCGGACACAAAGAGTATTTTCTTTGCAAAGGGAAGAGCAGATAAGAGACAGCCTTTTCTCTCACTCTCTTCAGCTGGCTCAGCTGCTCTGCCTCTGCTTCCTTTTATTTACTGACAATGATAGGCGTGATCATATACAGTATATGATAATAACATGCTTGGTTACATTCTTAGACAGTGACTCACTGTCCGTAGCTGAGGTAGAACTCAAGTTACCCAACATGTTATTGTGAATAAGCTGGTGTTATTTAAAGATTCCTCATGAGGAAAAAATTATCACATGAGATGAACTTATTTTATAAGGAAAGTATAAAAGCATAAAAAGAAACATAATAAGAATATAATGTAAACGCATAAAAAGAATAACACGGAATTATCAGAATCGTTTTCCTAACATTTCCCCCCTGTTGATCAGTTTATGGAATGTGAATACATCAGTCTAGCACCATTTGTTTACACATTTTCAATGCAGACATCATTAAACCTTTCCCAAATCTGTCCCTTTTGGGGGAGCTATCCTTTTCTGATTGGAAGGTACACTGTTACCATGACATCTGACTCCTCCTCAAAGGCTAACACCAAAACTCATATATCTAGATTTCTCTACTGCTAGAATCTTCTGAGAATGACCAAAACAAAACAACTTGCAGTAAAACAAGTTCATTTAGGCGACTAAAAAAAAAACAACAACATTCCTAAAAAGTACCACTCCCCAGTGTTTAAGTCTGATTCACACAAATTTGTTTATATTCTAATTTAAACATATGAAACTGGTAAGGATAAGATTGTTTTGGTTTTTAATTACCATTAATTTCAATAATTATTTTAAGGCCTTACAACATCTTGCAAGATTAAACCAGTTCTAAGAAGGTTATCCAACATGTTTTCCTCAGAGTTTTGAACACATACCCCTTAGATTGGTCAAACCTGTTCTACTGCTGACTGAAACAACACACGATTATACTGGTCAATTCAAAACATAAATAAATCTCACGTGTCATCCCTCTTTGTAAAAATAGTAAGCAGCCTGTTTGTTAGGCCAGTCAAAAGAGGAAAAGGTTTAAACATTGAATCTTGCATTAAGAAATATTTCATCCTTAGAGTATGGATCACACAAGGTGAGTACGGTACTTGTGCTTTATTTCCTATGAATGCTGTGTGAATGCTGTGGAAACCCTCCCCCCAGGGCTGATGGTTATATCCTCTGTTTTTGGAAGGAAACCACGACATCGCCACATGCCTCTAATGACGGCAACCTGCAAAGTCCCACTCAGCATCCTTTACAAATCTAGAACAGATAGTAGACTGTTTCACCATGGTTCTGAGCCTTTTTAATAAAAACTTTTTTGTATTCCGTTCTCTCCAAATTGACCAAATAAAAGACAATCCATTTAATTCAATTCAATCAAGTCTATAGCATTAAGTTCTTCGGCCTGTCTCATACATTTATGTATCATGATGTCATCAATATGTTGCCATTTCTGTGCTGAGGTTTTTTTTTTTCCAACTTTCACACTGTCCCAGTTAGGACACAGTGTGAGATATGTATTTTTTTTTTTTTTTTTTTTTTTTTACGCCTAC
>JARVGS010000789.1:25836129-25848831 GCA_031762315.1 Hypsolebias antenori | reverse complement strand
TCTATGTGTTTTACATTGAAAAAACGTGTTTAAAAAGACGTTACGGCCACCACGTGCGAGCAGTTTTGGTTTAAGGTTAAATCGGTATCCAGCCGGGCCGTTATAACGGAACTCGGCCGTAAACCGAGGGTTACCTGTAGCGGTGGGTTGTCTAAATGATCAGGGAGGACCATTCTAAGTGAACGGCTCAGTGAGGTCCTCAGACGGGCTCTGGTGGGACACAGAGAAGACGGGTCTCTAGAGGACATGTAGTAACGAGGTTTCTGGCTGTGGGGTGCACCCTTTTATTGTCTAATTAACTTGGCCCTCGTCGTTCACATTGACTCAAAATAATGTCACGACCAGCGATGCTGTTTGTTCTAAGACTACGCTAAAAGCATGTAGGTGTGCAGAAAACGTTCCATATTAGTTAGACGGACCAAGATCCTGGAGCTGGACCCATCAAGACTTGAAGCTGGAACTGCTTTAAGGTGGCTCTCACAGTCTTGAGTTTTGGGGCTTGCACAAACAATTTTCTATTTTTTAATTATTTAAATCAGCGGTTGATGTTTTCATCTAGAACGCTAACATTTCTTGTTTTGGCTGAACAGAAGGTGAGACTAGAGACGGCGTAGAGCCTCTGTGATGACGTGGAGCTGTGTTTTCTAACCCCCCCGTGCCTTCAGATTAGCTGACAAGTCCTGATGTTCTTTCTTTTCTAGGTGACTCAGGAGATTTCTGATCCAAGCAGAGTCTTCCGCCTCCTCGGCTCTGACAGGTTGGTACAAACAGCTACGTGTGCACAGCTGGGATTAACCTCTGAAAAAACTAAACCGTTTGGTTCTAAACTTATCTCTGACATCAGTTTGTCTCGGAGCATTTTAGTTATTTGATTAGATTAAGTCCAGCCCCTCCCTTGGGTCTTTGTGTTTTTCCATTACCTGGATACCAGTCTGTTCACTCCTGGTGGATCTACTGTCACGTTTGTCTCTTCATCCTTCTCTTATTGTCACGAAGACGTTGGGACCAATCATTTCCAGTCACGTAAGAAAAATTCAGATCAGATCCTCTTCATGAAGGTAAAATCCACACGGAGGGAACTGTGCTGAATATTTCTGTAAGTCCAGTTTTAGTGAGCTCCATTGATCTGACATTGCATGAAACTCTGCTGAGCACAGACTGAAGATCTGTGGACCTTCTTTAAAACCTGCACCCCAGATCTCTCCAGGACAGTTCTTAAACACAGAGGAGGGATTTGAAATGTTAAAAATATTTGGATATAAAGAAGAAATGGCTCCTCGTTGAAGGAAACACTTCTTAATCTGAGGGATTAGGAAGAGTCAGGATGATTTGAGGACGAGCTACAGACATCGTGTCATGCTTGAAGGTATCTGCAGTCTTTTTTTTTTTTTTTTTGGACAGGATTTAGTTGTTAGAAGCAAAACTTGAAAGTGTTGTCCAGTATGGATGGAGAAAAAACTCCATGCAGTCTGAGCCTCATCAGTGTCTTCAGGCCAACATGGCCTCTAAACTGAAGCCACATTTTAAGGCAGGCGCCACGTTCTGATTGTTACAAGAGTCATTGTAAAGTTTTCAGGCTCCAGATGAGCAGAATTTCATAAAACATTCATGTTAGGGGAATTAATTCTTATCATATCAACCCCAAACATCCAGATTTCTTTAATTAGTTAATAGTAGAAGATGTTGGTTAGCGTTGGGTTCTGTTACACCTGACGGTACAGCCTGGGGGGTTTCTTGCATGAAAAGCTAAAGGGAGAAAAACTAAAATACAGTGAAAACTGGGTTACCGTGTTAAAATCCAAAATGGCCACCGCCATAAATGTTTATATATTAATCTTTTGAGTTGGATGACTTGAAAAATTAGCAACATGCCGACCTCCTTTCAGGTTTGTGGCTGCATCTAGGTGTAAGAATTTATTTTTCTATTGCTTAAAAGTTGAATTTCCACAAACGATAGAGGTAGCCAAAGATCAATCTCTGGTGGCCATGACCACCTCCTGGCTCCTCCACGGCTCCTGATGGAGGAGACAATGTGTCGTGGAAAAAAAAGGATTCCCAAAACAACCAGGTGTCGTCTTCATCAGATTTATTCCAAAGTTTTGGAGAACAGCCAACAACTCAGAGAAGATCAATCCCCGTTCTGAGCTTCCTGTGGTCAAAACTGTTGTTGAATTCACCCGGGTGCCAGGAGGGGACATCGACTCACATCATCGTGTCGCTGTGCTCCAAGATGATTGGAGCTTCTGACAGACCATCTGATTCTTCGACTCTGTGAACAACAGTCTGCTGCTTCATGAAACGTCTTCTATCAAGCAAAACATGATTACCCTTTGGCCTCAGCTGATCAGACACGTGAGGGTTTTGACTGAAGGGTGAACTGATGATGGTGTTCCACAGGGTCGCCAGCGACGCTGCCTACCTGTGGCAGCAGAGCGTCGCCCGCCTCCCACCCAGCCCCCCATGTTTTATTCACTGGTGCCTGGGCACTGCCAGCCTGGTTTGAGTGTCTCTCCTCAGCTCTGTAATTTCATCTACTGGACCGGACGGTACCGGCTGTCGCTCAGCTGCTCTCCTGTCACCAGCAGACAGATTGCATGTGACGATGCGCTCACCCCTGTCCTGATCTGACATGTTGTGTTGCTGAACGTGCACGACCGTTGTCTGAACGCCGATACGTCGACGTGCCCGACACGACCCGCTGTCAGCTCCGTGTTAAAGATCTGGCTTCCGCTCTGCTCCGCTGTCTGCTTCTGCAAAGACAAGAAGGTGGTGGACTGTTGCACATGCACGCTTGTAGTGTTAGCAAAATACCTCCTGACATACTAAGTGGGTTTTAATGAAACTCTTGACGGTAATTGTTCGAAATTCATCTACGACTGATCGTCCCTCATCGCAGCGAGAACAAGGGGAATTGGAAATGCCCCCGTCTATCCATGCACGTTGTGTCCGTGCACGTTGTGAACATGAAAATAAAATACGTAAGGTTCCGACTGCCATTTGGCCAACGAAAGGTTTATTTTGAAAGTTGGGTTATCACATTAAAATCCAAGATGGAGGATCTGTCCAGAGGACCACCAGGAGCTGCTCAGAGCTGGACTTCATGGACGAGTGGACAGGAAGAAGACATCAGGCCTGTGTAAGAAGGTGCTGTGGTTAGAGGAGTCCAATCATACCACCTCCCGTCCTGCTGAGAACTTCGTCCCTACAGTGAAGCACGGTGGTGGCAGCATCCTGCTGTGGGGAAACAGGTTCAAGGGACGATGGAGCAAAGAACTGAAAAATTCTTGAGGAACTTGGTGGAGTCTTTCAAAGATCTGAGATGGAGGTCTTCCTTCCAGCAGGACAATGACCCTGAACACACCGCTGAAGAACCCTCCTCTGGTCCTGGACTGGTCCAGAACTCAGTCCAGCTGAGGAGCTCTGTCTTAATTTATAGACCGTTGGACAGAAACACCGTCCAACCTGAAGGAGCTGGAGACGTTTGGACATGAAGAATGGACAAGAAGTCCAGGAGTGCGATGGACCAGGACCCTGGATCCAGACCTGATGTTGGAACTGATGTCATCAGTGTTGGGGGGTGAACACTTGCACATGCACCGTTACTTAGTTTTATGCTTTTAAATGAGTTTTCATTCATTTGAAGTATTTTTTAAATGATTCATTTTGTCAAATGAAATATAAATATTAAGGACATGTCATGGAGGACAGAGGACATGTCATGGAGGACATGTCATGGAGGACAGAGGACATGTCATGGAGGACAGAGGACATGTCATGGAGGACATGTCATGGAGGACAGAGGACATGTCATGGAGGACATGTCATGGAGGACAGAGGACATGTCATGGAGAACCCTGTAGATGACAGTAAAGATGTTCTATCAGTTTTCTACCCGCTCGTTTAAATAACTCCATGCTTGTTTTCTTGCAGGGTGGTGGTTTTGGAGAGCCGGCCCACAGACAAACCCTCGATCCTGAAGAACATTTACATCCTCGCGGGTCACGAGAACAGTTACTGAGCCTCCTCCAGAACCAGCTCCTCTTCGCACCGTGAGGAGCAGCTCAGTCTGGGAGGAACCTCCAGGTTTGGACCTGCAGCTTTGACCCCATTGTTGGGAGATTGGGTGCTGACCTCTGGACTCTTGAGGACCAGCGTTCTTCAGGAGGTCGACGTGGACCGGAGCAGAAAAGCTCAAAAGAACTTTGGAGCAGTGTTTTTATGACTGTACTGTGAAGTGAGTCCAGTTTCCTCCAGGGGTTCTCGACTAAAGTGCCATTAAAACTCACAGTGATTGTATTATAAACAACGGGAGAGTAATAATAGTCTTTAAGCGGATCGTTACCGGCAGCGTGAGGTTTTACCGTGGTTCAACGCCCAGGAGCATTGTGGGAGTTGAACCAGTATTTATGAACCTCGTCTTCAGAGGGAACGCTTGGTTTCCCTTCACTGACGAAGTGACGTTATTTTTACTTCTTTGTGACGTCGTCGTCTCCGCAGCGTTTTTAGAACTTGGATATGATGTACGTCTTCTCTTCTTTTATTGACCTTTTACTTCCTAATATTTGCACCATTTAAGCACTTTTGTACATGTTTTTTATTTAAAATAAAAAGACAAAACGAGGAGCGACGCTAGGTTTCATCTGCATTCCCTCTGAAAAACGTTTCAAGTTTACCTTGTTTGTAATAAAAGCTTTAACGTGGCGGCACCAGCTGTGGCTCGTGTTGTGAGGCGGGAGCAACGGATCGCGGTTCTGCTGGGAGCGCTGGAGACGGGTGAGTGTTTGTTTCCGTTCTCTTCCTGTTCGGACCCGCTCCCCTCGGACTGAGCTGCTCTAATTGTTCTCGGCGAGGCGGAACTCTGAATCCTGACGTCACCGTAGAACACTCATCCAAAAGGCTGACGAGACCAAAACTAGATCAACGGCGGTTTCTGCGGAAATGCAGCATGAACCAGGAGCGCCACCAGGGGGGGAGCAGTGGGGGGGCAATGGGCCCCGTTAAAAAAAAAAAAGTAATGTGAACTGTAAATTTAAAAGATGAAGTCGACCTGTGTGCATCAGAAGATGATTCCCTGATGTCGAGACATTTTAACAGAGGGTGAAATGTGCGTGACTATTGGGATTTAACCACACCATACCATAATGTACCATACCATAATGAACCATACCATAATGAACCATACCATACCACTTTATTTATAAAGCACTTCAAACAGTGACAGACACCAAAGTGCTGTACAGGGACAGATGGAGATAAACAGCATAATGATAATAATAATAACGGCTTATAAATCTGACAATCATCAGCATAACGATGAATCAAAGGACTGTTTCCTCAGGATAGAACCCCCCCCCCCAAAAAAAAAAACAATGTGAAGTGTAAATAATAATAAATAATTATAATAAAGTCGACCTGTGCATCAGAAGATGATCCTTACCACAAATATTCAGAAATTTAGTTTTGGGTTTGATGCCACCTCAGCAGTTTCAATGACCAGATTCAAAGAGGACAATTATGAAGTAGTTGGGAAAAAGTATTTATTTTAGAAAAATATGTGTAAATTAAATAAGTTTAAAAGAATAAATGTTACCAATACTAAACGTTAATTACTTATTCTCCAGCAAGTCAAAGGTTTCAGTGTGGGTGATTAAAATAACTCGACAGTGACAATAAACAGGAAATCATGTTGTAAATAGTTGAAGGTGTATAAACGTTGTTGAACGAGCTGCGTCGTAAAGCAGATGTGAACAGTCTGAACGCTTTAGAAAGCTTCACACAATAATTCTTGATGCATCGTCACATCTGCTCAGGTCTGGAAACAGAAAGCCCCACAGCTCCTTACTTTTAAACCTCATGTTTCAAAATAAAGCTTTAAAAGACTTGAAATCATTTCTGCAGGAACGTGTTTGGAGAAGCTTCAAAAACAAAACTCAGCAGCCGTCTGCCCATTGAGCTGAACGTTTTCATGTCCGCTCAGGCTGCAGGTTAGACACTTACTAATGTAGAAAAGAAAAACAAATCTGGTGTGTAAACAGCCCTGTTCTCTCCCTGTGGGCGGAGTCAGCTGTTACCGTGGAAACCAGATACAGCACAAGTGAAGGTCCCAGACGACACACTAAACCAGACATCCGGTGGTCTTCCCCTTCAAAATAAAACCAACCACGCCTGCTGAGAGCCGTTGAAGGAATGCACGTCGCCCGCAGGAGGTTTAAACTGATTGTCTCATGAGGACGTTGTTTTGGTCCAACCTCGTGAATTCTGTTCCCCACAGTCTCCTAAAGCTTCAAAACGTCACTAGACCTGTTGGCACTCGGCAGTTGTGTTGAGGATGACTCCCGGCTACTACCACGTCTAACTTTATCTCGGTACTTGAAGTCACCGTCTCCTGAATGAGCTGAAAGTTTTGATTAACGGCTAAAATCATGTCAAAGAGCAAACAAATAAAAAAGTTGAAGCTTCAGTTGCTTTAAGCTTTTACTGGAGTGTCTGTTAAATACAAAAACAGTGATTATGTTTACCACCAGAAGACGGAATAGAATTTATTCACATCTTTGCAGCAGAGACTTTTATTTTGAAAAGCCCGACAGGAAGTGGGGGTGACCCTGTGGGACTTGGTGCCTTGAAGCTCGTGCAGCTGTGAGCAGAAGATCTGCGTCTGCAGGAGGACGAGGAGCTGGATCAGAACATCTGCAAACCAGTGAGTCCAAACTCTTCCTTTTATTCTGAAAATCTGGTCCCTGGTACCATGAGGGGGTTCTGTTGGTTCTGTTGGACCACACAGCTGCTGCTCTTCTTATCTAAAGTCACAATCTAAAGTTCAAAAGTCCAGCTGGAACATTTCCTTTGAATCGTTTGTAAATGAGTTGTGTTTCTGTTTTATTTGTTCAGCGAGAGTCCGTGCAGGAAAATGAGCTCAGAGTGTGCAATGCAAATGCTTCATTAAGCCCAACTGGGGAGGCAGGTGTAGGGTTCCCCCCCCCCCCCCACCTGCTGAAGAGCTCACCTAGACATGTTGGTCCCTGCAGGGCGAGCTGCAGCGTGGCTGCTCAGAAGAACTCCATCCATCCGTGGAGCAGAGGCTGCTGAGAAAACAGCTGAAAAGCTTCCATCCCTGAACTTGTTAACAGAGCTGAATTTAATCTGCTGACAATCACTAACAGCAGGAAAACAGCTGGAACAAGGCTGAAAAGAGCACATGAGCTGAAGCAGAGGCTTAACGGATTACACAGAGTCTGAAATCAGCAAAAGAAAGTGGCTGTAAAAGCTTTAAAAAAGTTTAAATTATTCTAAATGAGCAGAAAGATTTTCAGAAACAGCTAAAATGAGCAGGAAAGTACCTTTAAAAATGGATGAACATAATTTTGCTTAAAAAGCTGGAAAGAGGATGAAAAGCGAACACAAAGAGGCGAAGTTAGAAGAAAAAAACAGCTGAAATGAGCAGAGAAAAGCTTTAATTAGCAGAAAGGAGCAAAAAGGTTGCAATTACTGGAAAGAAGCAGAAAAGGTGGAAATTGACAAAGAAGCATGGACAAAAGGCTAAAATTAGTGGAAAATGCATAAAAAGTAGCTGAAAAAGCTAAAGCTGAATTAGCAGAAGAAAAGCTGAAATGAGCAGCACCATGGCTGAAGAAGCTAAATATTTCAAAAAGTGAAAATGACACAAACACTCAAAGTCACAGCAGGAAAGTCCTGAATGAGCCGAACGTTTTGAGACATGCTGAACCAGAGCAGAAACTGTCGAACGAGTTCTGCTGAAAACTGATCTCAGTAGAGACAAATCTTTGAAACATTCAGAAAATAAAAGCATCTGTAAACATCAGCGCGAACGCTGTTTCCAGTTCCTTCAGTGTTTGAACCACGGCTGCATTTATTCTGCACTTTTACCTGTTAATGTTCTTTAAAACGCTCCTCGGTCAGGAAACGTGCGCTCAGACTTCAGTGCTTGTAACTTTTGTATTTGTTATTTCACTTTGTGTGGATGAATCATATAAATCATTCAGACTTTTGAGATGCAGTTTTTAGCCTTTTCCTGTTTTTGATCATTTCTGTATTTTGTGCTTTTCAATAATTTGTTTTTTTATGCTCCTTTCATCCATTTGCTGATATTAGCCTTTTTGACTACTCTTCAGTTAATTTCAGCTTCATGTGCTCGTTATTTTCCTTCTTTCAGCTAATACCAGCTAACAGTTTAGAGATTAAATGTTTTCGGCTGGTTTTAGCTACTTCTATAGCTTTCAGAAAAAAAAAATAAAAAATTCAGCAGGAAACATCCACACTGATGAAATAACGTTTCTATTTTTCTCATAGGAATACACTGAAATGTTTTCAGTTCCTTTAAAATTTCATCTGGTTCAGTTTTACCTCCTTCAACAAACTTTCAGCTCTTCAAGTTTAGCAGAAAATAAGTTTGTAGTTCAGTTTTCTGATTTACAAAACAAGAGTTTTCCTCCACTTTAATGCTGAGAAGTGATGGTGAAGTTGATCAGCCTCCGTCGTCTGTTTCCTCCTGAAGCATCTGTCTTGGACAAAAGGGATTCCCAAAACAACCAGGCGTAGACTTCATCAGATTTGTTACAAAGCTGTGGAGAACAGCCAGCAGTCACAGAAGATCAGTGCTTTCACCTGTCTGAGGTTCTGACACATTCTCACATCCTGAACAAAAAAAAAAAATCTGTTTTTAGAAACATCCATTTGCAAGCCACCCCCCCCAAAAAAAAAGTCAGAAGCAGGAGGGAGTCTGGGAGCCAGCAGCGCTCAAGGACTCTCGTAAGAAAGACGTCACAGTAATCATATCGGTCAGACCCGAGGATAAAAGAATTATCTCTTGCCTCCATTTACTGACACATGTCACACGAAGACTGATTATTATATAGAACAATGATCATGAACATTTTAATGTCATTCACAGTAACAAGAAAAGAGCAGAGAACGTTATGGAGCATGGTGAGTGTAAGTAAATCACATTGTCTTGACGCCTAACACTGTTCTTCTGACAAGGATGGAGAAGTACGAGAAGATCGGGAAGATCGGCGAGGGCTCCTACGGCGTCGTCTTCAAGTGCAGAAACAGAGACTCGGGACAGATCGTGGCCATCAAGAAGTTCGTGGAGTCCGACGACGACCCCGTCATCAAAAAGATCGCGCTGAGGGAGATCAGGATGCTGAAGGTGACGGCACCATCTGCACCGAGTCCCTGCCGATCGTCACATCTCAAGTCAGGGAAGGAACTCGTCAATATTCATTTAGTAGAATTAAACATTTGAGCTTCTTAGTTTAACACCGAGGTCTCTGCTCAGACTCAGAGTTTGATTTCCCCCCGAACAAAAAGATGAAACGTTGCATCGCGTTTGTTTTTCTACAAAAGCCACAGTTATCAAAGACGCGCTGATGCAGTGGTGTGTTTTAATTAGTCACGCCGAGCGCAGCCAGCTGGACAACAGGAAGTCATGAATAGACTGGTTGCCAGGGGCAACAGCATCTTTATCTTCTCCTGTTTACAGAGGGGATCACAGACAGGAAGACACTTGGGTTAGTTTTTACAGAAGCCAGCATCGTCTCTGAGGTTTATGATGTGTGTGTGTGTGTGTGTGTGTGTGTGTGTGTGGGGGGGGGGGGTTGTTTCAGGTTACCTGTTAGGGACAATTTTTACAAAAAAATCATGCATTGTGGGAACCAACTGCTCTTTAAGGGACCAAAGCCAGATCCCAATAAGGAGAAGTCTCGTTGAGGGGTCAGGGTGTAGAAAATGAATGGAAGTCAATGCAAAGTCCCCAAAGAGTATCTTTACAAGAACGTGTGTGTGTGTGTGTGTGTGTTACAGCAACTGAAACACGCCAACTTGGTGAATCTGATGGAGGTGTTTCGCCGTAAACGGAAACTTCACCTGGTGTTCGAGTACTGCGACCACACGGTGCTCAACGAGCTGGACCGCCATCCCAGAGGGTGGGTTTGTCTCCGAAGACGCACACACCGAGTTCTCTGAAGACGCACACACCGAGTTCTCCGAAGACGCACACACCGAGTTCTGATAGTTGGGTCAATAAGTTAAAGGCCGCTCGTTCCTTCGTGAACTGCACATCACCCGCTGCCGGGGGTTCAGCCAAGGGTCGTGTTGTGATTGTCTTAGTTGGGAGTCTTCGTCCCTGCAGAGGGGGTTGTGGGAGTTTGCATCTCCAGTCTACGTGTTTTGTGGAGCTGGAGAAGGCTTCTGAAGCAGGTTCAGATGCTGCAGGAGGATGGGCTGCCTGTCCCTGTAGAACCAAAGCAGGAGCTGTGTCCATACTCTTGGGACAAAGCCGAGTTTGTTCTGGGTGCAGGTTGGACTTCCTTGTCTCTGGTCCTGTTGGTGGTTGTGGACAGGATCTGCAGGAGGAGGTGTGTCTGGTTCGAGAACCTCAGGGTCTCGACTCGGCTTCATGTGCACGATGCAGTTCTGCTGGTGTCTTCGGCTCCTGTGTGCTCTGGTTTGCAGCCGATCATGAAGCAGCCCCTAAATCTAAGGACGTGGTTCTGGACTCGGCTTCAGAGACGGGGTGAGGAGCTCCGTCATCCGGGGGGAGCTCGGAGTAGAGCCGCTGCTCCTTCACGTCAAAAGGAGTCAGCTGAGGAGGTGCATCTGATCGGGATCTCGTCCGAACAGTCCCCGGGGCAGACCCAGAACTTTCTGGAGCTATCGTGCATCTTCTCTGTCCGGGGAACGTCTCAGGGTCTGGGTTTCTCTCCTGGACCTGGACCTGGTACCTCTGAGGCCTGGATGGATGGACAGTCACTTCATACACAACATGTTAGGACTCATGTTCTGGATGACTCTCAGCTACTACCACAGCAAGTTTTAGATCCATATCTGTAAAACTGACGGAGTCATCAGCTTTTTAAAACTTTCTGAGATTGATTAGCTGTGGCGGCCATCTTGAATCGCTTTGATTTTTACAGTTAATACGTTTTGATGAGATATTTTGCTAACAGACAACCAAATGGTCGTCAGCCAAAACATTATCGCCCATAACCTTCTGTGGCAGATTCAGATTGACAGTTTGTCTAAACGATGGACCGGTGCATCAATAAGAGTTTATGAATTTTAAATCACGTTTTGATCATATTTACATTTTTAAACGTCCCAGCTTTGTCAGATTGTGGTTTTTATCTCGGAGCTCCATCCAGCTGCCACCGTCTCCGAGGAGGCGGAGCAGTTCTCTGCGGCATGCGTGCCCAGATCCTCCTCCTGCAGGTCTTCAGGGAGCCTCCAGTCTGTCGAGTCCTCCCCCCCGGTCCCTCCTGCAGCGAGGCATTCAGGGGACACAAAGGAGGAGAAAACAACCAGACACAGAGGGTGAAGATTGTAATTGTCAGCCACAAGGCTTGAATTAGTTATTTCCACAGCAACGCTGACAAACGGCTGCGCCTGAGCCAACAGGGTGTGGGACACGGAGCAGCAGGACCGTCCTTCACTGTCGACCACAACCTTCTGAAGAACTACAAGTACAAACAGTCCTGATGCTGCTCAACAATCCAGGAAGATCCAACAGAGTAAAGTCAGGTCCTCTGGACAGATTCTTCTTGTTGAAACATCTTTATCCAAAGGACTTCTTCAGTCTGAGGAGCTGCAACAAACTCAGCACCTTCTCATGGTGGATCATCCAGCTTGTTGCTGACATCCAGAACTAGCTGTTCACATGATGGAGGACCATCAGCCCAACGACTGATCATCAGCACCCTGATGGCTGCTTGTTATTCACAGGGGCTGAGTGATGCTAGCAATAACAGCATTGTAAGAGGGGGACAGTTGGAGGCTCCGCCCCCATTTAATGATGGACGGGTTCTCTTCACAAAGATGGCCTCCTTCACTCCTCTCTCAAACCATCGTTCCTCTCCATCAAGATGTGAACATCTTCATCCCTTGAGTGTAGACCTCAGATCTTGCAGAAGAAGAATCCGTCCAGAGGAGCTTTATTTTGTTGATAAAAGTAGAACCCACTTCCTGAGTTCTTTGGGTTTTGACTAATGGGTGATGTCATGAAACGGAGCTGTTGGAGATGCTCGATGCCTTTTATTAAACTTCATCTTGGTTTGTTGGACAGTTTGCTGCGTTCTTAATATTTGGTAAATGTGTGAAGATTTGTTTTATTTTGTAGGAGGACATGTACAGAGTTGTTTTATTTTGTAGGAAATCTGTGCACAAATATAAAACCTGAACGGCTCTGCTGAAAATTATTTCTCATTTCATTTATTTCTCTGTACATTTGGTCTCAGCCTTTAAAATGTTCACGGGTGGTTTGAAACTAAAATAATCCGGATCTTCTGAAACAAAATAGCTCAAACTTTTTTTTTTTTTTTTTTGGTGGCGAGGTGAAGAGGGCGGGGTTATTGTAAATGCTCTCCGTCCGTCCATGTTGTTAGTAAAATAACTTGAAAAGAGAAGAAACCTTCGCAACAAAAAGTGACAGCTGTGTTTTTTGTGTCGTCAGCGTCCCGGAGCAGCTCGTCAGGAGCATAACCTGGCAGACCGTCCACGCCGTCAACTTCTGCCACAAACAAAACGTGAGTGTGCGCGTGCACGTTCTCCTCATGCTCCTCCTGCTTCACGGCTCCTTTTGTGTTTTAACAAGAATTCCTTCCCCCTGGCTGAGCAGCAGTTAATGTATTACCTAGACACAACAAATGCTACAAGGGCCCCTTTTGACTGTGCCCGCCCCCCCGGGCCCTG
>JARVGS010000789.1:25764278-25785107 GCA_031762315.1 Hypsolebias antenori | reverse complement strand
AAATTACAGATTTTTTTTTTTTTTTTTGCACATCGTCTAATTGTGGATTAGTCTCTGACCGTCTGTAAACTTTCTCTTCTCCAGCTCATAACTTCTGATCCACTCAAGATAATTTAACTGAACATCTTACATATCTGCATCATCACTAGACCGATTGTCTCATACACTTTTCATCACCCCAGCTCGTAGATCAAGGTCACAAATCAAGGTCAAATGTTATACAAGGACTTTACCTTTCTGGTCCACTGTTATAGATCAGTGTGTCAAACTCACTTACAAAAAGTGGGCCAAAATTAAAACCTTTTTCAAACTAAGGCCGGTTTCAGAATCTACATTAACTCAAGTTAGATACACAACATCTTTTCTTGGTCACAGGTTCCTCAACAAGAGTTTGATTGGTCTCGTTTGATGTTCTCTGTTGCACTTTTGTTACATGTCGTCATTTTTTCTGTCGGGAGTATTGAGCATGAACTTTGATGTTTTGAACCACTTTGGCCATGACTGCCTCAGACGAGCCGGCGGTGGAGAGGGCGGACTCCAGAAACCATCAGAGCTCCATCAAACCGGTTGGCCCACTATGTAGAAGACAGCGTTTGTTGTGGCTCCTCTGACTGATGAAGTCTTTTGGATGAAAGACGAAACGTTTCAACAAACAGAAACTGTCCAGAGGACCTGACTGAACTTTGTTGGATATAGTCTGTGATTGTTGCCATGCTCTTCATGAGCTAATTTAAAAAAAAGTTCATATCCATCCATCCATCTTTATCTGCTTCTTTCTTGTAAAACCACAAGGAGGAAGCTGTATCCTGTTTAATACCTGCATTTATTTATTTTTTTTACTATTAATAACACTTTAAAATTCTCTGTGTGTGTTTGTGCGTGTTTAGGAGCAGGCATTCGACCCCTACGAGATCCTCGCTCAGGACATTCTTGACGTGAAATTTGCCGATCACTTCGGCAGCCTCATGGCACGTCCCACAGTTTGGCAGAATTTACAGGTAAGATGACTAACTGGATGTTTGCCTTAAATATATAATATCAAATTTAAAAAATACTTCACTGCGCTTCCACCGTGGTATTAAAGAAATCTGTAAAAATTTGTTCAGTTCTTTTATTTATTTATATATATATATATATATATATATTTTTTTTTTTTGTACTTCATATATTAAGATTTTGCATGAATTATTTAAAGAAGTCTAAACAAAATGCTGGAAGATTTAAAATAAAAAACAGTCAGGTGTACGATCAGCTGTACAGGAACTCTTCTTTTGAACATAAAAATCCACAAAATACGAGAGTTTTAATCTGAAGGAGTAAGTACTGGTCACACGGACAGTTTTAATCTGAAGGAGTAAGTACTGGTCACACCTAATATTTTGTGTTAATTTGTTCCTGATGGTTTTGAAGTGAACCTGGGTGCCAGGTGGAACTTCTCTAATGTGTTTTTAGGGCATGGAGAGGTGAACGTGTAAATATACTTTACTACTGTTCTTTTTTTTTTTTTCTGTTTGCTTTTGCTTTGAATTTATTTTCTTTTTATATAACTTTATTGAACGTAGTATAATAAAAGAATAAACAAAGTTAAAGTCAACTCAAATCCCTCAGCGATGGTGGACACCTGTGCACAGGTGCTAGTGTAGAGGTTAGTGTTGTGAATTAACAACTACTACTGCACCCAGTTTGTTGCAAAATGACAAAATCTGTAAAGCTGGTTTGAGTTACAGCAGTTTTTGTGTTGGCTGAGTTTGGTTAGCTGTGGCATCCATCTGGAATTGAGTTGACTTGTGATGGTAGTCTGTTGTAGGTGGACGTCCAGTCACAACTTTGTGTTTCACTGAAATCTGACCGAAGTTTCACAAGTTATTTTGCTAACAGACGGAGTGGCATTAACTGCAGAACGTGTAGCGCAAAGTATGATTTAAATTACAAAAGAGAAATGCACATGGGGGAAACTAAACAGGCACTGGGCAAAAGATCAACCTCATCAGGCCAGGACTCTGTGGTCTACACTCATCTCCAGGCCAGAGGTCACTCGTTCAGGGATGAAGATGTTCACATCCTTGATGGAGAGGAACGATGAGAGGAATAAAGGAAGTGCTGCTTGTAAGACTTGAGTTTGTTCCAGCTCCTCAGACTGAAGAAGTCTACGAAGACAAACCAGTCCAGAGGACCTGACCCAACCTTGGTAGATGCAGAGGAGAAAGAGATTAATTGTCCTCCCTCCAGTTTTCCTTGATGACTTTTGGGTGTTTTAGGTGTATGAAGTTTTTTTTTTCCTAACACAAAGTTTATAATTATATGATGCTTGTCACTCAACATTTGTTTCTGTTTCTAGCTGGTTGCAGAGGGCTTTAAAGAGTTTGTCCAGTATGTCCTCCCCCAGCTGATGAAGGCTCCAGTGTACCACTGTATGCACTACTTTGAGCTCCTGCAGGTATGTTCCCATACGCCAATACATGTAAGTTTTTAACAGGTCAGAAAGCAACTTAAAGATTCATCTCAGGACTTTAGAGAGAGCTTTTATTGCACCATTGCTTCAGAGACGCTCGTCCAAGTGGATTTTAATCTTATCTGGTTTTCTAATGCATCTGATCATCTAAAAGAAGCATGTGGCCTCCTTCACCTCTTATCCTCCTTACACAGATAATCAGGATCCTACCAAGTCTACCCTGACTGATTTGATTCTGTCACATAGATAAAACAACTGCCTCAGGAGTGCTGGATCCTGGTTCCAGGGACCGTTGCTCGATCAGATGCATTAGAAACATTTTCAGGAAAAGAACACGCGCTCCGATGGTGGTTGAAAGAAATTCTAATGAACAAGCCTTTCTATCCAACTTGGCAGGGAGCGAAATTCACTAAACTTTTGATAGTTCAGATGTGGATTCTGCACTAGAACATTTTCAGCTTTCCTTTCGGTGGTGAATGAACATGCTCTCCACAAAAGGCTGCGAATAAGAGACGGATCGAGCACCTGGTTTACAGGTGAAGTTTCCTCACTACTAAAGTAAAGAAGCTTGATCTGTTGCCAGACGCACAGGGGGAAGTAAGAAACGGCTTGCATTTATTAGAGAACTGACAAACAGGTGCACCTTTGCAAGTAGAAAAGCTAAATCACATGGTTTCATGATTTCTAAATACCTCACATGTTTTTATTATTTCACTCAGAAAATAATCCACTAGATTAAATTGATTGATTTTAGTAATCCTGTCCTGGAGAGTTCATGTAATAACTAATAAATGAACAAAAAAAAATGTTATGTTTGGTGTACAAGGCAGTATTTATTATTGTAAAGTACCTTTTGGAAATACCCTCTGTTCTTGCGTGTTTTGGTGTGTGGTTACATCTAGGCATCAGAAAGTTTCCTTTCCAAAGTTGGGTTGCCACGTCAAAATCCAAGATGGCCTCCACCATGTATATCTGTAAACCTGCCACCCCTATCATTTGAAGAAATTGTGCTTTCTAGTTTTTATGATGTTTAATAGTAGTTTCCTCAAATGACTGGGGTGGCCAAAGATTATTCTATGGCAGGGGTGTCAGACTTATTTACAAAAGGAGGATAAAATTAAAACCTATTTCAAACTAAGGGCCAGCTTCAGAATCTACATTGACTTAAGATACCCAACATCTTTGCTTGGTTGCAGGTTCCTCAAAAAGAGTTTGATTGGTCTCATTTGACGTTCTCTGTTGCAAGTTTGACATAATCAAAGATTACTGAAAAAAATCAAGTGGAAAAAGTATTTTACTTTTAAAATAACATCTTGGGGGCCAGATAAGACGTCAATGAGGGCCACGTTTGACCCCCGGGCCTTGAGTTTGACACATATGATCTATGGTGACCCAAGCCACCATTGGCCACCCCCTGGCTCCACCACTGCACCTGGTAGGTAGGCAGGGCGCTCGGTTCTGTTGACAGGGCAGGGTGCCCTCTTGTTTAAATAATAGGGGAAACACTGCACTTGAACATCTTGCTCCAAAAACATTTAGGTTTACGTTCATTCCCTGTTCAGTTTTAACCCAGAAAAACATTAATCTCAAAAACTACAAACATTCATTGATCAAATCCCTCAGTGACGGGGACATTGGTGCACGGCTTGTTTTACCATCGGTGAAGTTGTCACATGATGTGAAGCTGCATGTTTTTTTGTCACTTATGCAGCAACTTCAAGACCGCAGTGCCGACCAGGATGACAGAGAATGTCTGAAGCAGGCTCTCACCGCCTTGCTAAACCTTCAGAGTAGCATGGATCGAATCCTTGCTAAATACCACATTCGTCGCGTCTTTGCAAGGTACTACAGGAAATAATGCGTTTTCTTTTTTTAAACTAAAGTTTCAGCACTAAAGGGGCTTTGCTCTTTCTGTTGCTCTCCACTCCTCCCTTATAGTGACCCTATATACCGCTTGTACAGCCGGCAGGTTCGCAGCAAACAACAAGCCATCAAGCGCATGACGGAGGTCCAGAAGAGCATCGACGGCTGGGAGGGGAAAGACATCGGTCAGTGTTGCAGTGAGTTCATTCTTGAGGGGCCGCTCTTTCGAGCCGGCGCTAAACATGAGAGACACATCTTCCTGTTCGATGGTCTTATGATCAGCTGTAAGGCCAACCAAAGCTCCCGGCTCCCGGGGTCCGGTAGCGGCGCAGAGTACCGCCTCAAGGAGAAGTTTGTGCTGAGAAAGATTCGTGTTGTGGACCGCGGCGACACGGTGGAGCTGCAAAATGCTTTTGAACTAATAGGCAAAGATGAAAGCAGCTCAATTTTTTGTGCACGGACATCAGACGACAAAGCTCTTTGGATGGCAGCACTGGTGACTCTTCAGTACCGGTCCACGTTGGATCGTATGTTGGACACGGTACTGCAAACTGAAGAACAGGAGCATCCTCTGAGGCTGCCCTCCCCAGAGTTTTACCAGTTTGCTGAGCAAGACTCTGGAGAGAACATAGTGTTTGAGGACAAAGTGCAGAGCAAAACTGGTATCCCCATCATCAAGGCCGGCACGGTGGTCAAGCTCATAGAGAGGCTCACCTATCACATGTACGCTGGTAAGTAGTACTTGTACAAAGACAAATCTGTTTTGTTTTTATAATGCCTTTTATTTGTTTATTTATCTAGTACTTTTTTTTTTTTTGGTAGATCCCAACTTTGTGCGCACGTTTCTTACCACCTACCGATCATTCTGCAAACCCCAGGAGCTTCTTACCTTGCTTATAGACAGGTACGGTTTACAAGAGCAGCTACAAGATGTCTGTTGCTCCGGTTCTTCCATGTGAAGTTTGTCCCAATACACTTTAGATTACAGGGATGTAGGTTACTGTTGCCAGCAGGTATGGTCTGGTATGAGATTCTGACTCCCTTTACCAAAAATAACACGTGTTACAGAATTAAAACTAAAACGATAACACGCATTACATGAGCTGAAAACAAGTCACAACTGATTTATTGTCCCTTGTCAATGAGCAAAGAGGGGGAATTGGAGATATCCTTTGTTTGTGCATGTTGTAAGCGTGCCACGATAAAATCCAAGATGGCTGCCACCATAAATGCCTGTCCATCTTGTGAACTGAATTACCTGGAGAAATAAGCACCTTGCTGACTTCCATGTTGGTGTGTGGCTGCATCTACGGTAGGTGTAAGAAAGGTCACTAAAAAATAGATGGCTACTTGTGTGTGTGTGTGTGTGTGTGTGTGTGCCGGTGTGTGTGTGTGTGTGAACCAAGCACTTCAGTCATTTGAGGAAACTCTACTTTTTATATTGCTTAAAAGTAAAGGTTTCTCAAATTATTGGGGTGGCCATAGATTAATCTATGGGGGCCAAGGCCACCATTGGCCACCCCCTGGCTCCTCCATTGATTAAATTGCTCCCTCTGCTCTCAAGGATCCATCACTCTGCGCTGCATCGAATAAGAGAAACAACTCTGTTCTTCTCCACAGTGTAACTCCTACCTTCTTGAATGTCTTCCATCAAAAACATTTAGGTTTACTTTCACTCCCTGTTCAGTTCCAGTCCAGAAAAACACTCATGTTGAGACGTACAAACATTCACGCTTCAAGTCCCGCAGCGACGGGGAACATCAGCGTGTTGCTTGTTCTCCTGGTAACATGGTAACTCCCGTAGCTTGTTGTGTTTGTTTGTTGTCCTCTGGCTGACTGTTGGATAGAATGAACTGAAGGGGTAGGACAAAACAAACAAAAATATTTAATTTAATTTATTATTAACAATACATTTAATCTGTACGAACGGTACGATAGAAAAGTTTAGTCGTTTCAACTTTGAATTGTTTTACATGGTACGTCTTGAAACCAGTAGTTGGAGCGTGCTGATGTATTGTGGGTATCCTGAGGTTCTTGATGTCTGTTCTCAGGATCAATATTCCAGGGTCAGCAGAGAAAGAGAAGGAAGAAGAACGACACACTATCTGGAATGGTAATCCACCAACGGCAGCCGAACTCCAGAGGTTCAGGAAGGAATACGTGCAGCCGGTCCAGCTCAGGTATTAAAGTCGTCCAAACAGAGTCCGATCCCTCCTCATCCGTTTCCTGTTGATCCAGTTCAGGGTCGCAGGTAACCAGTACCAGGGGGTGTCCAAACATCTTCATACGTGGTACAAAACCGTGAAGATGAAAGAAGACACGAGCCACAAAAATGTCTATTAAAATAAAAGATAATAATATAAAGTGTACAATGTTGTTAGTGATTTAAATAGACATAAACAATATTTTGGTGGAGAAGGTGTTCTATATTAAAATTAATCTTTTATTAATTTATTTTTTTACATTTAATTTATTTGATTTTATTGATTTATTGCCAAAGGATTGTATTACACTTAATATTGCTCATTTTGAGACTTTTTAATTCATTTTGCTGTTAAACATAAAAATTATGATCATCATTAAATTTACAAAAGGTCTACATCTGTTACGCCACAGGCCCCATCCTTAAACTGCAAACATGGGCCGCACAAAATCACTCCAAGGGCCACAAATGGCCCCCGGGCCGCACGTTGGGCATCCCTGGGTGAGGGGCTTAATTAATTATGAATTTATTATTTTAAACCTCGGGGTACCATCTTCTCTTGGAGATTAATTTAATTAATAATCAGTTTCATTAAATAGCTTAAGAAATGTGAATTATTTTTGTTGGACATCAATTAAAAAAAAAAAAATAAACATGTACACTGAGTCCAGTTGTAAGATTTTATGACATTTATTGGCATATAGACATACTAATAATACAGTGATCATGTGAGTTGAAGTCATGGGCTTAGAATATGGGAAGAAAGTAAGATGATGTAAAATATGAAATATGACTTTGATGCACACTGATTTGGGTTTGTTTATGAGCTGAAAGAGAATATGTACAACTTAAGGAAACTGGCAAAAATAAATGAATTGGGCAGAGATTGTCTGATAGAAATAAGATAATGGAGAAGATCAAAGTACTTTTAAGTAGATCTTTCAGCTGGGTTTCCATGAGTCACCTGTGAATACAGAAAACGTTCTTCCTACTGAGCAGCCGTGCAGCTTCCAGGTGGACCGAGCAGACCTGCAGCCGGGTCTAATGTGGGCGACACGAAAAGTTGAGGCCTCTCGAGGGTCGTCTTTGGCGATGGGAGGACGGTAGTCTTCCTATCTGGATTCGTTCTGGGGGTGGGGTGTGTCGGTACCTCACAGGTGTTCACGCGGGTGAAGTGATGGACTTTAAGGATCCAGCGGTGAAACGTAGAACTGGATCAACAGAACTTTCCAAAGTCGCTTCGTTGAAACTGGATCAAAACTTCAACTCTACAGAACTTTTCCATACAAAACTAAATATTTTACTTAACTTGGTCAGGGTCAGTTTTGCTTTAAGGCCCGATAAGCCTGGTTTAAAGTGCTATCTAAGGACGATCATTGGGATGAGAGGCGGGGTGCACCTGAACAGGTGGACCTCATCGAGACGACCACCTGTTCACATTCACACCTCAGGCCAAACCTTCATGTTGTGGGGCCAGTGGGAGGATTCAGGTCACTGCACTAATGACCAGAATTAATTGTGCAAAGATCCACATTAAATAACATTCAGACTAATTTGAATTAGTTCCTAAATCAAATAGGTTTAAATTTTGTCAGTCCAAACTGTTACGTTCACATCGAGTGATAAAAATCATAAGTTAAGTTTTTCCAGATATTTAGATTTTTTCAAGTTTCACAATTTAGCCATATATAAAAACATTATTCTAACTTGGCCTGTTTCATTTCCTAACATGACCTTCAACAATGCAACAAGCGTCTCTGCCTTATTTTGTTTACGTATTTATTTTGTTCAAGTATTTCTCAAAGGACCGCATGTTGTCTGTATTATTTTAAATCCACCGTGCATGTCTCACATCACTTTTACAATATTTTATCCTTTTTTATTTTGAGTGGCAGCAACTGTTCAAACTACAAACTGAAACTTACAAATATTTGCAAAAATAAAACGCAACAAACTGATAACTGGGTTTATTGATTGATTGCATGGGTTTACAGACGGTGGCCCTCAGAGGACCGTTGAAACATTTAAATAAAGGTTCTCCAGCTCTGCTGTAAAAGTTTGACATGAATGTCAGCTCTTTTATT
Source organism: Hypsolebias antenori (assembly GCA_031762315.1). Classification (NCBI taxonomy): domain Eukaryota; kingdom Metazoa; phylum Chordata; class Actinopteri; order Cyprinodontiformes; family Rivulidae; genus Hypsolebias; species Hypsolebias antenori. The sequence goes on along the minus strand of JARVGS010000789.1, from coordinate 25,776,505 downwards.
TATTTGATTATTTCTGTTCAAATACACGATTAAACCTGGAGTTTCATAATGGAAGCTCCTCTTTAACACGACTAGATTCACATGAAGATCACTGCCAGCGTGTTTGTCCTTCACAGGGTTCTCAACGTGTTCCGTCAGTGGGTGGAGCATCATTTCTACGACTTCGAGAACGATCCGAACCTGAGAGCTCGGTTGGAGAACTGCATCGCCACCAAAATTCAACTTCGAGGTCAGTCGTGTACTCCGAGGAAACTTTCCCTCTCCTCGACTTCCGATGCTCAGGATAATGTAACGAAACCTTAAACACATGCATCATCACTGGAGACGGTGTCGCAAACACCACCCAGCTCCAAGGTCAAAGTTAAAAGCTTTGCTTGTCTGGGCCATAGCTTTAGATTTCTATGAATGTCTGTTGATGGGTGTGTAATGTGGTGAATGCAATACTATTGTCAACACCGTGGGACACCTCGACACCTGTAATCTGCTCGTGCCAGCTCTCACTGACCCTCTGAATTTAGAAAATAATTTACTCTGGGTTTGAGAAATCACAGAATCATTATTTTTATCATTGCATCATTTTCCTTCTTTTACATCACAGTTGTGTGTTTTTGTACAACTGTGGGACTACAAGGCTTTGATGCATGATTCATGTTGTTTGTTTTTTAGGTAAGTCGATGAGAAAATGGGTTGAGTCCATCAATAAAATCATCAAGAGGAAACTTCAGACTCAATCAAACGGCATCAGCCACTACATCACCTTCGAAAGCCCCCCTCCTCCCATCGAGTGGCACATTTGCAAAACCAGCCAAGTGGACTTGTTCGGTCTCATGACCCTTCACCCAATAGAGATTGCGCGCCAGCTCACACTGCTAGAGTCTGAGCTGTACAGGTAAACGCTGAAGCTCTTACAGGTGAAAGAAGGTTAACGTCAGAGTAATCGAACGATGAATGCTTGGTCCGCAGAGCCGTCCGGCCGTCTGAACTTGTTGGCAGTGTCTGGACCAAAGAGGACAAAGAAAAGAACTCTCCAAGCTTGCTGCGCATGATCAAACACACCACCAACTTAACACTATGGTTTGAAAAGTGCGTCCCGTCATTCTTCTGCTGTAGTTTTAGGGTTCTTAGGAGTAAAATGGAACTGTGCTCGTTTGTTGCAGATGTATTATAGAAACTGAGAATATCGAGGAGAGGGTGGCGGTATTATCACGGATCATTGAGATCCTGCAAGTTTTCCAGGAGCTCAACAACTTTAACGGGGTGCTGGAGGTGGTCAGTGCCATCAACTCTGCCCCGGTCTACAGGTTGGAACACACCATGGAGGTGAGTCGGACCGCTGTCGGGTCAGGAAGCTTTGGTTATTTCTAGAGCTGCTACAAAACATCTAACCTCACATTCGAGAATTACACAAGTCCAGGTTCTCCTGCAGAAACGCTCACGACTGATACTGATTTGAGGCAAATCTGTGGCTTTTCCCTTCCTTCTTCCCACAGGCAATACCAGAAAGGAAAAAGAGAATCCTGGACGAAGCCGTGGAACTGGGCAAGGACCATTTTAAGAAATACTTGGCTAAACTCAAATCAATAAACCCACCCTGTGTGCCTTTCTTTGGTAAGTCCCATAAGATTTGCTGTGCACGTAAGATGAAACAGAAGGCCATGAGTCACTTTTAATTTAAACCTCTCTGTCACCAGAACATCTCACGAACCATCGAACCAACCGTAATGAACCTTTAAGAAACAAATCATTGCATGTACATCTACAACTGATGAACTGTTGGAGTCAACCTGATTCAAGATGGCTGCTACAGCCAACTGCATTTTTAAAAAATGGTCCATTTAAACTGGGCAGTTTCCAGTTATGGACTTAAAATTTGGTGTGGCAGTAGATGAGAGTGATCCCTAACACATAATCTGAGGATTAACTGATTGTAGAAGTTTTTAGTTAAACCCTCTAAATGTCCTTTACCTTTTCCCGAGAGAAAACATTGACCACCTTATGAAAAATACGATTACCGTAATTTCCGGTATAAAGAGCGCACCCAAGCTAAATGGTCAAATCGGTGTTTATGGTGGCAGGAAGCTCGTTAGCCCGTTAAAAAAAACAAACAATAAAAACAATTAGCCGCAGCATTTTATAAACCGCTGGGTTCAAAGCGTATGAAAAAAGTAGGGGCTTATACACCGGAAAGTACGGAAATTATTATTTTTGTCCACTGCATACTGGTCAGTCTTTTAAAGCTATCTCAGTCCAAAATAATATCAAATCTAAATGACTTTTTTACAAAATTCTACAATTCAGTATTAAAACAAAGCAATGCCAATTTGTTTATTTTAAAGCAACTTTTGGAAAACGGCATTTCCCCATTTATAATGCCAAAAAAAAAAAAAAAAACTTAAAATAATTAATATCTGGAGTTTATAGAAGGCCCCTTCAGTCCCTCACCAGCCAGATGCGTTTTTTGATCAAACCGTCATGAGTGGACCGGAGTGAATGATTCTTCAGGCTGCAACTTGTGGATCTTTGTCCCAAACGTTTGCCACAACGTTCAGTCGGGGGAGTCACACTCTGTTACAAAAGGGGGACACAATTAAAAACATGGTCCAAGCCCAGAGCTGATTTCAGTCAATACATTAACTCCAGTCAGGTAGCAGACATGTTTTCTTGGTTGCAGGTTCATCAACAAGAGTTTAGTTGGTTCCATTTGATGTTCTCTGTTGCTCTTTCTACATCAAAATGAAAGATTTCTGAAAAATCCGATTTTTTTTCTGGTTTCAAAGTTAACTGTCCTGAGAGGTCTGCACTAAAAGTATTTAATAGTTTTTTAAGCAAAGTGAGAAATGATAAACATGTTTACATTTAAAATATCTCGGGGCCAAATATGATGTTATGGAGGGCCAGATTTGGCCCACGGGCCTTGACTTTGACACACGTGAGATGTGGTCACGCAGACCATTATCATGCCACCACAGTGGATGTATGTCGACCATTTTGGCTCTGTTACTACCCCACTTCACGGCACAGAGGAGCACCTGGGGTGGGCTGGCTCCAACCCGCCTCACCACCTCGTTACATTCACAAATCACAGCACGGTGCCCAGAAGGCGTCTGAGTCCCGACTTGAAGTGTTTTGTGAAAGTTCCTTTTAGCTGCACATCGATGGTCGTCATGACGCGACCGGTAAGATGGCTCTGCCCACGAGGAAATGTAACCGTGAGCGAGCTAACCTCCGACAAACAACATGGCTGTAATGGTGAGAGGTAGTGAAGCTCACGGTGTTCCCCGAAGCATTTGGTGAAGCATTTCTGCTTCGTCAGCCAACACTGAGGCAAAGAAGACAGACGACTACTAATAACTTCAACTCGTTACTGCAGTGGATGTTTTCAAGTCGCAGAGCGACACAGGAATCTAATTTACAGTGAAATCCAGTAAGAGTGTAAATTTAACATTACGCAACATATAAACACTTGGTTTTGTTGTTGTTTAGTGTTAACTAATCGTAGCAAACAAAGACAAGCAGAAGTTACAATATATATATATATATATCTACATATAAAACGCACAAAACAAAGCACAACTAGCTTTAAGCATTAGCCTTTAATTTAACCATTAATTATACAATGTAATTAGACGGGATCCGTTATGACAGAAAATGGAGGATGAACCTGCAGTTACCTTCGTACAGATGAACATGTGGTACTTCCTGTTTATAACTGTTGTCATCAGCTGATCATGAGGTCGGCCGCAGGGCTTCATCATCTTTTACGTTTTTCCAGACTCTGTTTAGGTTTTGAAATGTAATAAATTATATTCCACCCTCTAAACGCTCAGAGTAACTCTGACTGAGTTGCACGTTGATGATGTTTGACCATTTTTCTGATGTTTCACGAAATCCTCTGACTGCAAAGTGTTTGTAATGAAAAGGGGGTGGAGCTCCTGCGGGCAGGGGGCGTTTCACTTCAGGACAAGTGATTGCTGATTGGTCAGTTGCTGACGAGCCTGCTGGATTGATTGACAGGTCGCATCAAGTCATTTGATTAACTTTTGGAGCCGATCCAAATTAAGATGTTCTGCCTCAACACAAACATAGCAAGGACTCGCAGGTTAACACATGCTGAGCTAAACTCTGGCGTGGTAGTAGCCGAGAGTCGTTCACAACAGGCTCCAGTGTGATGTCTCGCTGTTTTTCAGCTTTGACCAAAACTGTTACGACTCCATCGCTGTAACTCTTGGATGAAAGGCTGCGGGCGATATGCTCCTTCAACAAACGTTTGGCTTTAATTATTGATTCCCTGTGATTTTAACCTAAATCCACCACCGGCTGCAGTTTAGTTTTCACCACTGTGCTCTTCTTTCTCAGGTATTTATTTAACCAACATCTTAAAGACGGAGGAAGGCAACCCCGACTTCCTCAGATGCAACAACAAAGATCTGATCAACTTCAGCAAGAGGAGGAAAGTGGCTGAAATCACAGGAGAGATCCAGCAGTACCAGAACCAGCCGTACTGCCTGAAGGTGGAGGCAGATATCAGGGTGGGAGCTCCTGCGCACGACGACTGTTTCCAGCACCAGCAGCGCTCTTTTCTGGAAGAATAACTCTTTTTCTTCCTGTCACAGAAATACTTTGAGAGCCTAAACCCGATGGGCACCATGGACGAGAAGGAGTTTTCTGACTACCTGTTCAACAAGTCGTTGGAGATTGAGCCACGGAACGCCAAGCAGCCTCCCAGATTCGTACGTAATCTTTTTAATCACTGATTTAAGCAGCAACGTGCAGCGCTTCCTATCAGTTAACGGCGTGAAACACCGAGGTCCGTTTTTCTTCCATGCTTTTTTTCAGCGCTTCAGTTTTTGTTCCATTTCAACAAATCATGTCTCAAAACGTTCGGCTCATTCAGGACGTTCCTGCTGGGACTTTCGGTGTCTGTGCAGTTTTTTCTTTGTGAAATGTTTAGCTTTGTCGGCCATGTTTTTATCTTTGAAAATGAATGGAGCTCTTCGAACCCTTTGAGCTGTTTACAGCCTTCTGCTCGTTTCAGCTTTGGTTCTGGTTTTAGCCTTTTCAGCTTCCTTTGGCTCCTTTTAGCTTCTTTCTGCTCATTTCAGTTTTCTTTTAAATATAATTTCAGACTAATCTTTTCAGCCTTTCTGCTTATTTCACCCTATTCTGCTGTTTTTTGCTGCTTTAAGCAAACGTCAGCTGTTTAATTCAACTTGCATTAACAGTTCAGTGGTGAAACCTCTTCAGCTGGTTTCAGCTTCTTCTGCAGCTTTCAGCTAAAGTCGTTTGTCAGTAAACATCCACACTGCTCTTAAGCAGAAATGACATTTCTCTAGTTGGATTTGTAGCTTGAGTTTCGGCTCTGAGGGATCACAGCAGCTAAACTTGTTTATTGTTCCCACATTCTGTCTCACCATTTAGTCTCACAACATTCTTCATTTACAGTAGAACTTGACTTTACATGTTTTTGAATTTGGGGAACAGTTTCAGAAAGTTTTGTCGGCTCATGGTTGACTGAAAACGAACAGTTAGACAAAGTGTAGAAGAAGCGAACGGTTGTCAGTCTGTCGTCGAAGTCTTCCTCATGAGAAGTGTGACGTCGGTTTACTAAAGGCCGAGAGGAATCGGACGCTCTGCTCCATTAAAGTAAAAATAATAAAGCTTCGGTGTTCCTAAAACTATGAGAGCTGTTATAATTAAATCTTGCCCCAAATCAGACATTTTATGACTAAAATATAAAAATTCATTTTAAAACATTTTTTCAGTTGTTAAATTTGTTATATAAAACTTCAATTAGTTATTTGAGGCTTTAACAAAGTATCGACTGTGATTGACGTGTCGAGGATTATCAGTAAGTTGGGAGGCGGGAAATTTGTACTGACGTGCACAACCTCAGACTCCAAAAGAATGCAACATGGCCGCCTTCAAACAAACATCCAGGCCTCGGGTGGGATTTTACGTTTGGTTATTTTCAAGGATTGACAGAAGTTGCTCCAGCTCCATCACTTGTCAGCTGAAGACGAGCTGAGTTTGAACTTGTCAAACGCAGCGAGCCGTGTTCGTTTTCATTTTTATAAAACGTCTCTGTGCTGGGAGATGTTGGGCCCTGAACGCCTGATTTGTGTTCTGCTGCAGTAATGGCTCATCGTCACCAGAGGGCGATGTTGTGCTGGTTGCGTTAGAAACAATCCAGGAAAGCAGAGATGGATTAAATGTTAAGATCTAATTAAGATGGCCCAGGTTTTCTTGATGAATCTCCTCTTGTTAAGATCTTTTCCCTCCTCTCCAGCCGAGGAAGTCCACGTACCCTCTGAAGTCCCCGGGGATTCGACCCGTGCGAACGTCTACCTCTGGCACCCTGAAGGGCCACCCCGTGCCCCTGGAGCGGGACCCCGCACATAAGATCACCTTCCGCAGCATCGCTGAGAACGACCTGGAGCCGCTGGCGTCTGCCTCGGTGCCCACCTCCCCCAACACCCCCACCCCGCCGCAGTCGGCCTGTTCAGACTTCAGCTCGGTTTTCGAGCACGACCTCAGCAGTTCGTACGGCGGTGAGTGGAGCTGCTGCTGAAACGCAGAAGGCTCGTCTGAAGTTCTTCATTCGTGTGTTTGTGTTGTTACAGGCACCAACTCCATCTTCGCCACAGTGATGCTGCCGCCTTCAAGTGAGTGCGCAGGTATCTCCAGCTTGTTTACTCCTGGAGGATTTATGTGGAGGTTTTTAACGTTTGGTCTGTCTTCTTCTCGTCTCAGAGATAGTGTCAGCCTCGTGTGGCAACCTGAACCAGCTCGGAGAGGAGCTGAAGCCGCCTCCTTTGCCTCCTCGAAGGAGAGACACCGTCTCCGAAGCAAAAGTAAGAGAAGTGCAGGGAATCATTGCAGAACTGTTCCTCTGGAGCTTGGACCAGAAATGCACTGGACATCAGGACTTTTATTTATAATCACTTTAGGAAATGTAAATAAACTTATTATTATAAACGTATGATACAAGCCCCGGCAAGAATGATGAGGAAAACGTGCACATTCCTAGCCACTGGTGATTTCTTCCCACAGGGCAAAATTATGTGAAAACTTTCCTTCAAGAAAGACAGGTAGTGTCAGCGGCATGTCCTGCAAGTAGTCCTGGTCTGAGTCCAGTTGAAAAGTTCTGCTGGAAACTTAGGGAACTGGTGCACGACCTGCAGAGCTGGTCTAAGAACAGCAACAAGAAACATCTGGAGGCAGCTCGATGAAGAAAACTCATAGTTCAGTCCACGCCTCGGAAAATTCAAGTTGCTATGAAAACCAGAGGAGGTGCAACAAAGTACTGGTTTTTATTCTTTGTCTATAAAAAGCAGTTGTAACAAACCAACAGGTATATATTATTTAATTTCTCGTAAGAAGGTCCATGTTGAATATTGGCCGACGCGTTAAAATCCAAGATGGCCGCCACCATATTTAGAAACGTAAACCGACCACCTCGGTCACTTGAGGAAACTTTCTAGTTTTTAAATTGTTTAAAAGTTTAATTTCCTCAGATGATGATGTGGCCAAAGATTAATCTGTGGGGGCCAAGGCCACCATTGGCCACCCCCTGGCTCCTCCACTGCACCTGATGGTGGATAAAATGGCTCCTCCTCCAGGATCCGTCACTCTGCTCCGCCTTAGACAAAAAATAAAACCCTCCCTCTGTTCTTCATCTTGAACATCTTTCAGCAAAAACATGTAGGTTTACTTTCATTCCCTGTTCAGCTCCAGTCCAGAAGAACTCGCAGCAACAGATCCAGTAAAAATAAAACTGCGCCGCTGTGACAGGAAACAGTGAAAACCTCTGAAGTTAGTAAATCTTGAACTTTCTGACGTTTTTATCTTTTTATTTTTGTGTCACAGCTGAGCCCCCGGCCCGACAGTCCTCCTGCCATCCCTCCCAGACTGCCTCCCCCTCTGCCGAGGAACCAGCCTCGACCACTGGTCTACAACGGCCCCCCCATGGACGGGCCCCTGCCCAGCCCGCCTCCTCCCCCACCTCGAGACCCTCTTCCAGACACGCCTCCCCCGGTGCCCCAACGGCCCCCGGAGATCTTCATCAATTACCCCCAGCCTTCGCCGGTGGGCCGATACCACTGGGAATTCGGCAGCTCCCCGAGCTCGCCCAACACCCCCCCCAGCACGCCGTCTCCTCGGATCCCGAGGCGGGGCTGCCCGCTCAGCGCCAGCCAGAACAGCCTGTGCCCCGTCCCCGCCCCGCCCGTCCCCCCGCGCCACATCCCCAGTCCGCAGCTCCCCAAACTCCCACCAAAGACGTATAAAAGGGAGGCGCTGCAGCCGCCGCTCCAAGGCCTCTCATTGGTGGAGAACACCAGCGGCAGCCAGTGATGCTGCGGCGTCCGCCTATCCACCGCACCACCCCAGAAACTGATCTGGGAACAGAAAACTGCTCCACACACTCCAGGCTCTGCAGGGGCATCAGGGGACCACACAGGAATAAAACCTGAGGACGACGTCTTGTTTCCAGTTTGGACGTTAACGTCTGAAGTTTCTGATTCCAGCTGGTTTCACTCCTTCACAATAAGAGTTTCAGAGCTGGTTTAACTCCTTCACAATAAGAGTCTCAGTCACGTAGACTGAGAGCCAACCTCAGAAACGTCTCTAAACATCTGAAATGATTGTTTTAGTTTCATCGTTGAAACAAACTGCAGCCTAGTCCACGAACACTGAAGTCAACGTCAGCGTTGAGACTCTTATTGTGAAGGACTGAAACGGGTTCTGTAAGTTCTGCTGCAGATTTCATAAACTTCAGACCAGGTCCGTCTAAAAACAAAGTTTTTTCTGACACTGAATATTCCCACTTTAATCTGTAAAGTAATAAAAACAGCTTCCTCCTCAGTTTTTGTCCTCCGTGGGGGGGGACGGGGGGCGTGCGCCTAAAACTCTGCCAGATGACCCGCTGTGCCTCGTGGGATCAGTAGCTCCGCCTCCATCAGAACCCTCTGTGCCAACAACAAACCCACACCGGTGTGCCAGCTAATCAACAACCAGGAGCATTTGTGTCCGACACACTTAACGTCCCTCTATCACCGGGGGGGGGGGGGGGCCTTTGTGTAAGCCTTTTTTCTATGTTTGTTTTTTTGTTTGTTGTTGTTGGGGGGGAGGGGGGTTGAGGAGGAAGATACATCTGGATTCCTGCTGCAGTACAGATTTTTTTTTTAATGATCTTGACGATCAGCTGAACTGCAGTCCCTGGGGGTGGGTGGGGGGGGGGGTTCCTTTCTTGATTTCCCCTTCAGACTAAAGATGGCTGCCGGTCTTAATTTACTTACACCCCCCTCCCCCGGATCTCAGCTGTACACTGTGACTGTAAAGTAGCAAACTGTCTTGACTGTTTAGGTTTTTTTGTATTTCAGCCACAAAATGTTGCCTTTAAAGATCCAACAGTGGTGACCTCTGACCCCAGCGGTGACCTGTGTCCCCAGGCTTCAGTCCTATTGGCCCAGGGAACCCGGTCGAGCCATGAACATTCGGTTTGCACAAAGTTTGGGCGAAGTCGTCAGGTTCTGATCAGAGAGGTCTCGATACCAGCAGCGCTGGCGTCCAGGAGGAAGAACTGGACTCGGCCCTCCTGGTCTGATGTCTTACGACCCCTCTTGAACTCGCTCTGCGGTCTGACACTGTGCCCCCCCCCAGGTTTGACAACTCCTTCTCATCTGTAATCAAACTTTGCACTTGAAGCAGCCACCAAAGCTGGTCCCCCCCACCCCCACTCGGCTGCTCTCACAAAAAGAACTTTTTCTTGACCCGACCTCCTCGTGTTCTGGTCCATCACCGCGCTCAGACGTGCCTTTTCAGTTTTTCTACTTCAGTGTCTGAAATGCTTCAAATGAAGTTGCCTCTGTTTAGAACAAAGCTCTGCTATGAAACTGTACATGTCTGTGCATAATGTGTGTACATAAATATACCCTGTGTACACAACTGAATACTTAGTACAGTGACCCCGCCCCCACCTTACTGTAGCCTAATCTGTTCAGGCCACGCCCACTAATCCAAAGCTGCTGCAGTCGGCTAAAAAACACAAAAAAAAAACCACATTGCTGTTACTAATTTAGACAATCGTCAACAAAAGCCATTTCTTTCTTTCGCGACCCGTCAGGTGTTTGAGAGCAACGACCAAAACCTGCGGCTGAAGACGCCGAGCACGTACGTGCGCCTCGCGCTGCATCCGACCAACCGCCTCCTGTTCAGGAAGCTCGTTAAAAAAATAAAGGTTGGCGAAGCGTTGGGGCAAAACAATTTTTAAACAGTTGGGACGTTGTGAAAAATGTAAACGAAAACGGAACGCAGTGATTTGAGAAATGTCATGAACTCACGTTTTATTCACATCCGAACAAAAAAACAAGAATTTTAACCCAAGAAACTTTTTTTTAATATAATTTTGGATTCGACGGCAGCAAAGTGTCTTAAGTTCCTCTGAAACATCTGGTTCCAGATGTCCTATAACCTGTAGATGTTTGTCTCCATGGTAGCGCCTTTCCAGATGTGTAAGCTGTCCATGTCAGAGGCACTAATGCACCCCTATACCATCAGAGAAGACATGCTTTTGAACCAAAAACAGGCTTGATGGTCCCTCTTTACTGTGGAGGATGTGGAGTGTGAACAGAACAGTTCTGGGCACCTCAGTCCATTTGAAGCGAGCTCTGGTCCTGAGGAGACGGCAGCAGCTCTGGATGGTGTTCACATCTGGTTTCTTCTTTGTCTGATAGAGCTTTACGCAGCATCTGTGGATGAACTGTGTTTACAGACATGCCGCTGCCCCGAGGGCCCGAGCTTCACGACCATCCACTGTTGACCTTCAGCCTCGTCCTTTGAGCTCAGAGGATTTCCCAGATTCTTCTAATCTCTTGAAGTAGACTGGTGAACCTCTGCCCATCTTTACTTCTGGAGGTGTTTTTAGTCCCGGTCTTCTGACTGACCTGTTCATCAATAAACTAATTGGCTCCAGGAGGCTCCTGCAGGAACAACTATCTGGAGGTGTGCTGCCGCCATAAACTCACTTTTTGTTTTCTCCACGTTTTCTTGTGTAAAGGTTCAGCTGCAGGTTTTGGATCAGAGTGAAGAACTGGACGTTCTTCTGAGGGACCCACCTCATGCACTTTAGGCTGTACTCGTTGAGGAGCTGCACATGTTGCAGAAACGTTTGTAGCTGAGGCGACCCTGTTCATCACCCTGAGCTCCTCTGTCCTCCAGTGCTTTCATTAATGTCATTGTGCTCTGAGGGAGCAGATGAAGGTAGACGAGGACAGTTTCCACGATTTAAGGGGCCGTTCCTTCAACACTTGATAGAAGAACATTTCACCGTGTTTGCCAACTTTCTGCTCATTCCCAGTTCCTGTTCGGTCAGTACACTGGGTACAACACAAACGTACGGGGATTGCGCCCTCGTGAGACCAACCTGTTGTGTTTGTGTTGTACCTCGTTCCCTTCCCTCGGGGAACACTGGTCATATTCATAACCTCCAGGTTTCCCGTGTCAGTACTGGTGGGGTCAATCCAGCCAAAAGTTGTTTTTCTATTTGGTTTAGTTTTTGTGAACCTGGACTCGTCAGAATCCCGGACCAGTTCTCCTCCTGATGGCACTTAACAGCTCGACCCAGCAGTCGTTTATTTCATGGTGTGCGGCCTTTAACTGCTTTGTATTATTGGTCCTGATGAGATTAATAAATCACTCAGTCTTATTTTTTACTGAACTGCTTATTTCTGCTTTATTTTGTGCTGTGCAATTTATCAGACGGAGTGTCGCACCCAGCTCCAAGGTCAAGGTCACAAATCAAGGTCAGCTTTAAAACCAGGTCTTTGCTTGTCTGGACCATTGACATAGATCGCTGTATAAAGGTTTCTCTGTTTGTGGACGGGCAGGACATGGATCACCGTTTAAAAATTTATAGACAAGTGGGACATAGATCACAACAGTTTATGGACAGGTGGGACATAGACTGTTAACAGTTTGTGGACAGGCGGGACATAGATTGCTGTTTAACGGGATAACGTGCTGTTGGCTGCAGTACTTTTCTTTTGCAGCACATGGAACATGAGAATGGCGCAGGATGTAAATTAAAGATTAGCGAGGTTTAAAGGTCCACTGACATGATATCTGAACTTTGCATAAAATGGCACAACATATATATGTTGTATCATTCAACTATGTTCGTTTTTGCAAACAAAATGATAAATATATGAAAATTTCATTCAAAGTCATTT
>JARVGS010000789.1:25698725-25710831 GCA_031762315.1 Hypsolebias antenori | reverse complement strand
TTAAACTTTTGATCTGTGATTTGTGTTCTATTCTGAATAAAATATTAGATGTTGGCACCTCCACATCATTGCATTCATTTTTTATTCACAATTTGTTTAGTGTCCCAACTTTTTTGGAATCCGGTTTGTACCTGAAAAACGGTTTAAATTTGCACAAGAAAGAAAGCTGAAGCAGAACAAAATGTGAAAGGAGCAGTAAAAGGTTGTAAATCTAAAGATCTGAAAGATGGAAAATGAGCTCAATTCATTTTCTATGAGGAAAAATGGCAGAAAAGGCTAAATATTTCAAAAAGCTAGTTACACCAATACCAAAAGTCATAGCAGGATTGTCCTGAAAGAACGTTTTGAGATATGAAATAGATTGAAAACTGCGGGACGAGAAAGATGCTGAAAAACGTACGGAATAGCTTAAGGTAGCTGGATGAATAATACGGAATATTAAACATAAACAGGATGACAATAATGTTAATAAGCCATCAGCAGTTAAAAACCTGCTGTTCCTCGTCCGTCCATCAGGGGGCAGCAGAGGCGCAACATCCGTCTGCGCCGCAGGAAGAAGCTAAATCGAAACTCTTCAATGAGTTCACCTTCACATAAATAGTTTGTTTCTTTTTTTTTCCTGCGCTGGTTTCTTACAGGAGCTCGGTGTGGGGACACAATGAACGGCTCTTTGCACCCTCTCCAGAACTTTGTGGACATAAAGCTGAAGCGAGGCCCAGCAGGTAAAGCGGACAAACTGGACGGAAAACTAGCAAAGAGCGATAGCAGCAGATGCTAGCTGGTTACGTAGCTCCAGTCCAGCTGTGAAGCTGCCGAGTCTAAAGCTACAAGGCTAATTTAGAACAAAAGACGAGATTTAATAAGCTGTCACGGGCTGGGCTGAAGTAATGACTGGTTGGGAGAAGCTGCTAGGGCTTTATTAGTTAAAAACCTGATTTCTGTGCTGCCCGGAAATCTCCGAAGAAACGTTTTAAGTTTTAAGGAAGGTTTCTCTGCCGAATCAAAACGATGACGAGAACTAAAGGCTTACCTTGAATGATTGCGTATCGCCCGCCGCATTTACGCCAGTTTATTTAAAATTAGTGATGAACGGTCCCCAATCTGTGGATGGACTGGTTGCCAGATAGGAAATGACGAACTAGCGTTTTTGACGCTTTATAAACTAATATTTTGAGCTAAGCTATTGTCATATAAGCGAAGTGAGGGCGTGTATGTTGGACTTTGATGAGACGTGGGTGTTTGCGCAAATTAATCCGAGTTTTATTTATTTTTTTGGGTGCACGAAAATGCCTAAACTATCGTACAATGTGCGTTTCAAAATCTGTTACCGTTTAGACTAAAATGATCGCGCCAGAACGATAACCACATGGCAACACAGGTGGAAGGGGCGGGGTTTGGTCAAACGATCTGCGCAAAATGTAAAGATAAAGATGTAAGATGTCACGCTTTATTGATCCCGTAGGAAATTGTTGTGCCAGAGTTTCAGTACAAAGGAACATACACAAGGAATCACACAGGTCAGGTACAGAATTAAGGTCTGAAACAGGTCAGGTACAGACAGAAACATTAAAGTGTTTATTATGGTGCAGGATTAATTTTATTGTCCTATGAGTAGAAAAGGGAGGAGTTGAAAAGTTTGAAGGACTTCCTGTGGAGCACCTGGGTGGTCTCAGTCTATGAATGAAGGTGCTGCAGAAGAGTCCAGCATGGCAAAATGTGATGTTCAGGATCTGGCTCAGTTGCTGATTTAAATGTAATATTTTTTCTTAAAGTTTCATTTAAATTCATTTAGTCTATAAGATTGATTTTATTTTACATGCACACACTCGGACTAGTCTGGCTTAGCCTTTTGGTGGCAGGTGATATAATCTTTTTGATAGTTTGTATTTTAACACTTTGTCAGATTGTCTTTCCTTGAGTCGACATGTGAGGAAACGTTTTTAAAGTTTTTTTTATTTATTTTTATTATATTTTTAACTTGTGTTGTTTTTATGAGCCAGATGTCAAAGACAAATCTCCCATTTCATTGAACGTTATGGACAATAAAGTTGAATTGAGTGCTTGAGTGGCATAGGCCTCTGGTGTACTTTGATCACCATCTGCCATGTCATCAACTGGACCCGCTGAGTCTTGCTCTCTGAAATGTCCAGGATCTGATTGATTTACTTTGTTCTCACTTTCAGGTTTAGGATTTAACATAGTTGGCGGTGTGGACCAACAGCATGAGAGGGACGATGACGGCATCTTTGTGTCTAAAATAAAAGAAGATGGAGTGGCGGCTGTAGATGGAAGGCTTGAAGAAGGAGACAAGATTCTTTCGGTAACAATAAATTAAAATGATCAGATTGAATACTGAACACAAAAGCTCTAAGTCTTCTAATGGGCCATTTTCTCTGAGCACTTTTCCTATGTTCAAATAATCCAGCCACCTTTAATTGAGTATGTGTAGGTAGTTGTCAGGCTTTGTTTATTTAAAGGGTAAGGTTCTGTTTTATAGAAAAGGCATCCTTCAGTGACTTCTGTTTTGATCAGGCACTTTATAGAAAATAGTATTAAAACTAATTTGACCTTTAAACGGGGTGGAGCGCCTCCCTGACATCCTGCTACGTGTTTGATCTTTGGAAATATCAGAGACCTCTTTAGTGCAGAACTAAGTGTACAAGTTGTTTTTTAAGCAGACAATCCCTCAAACGTTGCAACGACTCAGTTGCAAATGTTTTTCTTTGTATTAAAAGCTTCTAGCTTGTTTGAAGGCTGGTCGGGTAAAAGAAGCAGATTGTGACTTGAGTTTGGGCGTTTTGCTTTACTTTAAACTGAATCTAATGATTAACCTGCTCAGCTGGACGTATTTGATGAAAGTTGTTTTTTTCTGTTTGCTGTGTGGGCGTTGTAGATAAACGGAGTCCCACTGGAGAGTCTGACACACAAAGCTGCGGTGGATGTGTTCAGGACGGCGGGGGTGGACGTGGAGCTCCGTGTTCAGAAAAAGGTAGCTGTCCGTTTTATTTTTATTCAATCAAACAGTAAAACACTGTAAAGTATAAAACAAGAATGAAAGGACAAAACATATCTCATAAGTTTAACAGTTTAATCTGGATGTTAGGACCTTTAGGAGAAATTACTTGTTGCTCAGAGTTAAGAAGATCCAGTAAATATGGTGGATCAAGCCTGTCTGAAACTTTCAAGGTTACCGTAACTTTCAGTCTATAAGCCGCCACTTTTTTCACACGCTTCAAACGCTGCAGCTGATTTATGGATTTTATTTTATTTTTTTAACCAGCCAGTTAAAGGCATTGTTCAGAATAAAAACATTTACCATATTTGTGGATGTTTCTGGTACGCATTTAGTTAAAAGTTAAAAAATATCTTTCTGTGTACCGTATTTTCCAACATACACATCGCTTCGCCCTACAAGTCGCATCGGTCCATATTTGTCTAATAAAGTGGAAAAATCCATAAATGTCTCTTCATCGTATACGTTGCATCTATTATGAGGTACTGCTGACACGTCGCATTTGTTACGCGTCACCGCTGACAACCTGGAAATGTAGACAGGTGTTGTGCCAAAAACCGATGGTCGCAGGAGGGCTTTAATAAGAATTTAACAAGATTAACACTTACAATTATTTGTTTGCTCAAAATTATAGTAAATGTTTATCTCAGTCTAATGTTTTCTAAATAAATGCACTTTAATGGTCAAATTAGCTGCATTTCGTCGGGGCGGTGCAGCTGGTTTGACGGTTTCAAGCAGCGAGCAGAACAAAGGTGAAGAGACTGTGGCAGGCCGATTGAGTCATTAATAGCTGGTGAAGATTCAGTCATCCAGGACATGGTAAATTCAAAAAGATTCAAGAAAAAATTATATAAATATAAAGTTTAACAAATAAAGTCCAGTTGATTTTTGTCTCGAACTTTTTGGAATTCGTCATTATAGCCACGTTTACCTATTACATGATACAACAGCATGCCTTACGACTATTACTACTCTGCTGCCATCTAGTGGCTAAAAGTGATACTGCTCAATTTTTTTTCTGTCAATGAATGAAAATGGTCATATCTCAGCCAAAAAATGTTTATAAATATGGCATCTACATTCTACAGTGAACTTATAATCATGTTCCTCAGATTGTTCTTATTGTCAACAAGAAGTAAAGAAGACCATGGGGTGCAAACTTATTCATCTCAGGACGCTCTGAGCTGGGTGGGCGGGGGTCGGACATCTGGGTTCTGTAATCCATCAACTTAAATAGTTAACAAAACAGTTTTACTCGCCTCTTAAAGACCTCCAGCTGGACGCGGTGCACGGGCGGAGAGGCGGCAACAAGTCATTTTTCTGAAGCTTATTAGCGTTAGCATTAGCTTGTAGTTCAGCAACGTTATCTGTCAAGGGGAAAGAACAAAAACACATCTCATAAGTTTAACTTAATTTCAGTTTAATTTTCTTTATTTACAAGTTTCAGCCTTTGTAAAACCGTTTCCCACATTTTTACACGTTTGTTCTGTTTTTATGCAACGTTTGCTTCAGTGTCGACATAAAGAAACTTGTTTATCTTGGACGTAACTTGTGTTCTGCTCTGTTTAAGGTCATGTCGTGGTTAATTGTCGTGTTTTTCAGGCTCGTGACAGACCCGGACCTCAGCCCGAGCGCCCCTCCTTCACGTCTTATCTGGGAACTCTTGCATTATTCATCGGAGCTGTAGCTGTGCTAGCCTTCCTGTATAAACGGCACAAGTAGAGAAGCTCTTTTATCCAAACGAGCAGCAGCTGTGTGTTAATTTTATTAAATCTTTGCTGAACGCCAAAGAAGGGAACCAAGTCCAAACAGAGATTTTTATTTCTTATTCGCAGGTAACGAGTTTCTTCACGCGCCTCTGTATTTTGTGATCAGTGGTAGCTTCTTGACATCTGCAGGTTTAAATGAAAGGACGTGCACGCTCTCACGGCGAGGCGGAGCTCCGTGCACGTCGAACTGAGTCAGATCTGTTTGGAGGTGAGAGTTTTCACTTGGACCAAAATCCTGTGAGGAGCGTCTTCCCTTCCTGAGCGGAGGGATCGCATGCCTGCAGATCACCGTCTCTTATCTCCCGCTGCCTGAAGCTGAAGGGTGATAATGTTTTTGCATTTCATTTGTACCGTTAGCAAAATATCTCATGAACTGACAAGATTTGAAGGAAACTCTCAAACACATCAAGTGATGTTTTGGTTTGAAGAGCAGTAAAGGAATTAACCATCAGTTTGTGGCAGGAGATCCACTTTTTGGTCTTTTCAGCAAATCATTTCATTAAAGATGATCAATCAGCTCAGTGAGTCACTTTACAAACATTTTTAAGAGTCGCTTCAGGTGAACAAAACAATGAAAGCATAAATAAAACCAGAGACCAGTTCTTTTATCATAAATCATGTTTGATGACCGCCAAGAAATAAAATGTTCAACGATGGACCAGCTCTGTTTGAACTGAGATGTTTGCACTAACCACGGATATGAAACTTCTCTACTAACCGAAGAATCAGTGAACTGTAAATGCTGGATGGTTTTTTTATTTTTATTTTTTACAGGTCTGTAAATACGTACGTTTGTGCAATGATGCTAGATTTGTGAACCAGACGCACTAATGATTATTGCCAATACTTTGTTTCTCAACCAGACGCTAATAAAATCTGTGAAAAACGCCTGATTGGTTTGATTTTAAATATTTAACGGGACAAAAAAGAACAGTTGGTCCACCCCATGAAGATGTTGCACAAAAAACATTTAGGTTCGCTTCCTGTTCCAGACCAGATAAACACTCACACTACAAACATTCACTGTTCAGATGCGTCGGGAGGTTGGGGGCACGTTGACGTATGGCTTACCCCGGTCAGCAGTCCTGCACGATCCAGCAGCTCATCATGACCTGGTCCAACTCCAGCAGGTGACCAGCATGAGGCGGTTCAGATGGCTGGAGGTGGACGCAGAGGTCCTGTCTGATCTATCCATCTCTTTTACCCGCGTCTTCCTTTTCGGGTCACTGGTGTCCACACTGTGCGAGAGGCAGGGGACACCTAGGTCTTCGGTCCATCAGAGACAATTTAGAGTTACCAATCAGTCTAACATGCATGTTTTTGGTTTGTGGGAGGAAACTGGAGAAAACCCACAGCACGCAGAGAACATGTAAACTCCCAGAAAGGTCCTATAAGAGATTTGAACCGGCGACCTTCTCACTGAGAGGCAGCGGCTCTACCATCTGCGCCACCGTGCCACTCCCTCGTATTTAAACTTATCATGACTGAGTTAGTTGGTAATGAGCTCCTCCTGCTCGTCTGATGACCGGGTGACATCATGAACACAAAGTTGAGTTTTGAGAAAATGATTTTGGACCAAACGAGCTGCATAAACTCGCAAAAGGAGGTTTGTCGTCTGGAAATGGCAGAAGGAGATTACTCAGCTCTACACATTAAAGAAAACGTGTCGGGGAAAGACTTCAGAGCAAACGGCCTGAACCGTGACAACGACCCAGATCTACGTTTGAGCCTCACGTTTCTTTTGTTCTGTTGGTAACTGAACCGTCCTGCTCCGTGAGCCTCCCGCTCTCAGACTCGGGTGTTATTTTGACTCCTCGTGTTCCAGACTAAACCTGCTCCTCTCAGGACAAGTTCATGTTTCCTTCGTGAACTCCTGAGGCAAACCTCACAAACTCGTATGAAGGCCAACACACTTCCTTAATGGACTCTCACCCTCCTGCTGCCCTTGGGTCAAGGTGACTCACAAGGCCTCAGTCTTAACACCACGCTGGTTATTTTCACCCCAGGAGGCAGGAGCGCCACCAAGGGGGCAAGCAGTCTCAACATGTGACTGCTGCTGGAATCAAACCTTCGACTTGTTTGCGGACAACAGCTCTAGCCGCTTCTAGCCAACCAGCCCAGCCTAAATTGGTTTTAATGGTTTTAATTTTATATATATTTCAAGTGTTACAAACAAATCTTTATATTTTGAGACATTTGCTCCTTCTTGTATCTTTACAACAACCTGACCACTTCACCACCGTGTTGGTCACACAGATTAAAAACAAAAGAAGCTAAATAAATCTTGGAAATGCTTCAGGAGTGCAACGAACCTCTGCCCACTCTGATTATGGAGCAACACGTGCACAGTTTGTGTAACTGGCATCAGAAGCAGGCAGTGTAAAGTGCTTTGAAACGCGTCAAGACATGGAGCGTGACCTCCGAGTCCAGGGCCTCTGCTGCTTACACCCTGGTGGATGTTGATGCAGAACATCCAGAGCTGTAAGCCTCCACCGATGAAGGTCCCTCCCTCTCCGCTTCAGCTCCGATCAGGCCCTGCCGCCGTAAGTTGAAGATGGAATCGGCGATGATTTGCGCCGTTCTCTTCTGGTACCCTCCGGATGTCACCATGAGGATGGGGATGCCTCGCCTCTTTGCAGCTCTAAACACGATCTCGTCTCTTTGAACGATGCCCTGGCAGGAAGGAGAAAAGATCAACGGTGACCTTCTCTGTGCTCTTGGACTTTAATGCTCTTGCACATACCGTGGAAATTCTCATAGCCAAACATAACGAGGGATTAAATATAATATAAT
Organism: Hypsolebias antenori; assembly: GCA_031762315.1. Taxonomy (NCBI): domain Eukaryota; kingdom Metazoa; phylum Chordata; class Actinopteri; order Cyprinodontiformes; family Rivulidae; genus Hypsolebias; species Hypsolebias antenori. Next base: position 25,703,256 of record JARVGS010000789.1, on the reverse strand, counting down.
ATAAATTTAGTACCAAAATAAGAAACTATGTTGGATTTTTCTTTCTTTGTTATGGGAACTCTTCTCGTCAGTAAATTTCACACGGCTGGAAAGCTCGTTTCCCCAGAACGGTGCCACATTTGTTTTGAAAATATGTTTGAGTGATGAGCAGAGTGGAGTTTGTGGGTTTTAACTAACTCTGGAAAAACGTCAAACCTTCTCTGCTAACCCCAAACTTCTTGTTCTCACTGACTCTTTGTTTTGTGTGTAGAAAGTCCAAAGAAATTAAACTTACTGGCAATTTAACAATTTATTAATTTAACAAAGAGGGGCCTCGGTAGCATGTGGAAGAACCACACACAGCCACAACAGCCCCGCCCAAGCTGGTTCCTCAGTGGGGCTGAGGACTTCAGGAGGAGATTCTGTCCTCTCAACCACACATTCTGGAGGGAGTCTGATAGTCCCACAAAATAAAGACTGAACTTTGTGAAAAGGTCAACAGAACAAATGTGGCGTCATCAAGATCAAGTTTTCAGACAAACAAAGTACCTGCGGCGAAATGGAGAGTCCTCCGAGCGGATCTCCATCCAAGATGTCGGTTCCAGCGTTATAAACGATGATGTCAGGCCGGACCTCGTTCAGCGCTCCCTCAGCGTGGAGCTCCACCTTCTGGAGGTACTCCGAGTCTTCTGTGCCCCAGTCCAGTTCCACCTTCCTCTTGATGGCTCCTGAAGTTAGAATAATAATTCTTAATGAACTTATCCAGAAATGGAGAAGCTCCAAAACACAGTAAAGAACATCTGGAGGAACCAAACTTCACGACTTCAAACACTCAAAGCCTCAAAATGGCTGCACTGTAGGAGTGTATTTAATAAATTTTGATATTTTTTAAACTAAAATATTTGGGTAGCTTGATCTGAAACAGTTAAGTCAGGTCATCTGGACGGATTCTTTTTGATTGAAACATTTCATCTTTCTTCTAGCTAGCACTCTTCTGGTTTTAGCTACTGTTCTGCTGTTTTTAGCAACTGTTTAGCCAAATTTTAGTTTTTGCATCTGTTTTGCTTAATTTTGTATCTTGTTTTATTAATTTTAGCTTGTGCTCCACAAATATTTAGCTCATTTAGACACTAAATTACAAAAAACTCACTTTTGTTTCAGCTGTTGACTGTTGTCTTTTCCTCGCTGACACATCTTTAAATGTTTATCTTGCTAACACATTTGTTATTTCATGCTTAAAGAAAGCTCCTGTGACACCATGATGTGTGCGGGGGGAGTAGGCGGGGCTTAAAGATCCACATTGCTGTTTTCAGACTCTGGTTCCAGAAACATGGCTGCTTCTGTAAACCAGCTTCTGCTGCCTTCAACTCCCCACAACCAGGGAGTCTGTGATGCTGCTGCGTTTAGTTTCTGTCATTTCAGCATCTGTTCTGATATTTGTACTTTTAACAGTTTCAACATGTTCTTTCAGCTCTCAGCAGTTTAGCAGAAAATGCATTTTCTTTGGTTCTGTTTACTCGCAGTGTTTTCTGGATTCTCTGTAGAGGACTTTGCTTTGTTTGAAAGAGAACTGCTGGAACCTCCACTCACTTTTGGCGTATCTGTCTCCAGGGTAGATGTTACGGTTGTACATGTCCATGATGAACACCCGGCAGTCGTCCACAAAGTCTCGCTCATGTCCATTTCCCTGTAAAACAGTAGCATGGTTACACATCCCAAATAAAATGTACACACCCGATATAAAGAAGAAGAAAAACAAGCAGGACGTTAACGTCTCTAGAGAATTGAATGATAAATGTTTTTAGTTTTGGAGATGGAATGGAACAGGGAATGTAAGAAAACCAGGAAGCAGGTTATTTTTAAGTCCCACCTGTAACTGGAGTTTGGACAGTTTAAAGGTGGACAGACATCTGTTTTGTTTTCTGGACTCCCCCAGTAGGGCTGGACATCTCAGCCTGATGATACACCTCAACACTCTGCCAACAATTTGATTCATTACTGAGAGACGAGCAGCAAAAACTGACGCAGCGTCACTGAATCAGTTCAGCCTTCGTATTATCGTTGTTGTTCAAAACGTTGTTTACAACATGTTGATTTTAAATGTGCTTTATAAAACAACTGACTTAAGTCATAAAACAATTCAGCCTTCAATGGTCTCTCTTGTAAATGGGTCCCCGTGCCTCAATGAGGCTAGTCTTTATAAATAACGTTGAATTAAAAAAATGTGATGCAATTTGGTGCTCGCTTGATTAAATAAACTGAGATTCAAAACAATCCATAAAATAAATTACCGGCATTCTTCCACAGTTAATATTATTGAGACTAATTATTTACTATTAAGTGACCATTCACAAACATGTCTCGTTTAAAAAACACTTTTATAAAATATGACTCACAGTTATGGAACCCTCGGGCCTTCAAGGCCTCCAGAGAAGGCCCAAGAATTCAGCACTCATGAAATGTTACTTTAAAATTTTTATTTAATATTTATCTGACGCAACCTATATTTTGTCTATAAAGATTTGCCAATTTTGTAAACAACTCTGCAGTTGAGCACAAGAAACGTTTTAATTTAAGAAAATATTTTTATCGAATCTGATTATTTTAAATTTGCGTCTCCAGGCAGGGTACAGTTGGTGCTTCAAAGCAAAAGGGGCGAGTAGAAACTGTACGTAATACAATAATTTTTAATTTGTATGTTTGTTAAACAAGCTTTAATCCATTTAACTTAATTATTCTGGAGTATTTATTATTTATTTGTTGCTTTTAATCAAATGAAAAACCTACATTTCATGCTGTAAGGCAACAAAATAAAATTAATACCAAGAGGGGTGAATATTTGACAAGGTCCTGTAAATATGGAGATATCTCTCATGTTTTGGCAGATTGATTGATGTGGTTGTAAAGGGGGGATATGTAGTCTTCAGCGTCAGCTCCTCAGCGATGATGATGAAGAGGACGACGTGATGCTCACCTGATGAGCATCCAGGTCGATGATGGTGGCTCTGGAGACGCCTTCCACTCTCTCAAAGAGAAACTGTGGGACAAAGAAGGAGAGTTTAAAACTTTCAACATGAACGTTTTACTCATTTGTCTTGAATCTACTGATCTAAAACCATTTTAAAGGTTCGGTCAGTTCAGCAGGTTTTGTAGTGTCTGAAGAGTCACACGCAGCTAAACCAGTCAATGGAGCGACCTGCTGATAAATGTCAACTTTAACAAGTCAATTTTGGGACCTGCTAATAAAATCAGTTCATTTCCACGCCTCAGAAAACAACTCACTCCTGCACGAGTGTTACCTTGATGGCCAGAGTGATGTCAGCATAGGCACAGAACCCCCCTCCCTTATCACTGGAGCAGTGGTGGAAGCCCCCTCCTGGAACAACAGGAACTTTGTTTTTCAAAGCTGCATTAGTTGTTTGTTCCTCTCAAATGATCAATCAGACATGTTTGATTTCCCATGATGCAACATCAGGTGTATAAACACCTCAGTGACTGATCAATGACTGTTAAATGAAATTATTAGCACAAAAAAAAACGAAAAGACTGAAGAAATCTTTATTGTCTTTAGTACAACTAGTGGTGGCCATCTTGGATTTTGATCTGGCAACCCAATTTTCAAAATGAACCTTTCTTATACCTGGATGCAGCCAAACACCAAAACTAGTCGGCCCCTTACTTGTTATTAAATGATCAAGCTCACAAAGCAAACAGAGGGATGGATGATGTCTCCATGTCTCCTCTGCTCTACAACGAGCAACAACAAAATAACAAATATCAAAGTAACTCCTGAGCCTGGAGGACCATATCAGGCCAGAAGAAGTCTGCCTCCGACAACTGATGAAACTAAAACTGAACGGCTTGTCCTTCATATCCATCTTTAGCTTTGTAGGATAAAAGAGGATGCCAAGATCCCAGCTGTGAAGTACAGGGATGGCAGCATCATGATGTGGGGGTGTTTTAATGAAGGAGGGACTGGTGGACTTCACAGAGAAGACGGCATCACGAGGACAGAACAGGACGTGGAAGCAACAGCTGAAAACCAGGAAGTTAAAGATGGAGACAAAGGTGTCTTCTAATGGACAATGTCCCTCAGCAGACGGACACATTCAGGAAAACAAAGTCCATGTTTTGGAGCATCCAACCCAAAGTCCTGATCTCAGGTCCACCAGTTCCGTCAGGAGGACCGGGACTAAAGACCAACAAACTGATGCAGAAAACATCTGACCCGAGTCAGACACAACCACACCAGATACTGACAAACATGGAAACCTAGGACTCTGTAGGGGGTAAAATATTTTTATTTAAATTATTTTTGTCATTGTCCTGGATTTACAAATAGAACTTCCATTAAGTTCAATTCCACTTCATTTAAAAATAACTTTGTGAATCCTTCCATACCTAAAAGAACGTATTTACAAAAAAAAGCCAGACAGCGTCTCCACCCTCTGTATAAGCTAAGGAGCTTTAATTCCAGCAAAAACACTTAACTGGTGTACAGGTCACTGGTTGAAGTGTGGTTTCCTTTAATATTGTCTCATGGTATGGGAAC
>JARVGS010000789.1:25611877-25629801 GCA_031762315.1 Hypsolebias antenori | reverse complement strand
CTCTACTTAATTATTCTAATCTGTAATACACAAACTACATAACAGAGTTAATAATTCTACATAATTATTCTAATCTGAATGAATGATGCAATAAAATGATAATATGTTTAAATGCATTTTCTTTAATGTTACTTTTCTGACTACAGTTGTGTACAGTAGTCCCTCAACACTTCGCATTTCGTTTTTCGCAGATTCGCTCCATCGCGGTTTTTCAAAATAAGATTGGACATGAATCACAACTGGCTGATTGATGGATGAGATGCACGATCGGCATGAAATTTTTATTCAAAACAAATTATTTTAAATAATTTAGCACCCGATGCACCTCTGTGCAGCCCACACTGCTGGATAAGCTTCCTCCTGCAGCTGATCAACTGTTCTCCGTGCAGAGCGGAGAAGTGGGCGTGGCCAAGAGCGCTTGCAGTGGCTGAGAGCAGAGGAGGCAGGGAGCTGAAACCATGACATTCTGTGCTCTAGAGCGTTTAGAGTTTAGAAACATTGTTTAGAATATTGCAAGTGTGTGGGAAGGGTTTAAAACACCGTTATATATATTTATATAGTATATATATATATATATAAATACTGAAATAAACTACTACTTACTACTTGTACTACTATTCCTACTTCGTGGTTTTTCACATGTCGTGGGTCTTGTGATAAACAAGGGACCAGGTACAATCTTTAGGGTGGTAACTTTTCAAAGTTTATGTTTTGAGAGTTTATTTACAGATCATGTCTCGATTGGTTATGTCTGAGATAACACAGGGGAAACGTTTCGCTTCTGCTCGTCCGTTGACGTGAAAGAAGTAGCACCGTGTCTGTGTCTGTTTTCACTATTCCCCTTTACAGGGGTGTAACAGAGACACGTCAGGTTTTAGCGTATGAATGTCGTGTTGTCACAGAAACTTTCAGATGGTGGAACCAGATGAAACGGCTCACTTTTCTTTGACGGTCAGACGAAATGCTTTAGCTGAAGTGTTTGTTTACGTGTGACTGAAATCAGCTGAGTCATGTGACTTTTAGAAGAGCAACCTGTTACAGGACAGTAAATGGTGATATTAGCTCAGTCCACTCACTTAATGTAGGTAAGAGCGTTGCCTTCTGGGAAGTCGTACGGGTGCCGTTTCCTGAACACATGACCCACACGGCTGCAGGGGAGAATCTCCAGACTTCCCCCACACATCCAGACCCGGAACGAAAGTTCTGCAGGAGAACAGGAACATGACATGAGAAAATGTTTGCAGATATGTCATTCAATTCTTCCTGTTTGTCTCAGTTTATTTATCTGTGTCCACAGTGGACCGATGAACGTCATCCTAGCTACAATTACCTGCTACATTTTCACAGCTGGCAAATGGCTACCCATAAAAAAAAACTGTGAAGTTAGCGTCTCTTTGGGCTGCGGCGCTCGAGACTAGCCAGAGACTCAAAATGGAAAGAAAATAAATAAGATTTCTGTTGCCGTTTCACTGCATTTTGAACAAAAGTTCAGCAAGTTGCAGCCACGTTGTGTGGCCAGTTTAAGAAACTCCTGGTGTATTTTCATGCGTCTGGTTTGAAAAACTATATTCATGGGCGCACACGTAATATTTTTGCCCACCATGACAGCAGCCCACACGTTTATGATTTAATCTAATGGCGTACACTTTAGAAATGGACAGACACATCAGGATCAGGTGTTTTTTTTTTTATTATAATTATTCATAACTGATGCAGTTTTAAGACTGGAGCATTCTTTCACCAGTTATTTGACAATCTTAAGATTTATTTGACTATATTTATAAAGGTGTCTGTTTTATCTAACAGCCTGGGCCAGCTGCTCCTCAGCGGAGCACTTGGAGTGACATGAGATCGGAGTACTTCAGCTGCTTCTCTGCATAAACAGGCCCACAAAGTTCTGACTAATCACACAAGACTTGCTGCAAACCCCTGCATGAACAAACTTCTGCCAGGAGCTTGAGCACAGAAAGGTCCAGCCTTAAAAAAAACCCCAAAGGACATCATTTTTGTGACGCAACTACAGTCATTTTCCTTCTCATTCACAGCTTCATGCAGGTGAACAAAGACCCTAATGACTCTCTATTGGGAGGGGAATTTAGGTGCCTCAACAGAGCATCTTGTGCAGTTTAAAGTTTGTAGCTACACACGTCGTAGTTTGAAATTTAAAAAGCTCAGAGATGGGAAGCAAAATGTCTTCAACTACAGAACAGAAGTCCAACTACTTTGTGTGCGTGTTTTAATTTTAAATGACCAGGATGACCGAAAATCTAAACGAGCATGTTGCAGTGATTTAAAACAACCAATGAATCAATAAACGTATAACAGCTTGTAGAGTTTGGACCTAGAAATGCAGATAAAACAAGAGAAACTCAAGAGTCACGATTCCAGTGGAGAACAGTAGGCAGGCGAAGCAGCAATTAAAGAAAACCGGACATCATTTGACGAGCGCATGCAGAGACATATGGACTGTAAGAATGAGTTTAAGAAGGCTGGCACTGAGGAGGTGATGACAAACAGGTGGCTTGATAGTAACAGGGAACAGGTGAAGGTGGTGGTGCAGACCAGTGAAGGAACAACCTTACAAGAGGAATGGTTTGTAGTTTTGGATTGTTTTTCTGGACTATTCCACAATAACTTAACCTTCAGCCACAACAACCATTCAAGAAAACTATATTTTAAGAAATTTAAAAGCTAGAAATTATAGTTTCCTCAAATGATGGGGGTGGCTGGTTTACATATACGTACAAATGGTGGCAGCCATCTTGGATTTTGAAGTAGCAACCCAGTTAATGATGACCTTTCTTACAGATGTAGCCACACACCAGAATGGAAGTTGGCACCTCACTTACTTTATAAGTTATGCTCACAACGTGCACAGATGGAAGGTATTTCCAGTTCCCCTTTATTTGGTGATGGGGGACAACCATAAACACAAAAAAACAACCCCCCCCCACCCCAGATCCTGACTACATGACCCAATTAATGACATTTACCATACCATTTTATTTATAAAGCACTTAAAACAGCAACAAGGCCAACCAAGGTGCTGCACAAACAAACTACAGGCAACACATGGGCAACATACACAATGAATTACAAAAAATAGACATAAAAACTTAGCAGAAATAAATATAACGACCAAACACAAATCAACTTTATATTTATATGCGTTTGCGTATAAAATGAGCTTACCAAAGTTCTCCCCTCCCCAGATGTCCATGTGTGTGTCGTACTGGCCCAGGTGGTTGAACCAGCTCTTATCCATGACAAAAATCCCTCCTGCGATGACGGGAGTCCTGAGAAGGAAGAAGGCTTCACTTAAAATCACACACAAATACATTTCCCCTTCAACATGGGGAGGTTTTAGAGAGAGATCACTTACCTTTTGGCAAAAAAACAAAAGAAAAGGCCAGATCAAGGATGAAGAAGGGGGATTTAATACACTGGTGTCACGTACAAAACAGTCCGGCGCCGGGCAGTTTAGTACCTCTGCATATGGATGTACGCGGGAGTATACTGGGGGCTTTACAGTTGAAGTGAGCTGTTTGTGCCTGTATGCAGTGGTTGCTGCCCACCTAATGTGGTTAAGCATTTTAGCCAAACATCTTTGTGCGGCAAACATTGTTTATTCAAATGTAACTTTTCAAGCCTGACTCTACGCTGCAGAGCTTCCTCATCCGTTATCCAAGGGGGGCGGCCTGCCCCACCATAAAGATCATGGCGCACATACAAATTAACATACGTCTATGTGTTCACACGAGACCGCAGACAGACCAACAGAAGGTATTTTGTTTCCAGTTCCCCTTTTTTGTCTTGCGGCGGAGACAACAACGAGGTTATCACCATCAGAAACACTGACCTGATGGGCTGCGTGGGATCACTTCTCGCCATTTTCTGCTCAATAGGAATCTGTTCCCATTTGAAGTGGAGACTCCAGTCAAATCCTGAAACACAAAATTAAATCCGCTTTAAAATTCAATTCTGTTTCCTGGAAATATCTCCTATAGAAGCTGATGAAACGGACAAGTTTTCTGTTGACTTTGACTGAAGGAAGTTACACAACTTACATTTTCATTCATGTTTATTGCGTGAATGTTTATGAAGCATTCACTCTGTTGTGATCCATTTTTCTTCTGTACATTTTTCAGCTTCTTTCTCGTTCCACAATTTTTGTGCTATTTCAACAAATCATATCAAAATGTTCAGCTCTTTCAGAACAATCCTGCTATGACTTTTGGTATTGGTGCAACTTTAGCATTTGGAAATATTTATCCTGTTCTGTCATTTCAGCTACTATTTAGCAGTTTTATGCTAATCTTTTGTACTCATTTCAATTTTTTTCAGCCTAATTCAGCAAAAATATGCTCTCGCTACTTCCTTCTGGAAGCTTCATTCTGCTTTTTTAGCTACTTTTCAGCTGTTTTTATTTTTATTATTTTTTATATTTTTTTTTGTGCTAATTTTAGCTTTTTTCAGATAATATCCACTTCTTTGAGCTAATTTTTGCTTCTTTCATCCTAACTGGGCAAACATGTTTTTCTGCTTTCTTCTGCTAATTTAAGTTTGTGCTACCTTTTCAGATAGCTTTTTAGCATTTTTAGTTAATTTCAGCTGTTTTCAGATAAATTTAAGTTTTTCATGTTTATTTCTGCTATTTTCAGCCTAATTAACTTCTTTATGCTAACTGCAGCTTGTTATGCTCCTTTCAGCTTTTTTCTGCTAGTCTTTCAGCTACTATTTAGCTCTTTTGATGCTGATTTTAAAATTTTCAGTTAATTTAATATTTTTTTTAGCTCATTTCAGTTCTTTCCACTTCCTTCTGGTAGTTTAAGCTTCTTTTTGCCCTTTCAGCTACGTTTCAACTATTGCTGTTTAATTTAAGCTTTTTTATGATAATTTCCTAGTTTTTGTGCTCGTTTCTGCTAATTTAAACCTAATTCAGCAAATATGTGTTCTTTCAGCTTTCTTCTGCTAACTTGGGCTTATTCTTCCATTTCAGCTACATTTGAGCATGTTTTTAGCTAATTTCAGCTCTTTTTCAGCAAGTTCTTCTGCAATAAGCATTCACGCTGCATTTTCACAAGCAATGCAGTTTCTCTTGTTATAATTGAGGTCTAAATAGAAAATATATCTAAAATCAAAAAGTGACCAATGAAAACTCTGCAAATATAAATCTAGTTTATGTATGGCTCTGTCTTTCTGTTTTTATCTTGGGTAATGAGTCCTGGTGGAGTTGTGATGATGTGTGTAGTGTTTTTTGTGCATGTGTGCGTGCGTGTGACCTCCTCTCAGGTCGGCAGACGCAGCCAAGTAGGCGAAGTTATCCAGGCTGATGACATCGATGATGGGGCTGACCACTCGTGTGTGATCCTGGGAGAGGAAACAAACGTAAAATTATTACAAGAATAAATATGTAAGCAAACAAATGGTGGAATATTTTAGTTTACCAGAAATACTGAGGCCTACTGTAATTATCCAACTTTACATCTATGTTTCATTCAACCATGTTACATTCTGGATGACGGGCCTGCATCCAAAATTTAATTACAGTATTAATACTGAGAGTCAAACAAAGAGAAAACCTGTGTATTTTCTCAGTAATATGTGTGAACTTAAGGCTCATTAAAAGCTTTGTTCTGATTAATATGTGAGCCATAATGTACCGTCACACACGGACAGATCATCAGTTTCTCTTTAGTCTCTTATTTGGTATCGGATCATAACCTTGAAATATTTGTTCTGGTCTAATTAAGATAAACAAATTTGATTGTAACAGAAGGGAATTATTACATAAATGAATAATTTCATGCAAAAGCATGACCTGTCTGCCTGACCTTCTCTCTGTGCAGTTTATTTAGATTAGTTTGTGACTCTAACCCTGAGAGAAATCCGTAAAGTAAATGTTCCTAAGCAGCATACTTTACATCTGTTGGGCTTTGAACGTGCCTCTGGAGCTCTGAGAGCCTAAAGAAGCAGTACTGATGAGCTCTAAATGCTGCAAAGGCTCTTTACAGCACAGCGTTCAAGATAAATAAATAAAAACCTGCCGGAGTTGAGAATGCTTTTTGTGAATGCAGACGTTCATCATTTCCACAGGCAACATGATGAGATTATTCTTTGTTGTTGTATAAATAATCACAGGACTTGCCACTGTACATTTCAAAGTGCCACTTAACTAACACAACTGCCTGCCATACACACATATCTTTTGTCTCCCAGCTTTAGCTCATCAGCAACACACAGCTGATGTGAATGGACCAGGCCAGTCTCCAAGCTTCTGTGTGTTATCGTCCCATCATTGTTGGGTGTGGAGTGTTTGGACAGACTCTCTTTGCTTCTTTTCTGTTGTGGCTGTTAGCAAAATGCAGGTAAATAAAATGTGCCTGCTCTGGACTGAACTTGTTGAAAGTGTCTGTGCAGACGTAAGGTCAGAACTATCATGAAACCTTGGCGACGCCAACCTCATGCAACGTTAACTCCAAGCGACAGGCACATGGTCACACTTTGTTTTTCTCACCCTTTATCCCCCACGTGGACAATTCCACTTCACTTTAAGCTCAGGTCCTCTAGGAGGCCTGGGAGCTTGAGGGTTCTGTTCAGCATCTTAGCTGTTCCTGTTCAGGTGTGCAACAGCTCAGTGAGGCAGGTGGGGGACAGACCATAGAGCTTCAACAACAAATAAAACAACTTTTAAATGAATTTGAAATTTACTGGCAGTCAGTGCAGTGTGACTAAACTGGCACAATCTGTTCTCTTGGACCAGTCCAACAACATGCAGCAGCACTTTGGACTCTCAGAAGATAAGAGACAGAGGACACACTGACCCCTGTACGCACTGTAAAGAGTGTGTTGCATTAATCCAACCAAGTGATGACAAAGAAGGGATTAAAATGCTGCCTAGAAATAAATGGCTTTACTTGAGGCAGCTGCCTCATCTGAAAAAAGCTTGGTACAACCACTGCTCCGATCTGTTTGGTGAGATCAGGATCAGCATCCACGTTGATTCTCCAGTTTGTGAAGGTTGGCTTGTTGTATTGAGCCAAAGCACCACAAATTTCGTCTAATTCTAATTCAGGTTTAATTCAGTGATGTGTAGGAATTTAAAACTGGATTAAACCCTCTAAAATATTTGCTCTTTCTGAAGGGCCATGAATTGATGATTGTAAACTATCTCAGATCTTTGAAAGAAAAGAAAGTTCTGAAATAGGCCTGGAGTTAGCAGGAACTGTGGGATTAAGAGCAGGCTGTTTTTAGTAGAGGTTAGATGACTGCTTGTTTCAAATCAACAGGGGCCACAGCTGAAGACTGACTGCTGTTAACAAGAACATAAGGCCCGACAGTTGGGAAAACATCTTTAAATATTTAAGGAGGCACATCATTATTTGGAAAGCCCCCAAGCTTTAAATATTCAACAAGATACTGCAAGGAGGACAAGTGGCGCTTTGCCACTGTCTCTGCACTCATCGGTTCCACTGCTGTACCTACACCCACTCTGCCCGGTTTATGGGACCACTTTGTTGGTCGTTCCAAGCGTACTGCTCCGAGATGACGATTTTGACATAAGCAGCGTTGATTGGCCAGCGGAGCTATGTCAATGGATGACCCACCCAGCAAAACTGTGGTGTTATTTTTCCTCGTTTCTGGTATTGAAGCGCCAAAAATAGTGCCGTAGGCCAGGGCTACTCAACTGGTGGCTCACGGGTCAGAAGTGGTGGACCCAAAACAAAAACAGTATTCCTGTGAAAAGAGGTATAGTTTCCAACTCCTACCTACAGATGAGGAATTAAGAAGAATGTGGATGAAAAATGTGAACTTGAAGAGACCACCCAAAACACTGTCTGTGAGCTCATTTCACTTTGTTGACAAACAGCCAACGGAGGAAAACCTGCATCCTACTTTGTGTCTGGACTACAATAAGCCACCGGAGAAGAGACGCCGGATCTTCAGAAGGATTGAAAACAGTATTACAAGAATATCAGGTGTGATTTCAAGTGTATGGAGGACACAACATTACTGTATAGTATTTGTTTGTCTTCGGTATTACGATGTTCTCTGCAATGAACCCAGGCTCAGTGATGGAGGAGTTTAAAGCTTTGGCTGGTCTCTGCATCTATTTTAAGGCCAATAAGATTGTGTCCCACCTCTTTTAACAAAACACCACTGACCTTATTACTGTGAAGATACTGATACACCACAGAGCTTTTCAGGTTGTTCATCTCTTCACTGTCGGAAGAACAGAGTCAATGAAGTAGCTAAATATGCTAGTAGATGTAGCTAAATATGCTAACAGATGTAGCTAAATATGATAGTAGATGTAATCTGCAGCCACTGCTTTAGCTCGTCCTCCATCCCTCGTCCTCAGCAGCAGCGGTATGATTATATCGTCCAGTTTGAGCTCTGACAGGTGGTGTTCCTACATGTGTAAATTAAATCCACAATGCTCAGAGAAACTACATGAGCTTGTCCTGTTTGCATATAAACAAATGCTGGTTCTTGTCTGCACCACAAGTCGCGCCCATAATTCAAATAAAGCAGCATGGGGGCTAGGAATAAGGTGGATAAAGTGTCTGGTTGTGCATGTCATCCTGCTTTCCTCTTCGGATGCAGTGTTCCCTGATTTAATTCACAGAATGCAGGAAAATGGGAGATTCCTTCGACAGAATCGACGACAACAACAAACAACAGGCGGTTTAGTTTTATGAAGTACATAAATATTGTGCACATTTTAAAATCAAGGAAGTAGTTTTGTTTGAATTCTCCAGTAGAGGCATCACTGAATTTAGTCTGAAATGTTTTGGTGGAATGAACCTCCTACAGCGCAGCCAAGAAACGCCAACATCTTCCACCTAAAACCTAAACGCCACTGCGCTGTGTGTGAGCGGACGAGCGTGAAGCACGGCTGTGTGTTCTTCTACCTCCTTGACTCTCTGGATCATGGGCTGCAGCCAGTCGGTGTTGACCTCACAGTGGCTGTCCAGGAAGGTCAGAACCGAGGCCGAGGCCGTGTTGGCTCCTCGCACTCGTGATCGGATCAAACCTGAAGGAAACACGAAACCAAAGCTTCAAGCCTCAAACAGGAAGAGTCTGACAGCGTGGACGTAGTGAAGCAACGTATTTTGATACCGGAGCTGCAAAGAAAATACCAGCAGGTACTGATCCAAAACATGATTTAGGTCAAAGTTAAAATTATTCAGTAGTTTGAACTTTGTAAAGTTTTTCAAAAAAATCTCTAAATCAGGTGAAACAAAATGAAAAGGCAAAAACAGTGTTTTTAAAATCTTATCCAGACAATGAATCTTCCTGTTCAGAAGTCCTTCCAAAACATCCTTTTTATATCAGGAATCTAATTATTAAATTATACATCGTTTTAACTTGCTACAGTTTGGATTTTGCACGTAGTGAGTAGTTTGTCTATAAACTATTTGGATAGTTCTGTGGTTGGATCTTGACTTTCTGTTCAGTCTGTTAAAACACTGGTGGGAAGACTGAACCAAACATTTATCTGTGATGTTCTGGTGCCATGATGGCTTGTAAAAGTGCAGGTGCTGGTGATGCTGCAGACTTCAGTGATAGAACATCAGAGGACTCAGGATGCAGAAGAAAACTAAAAACTGATTTACTTTAAATGCACAAAAACAAAAAGCCAACGTGGTGCTAAAACTTATATATACTCAAGAGGGAAACGACACAGGGAAGCATGAGGGAGCACGAGGAGGACCGAGACCTCTGAATGTTTGAGGACAATGAACCGCTCTGGGAGTATTGATCAGAAATTATATAATGGAGCAGGGGGGAGTGGAAAGTGGCAGCACCTGGGTGACTGATCATGTGAAGGTGAGAGCGATACGCTGAATGAGAAGCATTGTGGAGGCTGGCTGAGAGTGAGAACTGGCACAGGGAACACAGCGGACTGAATCAAAAACACAAGGGACATAAAAACATAAACCACAAAGAGAAATAAGACAAAAGGATGAACTGAAGGGAGTAAATCAAAAACAGAAAAACAAACTATGAACTTGTTTTAACACAAATCACCGCATGGTAAAACTTAAAAGTTGACAATGATTCCAAAAAGAACAAATGTCACATTTCATGGTGAGGAACAATAGGAGTCCATGTGACAACATGACTGGAAAAATAATAAAAATGTTTTAAAACTAATCATGAGAAGTGCAGCAGCAGACCAACTCGTACAGGCGTCATATCCAGGAAACTACACCTGGATCACAGAAACTACCGTACACTTGGACCTTAGAAACTACACCTGGGCCACATAAACCACAACTGGACATTAGAAACTACACCTGGACCATAGGAACTACACCTGGACAATGTAAACTACTTTGTACAAATGGACCATGGGAACTACACCTGGACCACATAAACCACACCTGGAACACAAAAACCACACCTGGACCATAGAAACCATGGCTGGACCATAGGAAATACACATGGACAATATAAACTACAACTGGACAATAGGAACTACACCTGAACCATAGGAACTACACCTGGACAATATAAACCACACCTGCACCAAAAAAAAAAAAACACACCTGGACCATAGAAACCACAGCTGGACCATAGAAAATACAGTACACCTGGACTATAGGAACTACATCTGGACTATAGGAACTACACCTGGACCAAAGGAACTACACATGGACAATATAAACTACAACTGGACCATAGGAACTACACCTGGACCACAAAAGCCACACCTGGACCATAGGAACTACACCTGGACTATAGGAACTACACCTGGACCAGGCATTCTGTGTCTCTGTTTCTTTCCTGTTCTCTCAGACCCCTGCCAGTTGAAGCAGACGGCTGCCCATCCTGAGCCTGGTTCTGGTGCTGTGTGTGTGTGTGTGTGTGGGGGGGGGGGTCTTCCTTGCCCCTGTTGCCTGAGTGCTGCTGTTCTTGTGCGGAGCCCTGATTTGACTTCAAGTGTGAATTGCTGCTTTATAAATAAACTGAGTTAAACATGAAAAAGAGTCGAACTCAGAGATAAAGCAAATGTCAGAATCTTGTTTTACAGTTCAACATATTTCATCTTATTTTTTTTTTTTATTATTATCACCTTTTGTTTCTAACATTCTAAACTGTTGTCTTTTTATCTTCACAAGCCTTTTTATAATGCACTTTAGTATTTTGCAGATGGGGGGTTTTTTAAAAACAGATTTTGGTTTTATCACCCACACTAATAGAAAATGTTCACTCTGTTTGTCCGGCTTCATTTGTTCAACATAAGTAACTGGTCAGTGTTTAAACACAAAACATCATCGTGACAGTATTTTGACCCGCAGTCCATTTCTCCCTCCCATCCCAGCACTCACCCTCCCTCCGGCTGTTCCTCAGGCAGCGAACTTTGGGGACGTGAGAGAGCAGCTGGCAGTCGTCAGCTGGAGACACGAGAAGAGACGACATCTTATTTTGGAGAAAGACAACACACCTCTTTCATTTTTCACACGTTGACCCTCACACAAGCCCACAGGAACCACGCTGCTGCCTTTGTGTGTAACTAAACCCACAGAAACACCGAGCAGCAGCTGTACAGATGTGCGTTCCTGTCCTCAGTAAACTCACTTCTGTGTCATGATGACCCTCTGCCGTCGGTCTGTTCTGCATACGGCACATTATACGCTCACCAACAAACTATTATACAGCAATTATTATAAGCAAACTATTATAAAGCCATCTAAAGCAACGGCCTCGACAAGCAAAGCCCTGTTTTTCACTTTGACATTGACCTTTGTTGTCACTGTGGCTATTTAAATAAATTAAAATGAATTAAGATAGTTGTTAGGAAAATATAATCAGTTTTCTAAAAAAGTTGGTTCTGACTTCTCTTTTAATTGACCAACCAGTTAATTTTGTGACTTCACACAAAAACATGGAAAACAACAACGGTGAACAAGCTGCAGGAACAACTTCCATCACAAGTCAGGAGAAGACTAAATCATTTCAGGGACGAGGTCTGGTAAATACGTGACGACATGCCGTCCAGCTGTTTTCAAACTGCGTTAGCTTTAGTTTGACGAGGCGGTCTTCCCACATCTCTGAGATGTTTAGTAAAAGCAGTGTCAGAAAGCTGCTCCTCAGGAAGACCACACAGAAGAGACAACTGGAAGCGTAACGACCCGACGTAAACGCACAAACTGAAACCAGCGTTGGAGGAAACCGTCTCTGATGATCCTCAAGAAAAACAGGGATCTTCTAAACGTTCTTGTTGACCTCCAGTTTTCTTTAAAAGCAAGCGTCTCTAAAAGCTGTCAGAAGTTTAGATGGGTGTCAGCTGTTGCTGCGTGTTTCCTGTATTCTGTGTCAGGTTGTGTTTCTCTCAGATAAAACGTAGCAGAGGCCGTCATCCTGATTCACTGCTCGTTCTCTGGGATAAAATTTTGGTGCCATTAATCTTTAGCGTCACATCACAACCTTTTCTCCTCTTTTTCTTATAACTAGGATCTCACAATGGCCAAAACAGTATTTTTATATGTTATACAACCAAGTAAATGTCAGAATAAAACAGTACTATAGTTACAAAGCCTGAACTGTCTTCTGTTAACAATGAAGTAGAAGTATTTGGAATCAACTGAGGTTTCCTCACTCATGATAATGTAGGTTATCATTTGTTGTCACAAAAGTCCCAAGGTATTAAATGTATGCCACGCACCCTCACAGATGGTTCTACTAAAACTTAGGACACAAAGAACGTGATGTTCACAAACTTTTTTATGACTAAACATTGGTAGAAGCGCACATTGCATTATCGTAACTGCATGATGGTTTGCGCTATAGAAAACGGTCCAATGGTTTCTAAAAGCTGAGAAGTTGTGAGCTACGGTCAAGATGTTGTTATTATGGTAACTTTACTCATGTTGTTGCAGGAAAACAACAACAACAAACAGTACTCTGATGTCCCCCATCGCTGACAGGCTTGACTAGTGAATGTGGTTTTCGAGAAGAGACTAAAAAAGTTAAGTCGGGTCCTCTGGAGGATTCTTCTTCTTGAAATGTTTAATCTTTTATCCAAAAGACTTCTTCAGTCTGAGGAGCTGCAACAAACTCAGTCTTATAAATATCACCTTCTCATAGTGGATCAACCAGTTTGTTGTTCACGTAATAAAGGAGGACCATAAGCCTAACAATTGGTTGTTAGTGCCCTGATGGCCACTTGCTATTCACGGAGGGCTGAGTGATGCAATAAGATCATTGGGGGACAGTTGGACACAGAGGCTCCGCCCCCGTTTAAAAACAAAACGTTTCAACAAATTAAACCGTCCAGAGGACTTGACGTAACTTTGTTGGATTTTTCTACCTGGGTTACTGAGCATGAACCAGGATACCTTGTATAACATTTGACCTTGATTTGTGACCTTGAAGCTGGGCTGATGAAAAGATTATATGACAACTTACGTTGTAGTGGAACAAATGTGTATGACGTTTCATTAAATTATCTTGAGTGGATCAGAAGTTATAGGCCGGACAAGGGAACGTTTACAGATGGAGATGATAACATTTCTGTCTTTTGACAGAAGAATAATATAAATAAAACAGGATAAAATATTTGCTAACCAGTCATTTATTGACCCGTGACTCATGTTCCGGTGTCCATGCAGTGATTTCCACATCTGGATCCTGTCTAACCTGAATGCAGTGGAGCACGAGGGCCTGCAGATCTGGGTCGTTCAGTGGTTTTAGGCCTTGTGGATACATTCTTTTAGAGTTTTGTCACCGAAAGTATCTGATGATTGTATCAACAATTACAGTGACTTCACCAGAGAACCAGAACAACTACCTAAATGATCAGAGTTCATTAAGAACATGACCCACATGCTGATTGGTAAAACAACTCACATCCATCATCTATCCATCCATTCATCCATCTTGCCATCCATTCACCAAACACCCATCCATACATCCACCCATCCACCTATCCATCCATTATCCAACTATCCATTTATACATCCATCCACCAATCATCCATTCATCCATCATTCGTTCATCATCCATCCATCATCTATCCATCCATCCACCCATCCATCCATTCATCCATCATCCATAACCTGGATATCCGCCTCCCCAGAGATACTTTCCAGCACTTTCTGGGGGACCCCGAGGTGTTCCCAGGCAACAGAAGACATGCCGTCCCTCCAGAGACTTCTGGGTCTTCCAGGGCCTCCTACTAGTGGGACATGCCTGGAAATCCTCTAAAGGGAGGCATCCTAATCAGATGCCTGAACCGCCTCAACATACTCCTTCGATGCGGAGGAGCAGCGGATCTTTCCTGCGCTCCCTGCAGATGATGGAGCTCCTCTTCATATCTCTAAGGCTAAGCCCGATCATCCTGTGAAGGAAGCCCATTTTGGCCTCTTGTATCCGGGATCTTGTTCTTTCAGTCATGATCCAAACATCATGACCACAGGTGAGGGTCAGAACGTAAACCAAACAGTAAATTGAGAGCTTTGCCTTTCGACTCAGCTCTTTCTTCACCACGACTTTCCAAAGCAACGTCCTCATTACTAAGGATGAGGCCCCAATCTGTCGATCCATCTCCTGCTCCATCCTAACATCACTCAGGAACAAGACAACCAGATACCTGAGCTCCACCACCTGAGGAAAAGACTTCCCTCATGACCCGGAGGGGGTGTTCCAACCGACACTTAAGTGACAGACACGAAGCCACGGCGATAAACGTTAAATAACGATAAATGTTTTAAACCTGTAAAAACAAAACGCAACTTACGGTCAGAGCTGAAGTCATCGATGAGGATTATTTCATGAATGAGAGCTGGAGGACTGCGCATCAGAACGCTAAGAGAGAAGAGAGGAGAACTGAGATCAGTTTGTGTTCCTGCAGCTGTCTGAGTGGGTGGACCTGGTTCTGGGTGGTTCTGGTTCTGGGTGGTTCTGGTTCTGGTTCTGCCTTGTTACCTCTTCACAGTTCGGAGAAGTGTAGAGCGAGCTTCATTGTGGAAAGTGATGATGATGCTGGTGGAGGGAAGGTCCGCATCATAAGTCAGCGATGCACATCTGCAAAGAGAAGAGAAGGAAGAGGAGGAGGAGGAGGAGGAGGAGGAGGAGGAAGCGGAAGAGGAGGAGGATGAGGAACGGTCACACCTTTTTCTTATCTAAGTCTCATTTTATGTTCAGTCAGTTTCAGATGGCATAAAATATCACAAAACACCTGACAAGACTTTGCTGCACCTGCAGAGGCCCATCGTTGCTCTAACAGAACAAGTTGCCCAGTTGCCGCGGCAACAACCACACAGATTTGTAACCTTCTGCTTTTTGCTGCTCCAGGTCCAACAATATGAAGCTGAAACTTTATACATCCCCGAACCCAACAAATATTTATAGAGCATCAACACAAACATCATTTTGCTGGTGAACGGTGAAAATGTTTCCACTGAGAGGTTTTTATGACACGAGCTCTGTTTGCATGTTTTTCTGCACGTTGTCGTGTGAATACTCGTGAAGCATTCACACTATTGTCAGCCATGTTTCTTCTGTATGTTAGTCGGCAAGATTCTCGTCCTGCAGTTTTCAGCTATTTCAACAAATCATGAATCAAAACGTTCAGCTCTTTCAGGATAATCTTGCTATGACTTTTGGTATTGATGCAACTTTAGCTTTTTGAAATATTTAGCCTTTTTTGACATTTTTCTTCTCATAGAAAATGAATTGAGCTCATTTTACATCCTTCATATCTTTAGATGTGTTTACAACCTTTTACTGCTCCTTTCACTTTTTGTTCTGCTTCAGCTTCCTTGTGCAAATTTTAAAAAAATTCAGTTACTTTCAGCTAATTTCAGCTATTTATTCAGCTGTTTTGCTATTTTTTTTTAGCATTTAGTAGCTAATTTCAGCTGTTTTCAGACAAACTCAAGTTTTTAAGTGGTAATTTTTGCTACTTTCAGCCTAATTAACTTCTTTCTGCTAATTTCAGCTTGTTATGCTCATTTCAGATTTTTGCTGCTAGGTTCAGCATTTCAGCTACTACATGTATATTTGGTGGAGGCCATCTTGGATTTTGACATGGCAACCCAATTTTCGACGGTGACCTTTCCTACATGTAGATGCAGCCACACACCAAAGCAGAAGTCGGTGCGTCATTTATTTTTCAAGTCATCGAGCTCACAACATGCACAGATGGATGGATGGTATTTCCATTTGCCCCTCTTCGCACCGTGATGAAGAGCAACAAACCGAGCGTACGGAGGAAACCGACGCAGGCACAAATAGGAAAGGACTCACTCAACACACCAGCTGAGCTTCAAACTAGGCTGCACAATTTTGGAAAAGCTTGCAAAATGCAATAAAATTGTTTAAAATAGCCACGATGATATCACTTACAATAAAGCCATGCTTTTGTCACTTCTCACTTTCTTTTTGATCATCCTCATCATCAGCAGCTAAACCAAGTGTGACCACCAAGGCCGTTTGAACTGACTGAATATTAACAGAACAGAACATCTGGAAATACAAAGGCAGCGTAAGCCGTCCTCTGTGATGTTCATATTGTATTGACTGACAAGACAGTGACAATAAGTTAGTGATATACTGTGACACCCTGTCAGGCACAGTCTTAGAAGAATCTTGGACCTGTAAGACACAACTCTACATCTTTAAAGTTCTGTTGTTTTGTCCTGTGGTGGAGCTGAGGCATAACCTCTGCTCACCTGTAGTGTCTGGTGTCCCGGATGGCTCGCTCTCCACCCAGATGGTCGCTCTCCTGCAGATTGAAGGCATGCTCCTTGTAGGGGTCGTCCCCTGGTTTGAGCTGCTTGGCTGCCAGGTAGGCCTTGTCATCGAAGCTGCCCAGCAGCTGGCCCTGCAGCTCGGCTGGTGGAGGCTGAGTCACCTGCAGACAACCACAAATGGATCCTTCAAGGCTGGATGCATGGACACAGGAGCATGTGGTTAATATAAATGACACAAAGGGGGAAACACTATGTGTCCATGCTGTGATTTTCATTTATACCGAGGATCAACTGAAACCAGCTTTCACTTTTATGAGTGAAACTTTTCAGACATCCGGTGACTTTGTCCCAGAAGGACAAACCTTCAAAAAGAAATCAATTCCTCTGATTTTTAAGTCAGTCGCTGCATGAGCCAAAGATGTAAACTCTCGTTTAATCAGTCCGGTCAGTGTGTCAGCGCTAACAAGGCCGGGCACTCATCAAACCACAACACAGCCAATAAATCCTCAGTCAAAAATAGATTTCCCCTCCAGGAGAGGGAGAGGTTAAATGAACGCATGAGGACATGGAAAAGGTTTGCTCCTGCAACAACCAAAGTGAAGCTGACTTCATTTTGAGTCTGAAAACAGACGTTGATTTAACCGTTTGATGACGAGACGTTCGGTAAAACGAACAGCCGGTAACAAAAAGTCTGGTTCTGGGTTAAGGAGTTGATTTTTAAAACTTCTATTCATTGATATGGTGGAAAATATTGATCACTCAAGACTAAATCATTGATGAAGGTAAAAGAAATGTCCTGTCTGGACTGATCGGCCCTCCTGCCACGCCCAACTACACCTGTTCCCTGTTATCATTATTCATTCTGCTCATTTTGATTCTTTTTTTTTTTTTTTGGGCTATTTCACATCTTTTTTTTCTGTATGATTAGAAAATGTTACTGGATGCCTCAAATTTTCCCCCGTCCATCCATCCATCCATCTATCTATTCATCCATCTATCCATCCATCTATTCATCTATCTATCCATCCATCCATCCATCATCCATCCATCCATCATCCATCCAACCATGCATGCATGCATCCATCCATCTATTTATTCATCCATCCATCCATCCATCTATCTATCTATTCATCCATCTATTCATCCATCCATCCATCCATCCATCCATCCATCCATCCATCCATCCATCCATCTATCTATCTATCTATCTATCTATCT
>JARVGS010000789.1:25580909-25604353 GCA_031762315.1 Hypsolebias antenori | reverse complement strand
ACAAAACATCATCCGGATGCTGAGCCGAACAGAACCAGAACACTGGAGGAACGTTTCTGTTCAGTCCCGACCAGGGCTCAAAGGAAGCTGTCTGTCTGTCTGTCTGTCTGTCTGTCTGTCTGTCTGTCTGTCTGTCTGTCTGTTTGCAGGTCCTCAGGTTTCCATGACCCATCAGCCCCGGACAGAATCAATAGTCAGAAATATGCAGAGGGTCTCCTAGGTCTCCCCAGCATGTATTACCCAGAACCTAATCCTGCTCTGGGTCCAGATCCCTTCTGAGATCCACAGCTGACCTGATCCTGTTCTGGGTTCAAGTTCGGTCTCAGACCCACAACAGGGGAGGACCTGAACCTGTTGGGTTCAGGTCCAGTCTGAGACGTTCTGACAAGTGTTGATCTCCTGTCTCCTCAGATCAGATTTGGTGACCTCATCTGACCTCGCCTGACCTCACAGCATGTGGTGTGTCTGTGCCCCACTCACATCCAGCCCCTTCCAGCACCACCAGGTCCAGCCATGCTCCGCCTCGGTCCGGCACCCTGTCTCCTCCAGACCCTGAAGCCCAGCCACGACTTCTCATGAGGCCACCACCAGAACTCAGCAGAACCGCTCTGGATGGAGCCGCTCACATCTGAAGTATGTTCTGCTTGAAGACACGTGACAAAATGAACACATTCATGGTTCTGGGTGGGACTGAACACACACCGAGGGGTCCAGTTGTTCTTCAGCTGAGGTCCAGAACTGGAGTAATCAGCAGTGTTTTTACAAAACAACTGGATGTTCTGCAGCTTTGAGTTAAATTAAAACGACTGAGCAGTTTTAAAACCAGATGACACATTTTAATTTTATTATTTTAAACCAAAAGAATTCATGAAAAACTTACGATCCTAACTTCAAACAAGTTTAGATGTTTAAACTGAAAGAGAAGAACCTGAATGCAGAGATGTGCAAATCTTATAAACATTTTTTTTTTATTTCAGTGGAATATCGTTTGATCTGTTGTTCCATGCAGGTCCAGGTTCCTCCGTGAAGACTCCCGTCTTCTTTAACAGTCTGTAAACGTCCAGAACCTGCAGGGGACCAGCTTTTGGAGGTTTTGGAGACCTGCAGGGGACCTGTTGTTGGAGGTTAGGGAATGTTGTACCATTGTGGTGTGGAGGATTCCAGTTGTCCTACAGTCCTGGGTCCTCTCTGCTGGGTCTTGTTTCAAGATCAATCAACTGTTTTCAGTGTGTGAGAGGTCTGGACTTCAGGCAGGTCAGTTCAACATCTGGACTCTTCTTCCATGAAGCCACGCTGCTGACATGATGCAGTTTGTGGTTGTCTTGCTGAAATATTCAATGCAATCTTGACAAAGACTTCTGAATGGAAGCAGATGTTCTAAAACCTGTAGATATTATCGGCATTGATGGGATCTTTCCAGATGTGTAAGCTGCCCATGTAGGTGGCACAAACGCACCATCAGAGAGTTCTGAGCTGTGTGATCGCTGGTTGGATGGTCATCCTCCTTTTTAGCGTGGAGGACGTGGCATCCGTAGTTTCCAAACAGAACTTAATATTTGGATCCATCTGACCTCAGAACAGTTCTGGACTTCACTTAAGTCCATTTGAAATGAGCTCTGGTCCAGAGATGATGGCAGCGGTTCTGGATGGTGTTCACATCTGGCTTCTTATTTGTCTGATAGAGCTTTAAGCAGCATTTGTGGATGAACTTTGTTTACAGACAATGATCGGTGGAAGTGTCCTGATGCTGCTCAACAATCCAGGCAGAAAAATCTAACAAGGTTAAATCAGGTCTTCTGGACGGATTTTTCTAGTTGAAACTTTTTGTTTTTATCCAAAAGACTTCTTCAGTCTGAGGAGCTGCAACATACTCAGTCTTATAAATAGAACCTTGGTGGATCCGCCAGTTTGTTGTTGACATCCATGTGAACAGCTAGTTCTGGATGTCAAGAACAAACTGGTTGATCCATGGATTATTGAGCATGAAATTTGATGATGATTATTTGATGCTATTTTCTATTATTGGGGGGGGGGGGGGATCATAAAACACTGTATGTTTATGGTCATTGAATTATTATTATTATTTTTTACATTTGACACCATTCATTTTATTTCAAAACAAAACATAAACTGGCCTTGACAGAATGGATGGTACGCTTCATCTTTTGTTGCTCAACCTCTTGAGACCTTCGCACCTGCCCACAGTTGTTCTGGTCCACCTGGCCTCAGGTGTTCTGGTTCATCTGTCCTCAGGTGTTCTGGTCCATCTGTCCTCAGGTGTTCTGGTCCACCTGTCCACAGATGTTCTGGCCCATCTGTCCAAAGATGTTCTGGTCCATCTGTCCACAGATGTTCTGGCCCATCTGTCCACAGATGTTCTGGTCCATCTGTCCACAGATGTTCTGGCCCATCTGTCCACAGATGTTCTGGTCCATCTGTCCACAGGTATTCTGGTCCACTCCTCATGAACAAACTGCTCCAGCTGTGTCAGGTTTGAAAGGTTTCCTCTCTAGATGTTTCAGCTCCTTCCTCAGATGTTCCACAGGATTTAGATCAGGACTCAGAAGGACACTTCTGTCTCTGAACACAGAGCTGATGGGACTTGTCGCTAAAATGCTCCAGTTTTTTCTCATCTGTCCAGAGGACATTGTCCCAGAAGATTTGCGACTTCTAGAAATGCATTTTGTTTTATTGTAGTCTTTTGTCCTCCTCAGTCGTCCATTAAATCCACTTTAGACTGATGGTGTGATCAGATGATCTTTGACCTTGGAGTTCACCTCTAATCTTTTTGAACGTTGTTCCGGACTCTCTGATTACCATTCGTATTATCAGTCTCTTCATTTTGTCGTCAAATGTCCTCGTGGACATGTGTATGTTCTTTATCAAACTCAATGAAAGGGTGATTTATGGACGAGTTAGACGACGTACAGTTTTATTCAGTAAACAAGGATTTAGAGTCAGACGTGAAACAAGAATAGAGAAACTACTAAATTAGAAAGCAAGGTGTGTAGTGTATATTTTTAACCCTATAATCAGAAAATTGTATTTCCTTGAAACTGAGATTAGTGCAAGTATTTAAACATGAGCCTCCTCTTCCTCAGCTGACATGGAGGATGAAGATGGGACTTGTCTCCTTGATGTTTTGTGGTGAGTTTCTGCCTCTATGAACAGGACTTTAATGTGATCTCCTCCTTCTGAAATGTGCATCAAACTGTAATTTCGTGAGGGTTTGACTCTGTTTCATTCTGTGCTTTTGCAGTGATGCCCAAGCCCTGAACGACTTCCTTCATGGGACCAGTGAGGTAACAGCTGCCTTACAGTAAAGCAGACGTAAAAGCATCAATAATATTTTGAGCTGCAAGTGTTTACCCAGTCGTGAGAAATGTGTGTAGGTGTTCTGACAGTGAGAAATAAAGTCTGCACTTTTCACCACAAACAAGCCCAACCCCAAAAAGCCTGATTTTTATCCCACCAGCTGCACGCAGAAGATCTGCTCATTAACTGCTCCTCTGGGGAGCCGTCACTTTTCACAGCAGCCTCGGTGAGTGTCTGGAAGCACAGCCAGCAGCACTTACCCACAGGAGAATGTTGTTTTTATCACTTTTTTTTCTGAAGCAGCATCTTGTTAACTCTGATTAATCACAGTCCCCTGTGCCATTTTCCTTCTGTCTCCTCTGCTGTCTGTTCTTGTCTCCCAGAGTCCCGTCTCTTTACTGGGAGACGACAGGGATTCCACGGACACGCCTCCACCGGGGAGCGTGGACCTGTCCTTTCTGGAGGAGGCCCTTCTGTCCTTTCCAGAAGGTGGAGAGGACCTGCAGGATGGGCCGCTTGCGGAGGCTGGATGCGAGGCAAACAAAGGGGAAGTGGATGAGGAGGTGGCATGTGACATCCTCCAGCAGAGCCTGCAGGAGGCTGAGATCACGGAGCAGACCATGGCTCTTGAAGCAGGTCTGGCACAAACAGGGGACAGTTTGTCCCTGTACTCACCAGCCCCTCTCCTCTCGTCACACACTGTGCCTGCCATCCCCAAGTCTGTGACGCAGGCCGTTCCTTCAGCAGTGCCCAGAGACACCCAAGCAGCAGTGGAGCCTCCCCAGCCCTCCCTGCTGGCCGTTGGGCCGGGCTGCCCATCTCTAAAACCTGCTCAGCTGATGGGACTGCTCCCTGGAAACGTGTTCCCTGCTTCATCTTCAGACACTTCATTCTCTTTAAGTCCTGCTCAAGGCTCCAGTGTGATTCTACACAAAGCTGTGTCCGGTGTCACAGGTCAGCCCCTCGTTAACCCTACACTGAAAGCCGCAGTGGTACCAGCACCAGGACTGGTCTTACAGCGTTCTCCTCTTCCTATCCAGCCCAAACTGCCCATTAGCATTCAGCCCCGGCTGGTCCAAATCAGCCCCAAGCCTTCAGGGCAGAAACCCACCCCCGGCCTTACGTTTGTCCCTGGGACTGCCTCATCAAATATTTTACTGTCTCAAGCCCCCGGCCAAAAGTCTGCAGTCCCGCAGCCGCAGCAGCTCTCCAAAGCAGTTAGCCTGCAGCTGGTCAACCAAGGCAGCTCCTTCGTGCTCCAGCCTCAGGGACTCTTCCAAAGTCAGAACCAGTTTCTTTTTCCAGGCCAGTCTCCTGTCACAATCTCCCAGTCTGTCAGAGCAGCTCCACCTTTGCTCACCCCCAGTCACCAAGGCCCCCCAGTTCACAGCTCCGCTGGCCCGTTTGTAGACAGCTCCCAGATCCTGACAGTACCCCAGAGACAGCTGAACTTCAGCCCAGTCTTCACCACTCCCGCAGGGCAGCTAGCTCTCCGCCAGGCCACTGTGCTTTCAGGACCTTTACAGCTCCAGTCAGCCCCTGCCACTGTCTTCCAGATGCCTGCACAGCTGGCTGGAACTTACACTCCAGGAGGGCAGGGACCACAAGCTACGCTGGTCCACAGTCCTGCTCTTGGGAACCACATTACCTTGATCAACAGTTCAGGTGTGCTTCCCCAAGATCTGGCTTCCATCTCTATAGTTAACGGCCCTTCGGTTGTTCAGGGACTGCCGTTTGCTGCCCAGGCCCCCGCTGCTCCACAGGCTGAGGGCCAGCTGAGTCTTCAGCGGGCTTCTCTGGTCCTGCTGCCTGAGAGGCCTACTCCAGATAACAGAAGCAGCTCTGAGGAACCGTTCCAACAGCCCCAGCAGGTGAGCTCGCACCGCTCTGCATGCGCCCATTGAGGAGAAGCATCACTCGTAGATTTGACTCTAACTTACTCACATTATGTTTCTTGAATTGAAATGGGTCTTTTTTAGTAGAAACACACAAATCCATGTGAGATTTTAGTTTTTTGTCATTGCAGTTTCTACTTGAGTCCATTTTATGAAAAACTCACAAATGCATTCAAGGTATTTACCAACTCTGCAAGGAGCTCCGGCTGTACAAAACTTAGATAAAACGGCTAAAGCTTTCAGATTACATATAAAATGTTGATGTGATGGTAAAACTAGAAGACTGAACTAGAACAACTTCTCCCTACACAGCACATGCAGAAGAGCTTAGATATGCAAAGCTGCATCTGAACAAACTTCTGGGTCTCATTCAAACCAGCGATGAGTCCAAATGTTTACTCAGAAATATCTCTTTGCATTTCAGCTGTTGTTTCCTGCATTCATTCAGTTTAACTTTATATAACTCCCAATCACAACAAAGCTATACTGAATTATACATGGAATAAATACTTTGTACAATGGACTGAACTGAAGTGTATAACCAGGGTTTAATTTGAGCAGGATCCTGCCAGAACAGGATCTGGGAACTCTTATTTTGGCAGGGTGCTTTCCGGTAACTGCTTGGATCTGGTAACTCTCAGGCTTACTAACAATAATGCTATAAACAAATGTGACTGCCTTGAACAAATAAAACCTATACTGGATATGTAATCTGAAAATAATTACATAAACACTAATTTTAAACATAACAGCTACTTACAAGCTTCCTAATATCACATATGAGCTGCTCCTTCAAGTAAGCATTACTGCTTCTACCCTTAAAAAAATCTCCGCCCCTAAAAGTTCAGTCATGAGCAATTTAATTAAAAACACAAAAATATAATTAAACAGCACAACTAAATTGCAAATCAGTTTTATAGTTTAGGTGGGTCATTTATAACATTTTGATTATTTATTAAAAATATGAGAGAGATGTTTGATGGGTAATCACAGGATGACACATGACGTATCAAAACAACGGCGCCAATTTGTCAAAATAACAGTGATCAAAATGGCGAAAAGCCCGTCCAATTTACTTTCATTAAAAGTCTCATTGTACAACTATTTATGTGATCTTCTTAACATCTACACTCCAGTAAGAGCACTCCAGTCTACCAACCAGTTCTTCTTAGATGTCCTCAGATCCAAACTGAAATCCAGAGGTGATCGGGCTTTTGCGGTTGCTGCTCCAAAATTGTGGAACAGTTTACCTGAGAATTTAAAGACCACTCAGACTGTTGAGACTTTTAAATCTTTGCTGAAGACTCATCTGTATTCCTTGGCATTTGATCCATGCAGAGTCTGATTTTATTGTTGTTGTGTGTTTTATTTACTGTTAACTTTCTTACCTTTTGAGTGGCACTAGATGCATTTTTTTTAAACTCTTTTTATCTGTCTTAACTGTAAAGCACTTTGGTCAGCTTTTGTTGTTTTTATGTGCTATATAAATAAATTGACATTGACATTAACTAAACAACAGATAATTGAAGCACATGAAGGCAGTGGCAATGGAGATGGCGGTAGTACTCGACTTGGGGGCGGGGTAGGATTCTTAAAAGAAGTGGAGCGTCCTCCAGTCACACAAGGAGAGCTGTTGGTAAGGATACTTCTTGTTGCTCTCTAAAAGAGTTATTGAATCAAGTGTTTACTTATGTAAGTAAACATAGATGTTTAACAATCCATTAAAATACACCAAAATGCAGGAAATGGCATCTACTTTATTCAAATTTTCTGGCGGAGGAGCTTCCAGACATCTTCCTCCCTGCTATTTGGGTTCCGTACAAATTAAGCACTGTTAGAACCAGTACAGGCTAACCCAGTCCATCATTGTGTGCATTTCATGCACACTAAATAATGTCGTGCCTTTTTTGTTGGTTAACTACTATATTTTCCGGCCTATAAGTCGCACCTTTTTGCCTAATTTGCATGCCCTGTGACTTATATGCCAAAGCGACTTATTTATAGATTTTTTCTCATATTTAAACCCAATTTTTGGATGAGATACGACTATTTTCATTCATTCTGACTGAAAATATTGAACACTACTATTTTCAGCCGCTAGATAGCACTCAAGTAGTTTGGCATTCTGTTGTGTCATGTATTAGGGAAAAGTGGCTATTAATGACACAATCGGCTTGCCATAGTCTGCCACCTTCATCCAGCTCGCCTGGAGCAACCGTCAAATCAGCTTCATTTTTGCTGTACCGCCCCGGCAAAATACAGCTAATGATCATTAAAGTGCATTTATTAAGTAAAAGTTCAACTGAGACACACACTTACTATAAAGTTGAGCAAACAAACAATTGTTTTTAGGTGATTATCTTGTAAAATTTTGAAAAAATGCACAGCGAGTCGCCCCTCTGCGGGCTCCTACTTCCGTGATTTGGCTTTTGGAATGCAGCTGATTTGACCGTCAAAGTGCGTTTATGAAGTACAAGTTCAACTGAGACACACATTTACTATAAAGATGAGCAAACAAATAATTGTATTTAATTGTTGATCTTGTTAAATTCTTGTTAAAGTCCTCCTGTGCACGCTCGTTCCCTCAGCCGCCATTTGGCAGTAAATCGATTTTTGGCACAACACCATTTCCAGGTTGTCAGAGGTGACATGTACAAAGTAAGAAACGCTACACTTCTGCGGTGAAGCATAATAGGTGCGAAATATACAGCGAAGTGACTTATTTACAAATGTTTCCAAATTATTAGACATTTTTGGACAGATGCGACTTATACTCTGGTGCGACTTATAGGCCGGAAAATGCAGTACTTCTGCATACTAACTATAACCACTCCATCATCATTTTGCCACCGTTCAAACTTCTAACTGTTCAGAGCATTCAGGAGATGATGGGTATTTTTTTTTTTGTTTGTTTGTTTTTGTAACATTTATGGTTTTTGAAATATTAAACTTTTTTCAATCTCTATTGAGATAGAACAGGAAATTTACAGCAGCGTGGATTTGCTTGAATACCCCCCCGTGACAACTTTAATGGAAGTTCATCAAACTTTAACGATCTCCAGTCACCAAATATCATGCTAAGATGTTGTTTTCTTATCCAGTGCTGACACTTTTGTCCAATGTTGGATGTTAAATCAGTGAATGTAACTTTTAACTGACTCAATCAGCACGATAGGTACCAGCTGTGTCATCTTTCATTATCAATATACAACAAGCAAAGCTTAAGTTGCTTCCAGGGTTTGGTGCAGGGGTTAACTGCTTGTTACCATACCCATACCATATCATTTTATTTATAGAGCACTTAAAACAGCGATAAGGGCAACCAAAGTGCTGTACAAACAAACAAACAACAGGCAACATACAAAATGAAGTACAAAAAAAAATAATATATAGACACAAAATCATTGCAGACAACAAATACAACGACCAAACACAGATCATCTGGTGTTGAAAGCAACGGAATAGTAGTGGGTCTTTAAATGGGATTTGAAAACCGAGAGGGAGGGGGCCTGTCTGACAAGCAGAGGTGACTCATTCCAGAGTCTTGGTCCTGCTACAGAGAAGGTCCTGTCACCTCTGCGTTTAAGACGAGTTCCTGGAACTGCTAGAAGTAACAGGTCCGCTGACCTCAGAGCACGTGGTGGGACATATGGGTGTAGCAAATCAGAGAGATGGGTGGGGGCGCGAGACTGTTAAGTGATTTGTAGATATCCAAGAGAACTTTGAACTGGATTTGGAGATGAACCAGTAGCCAGTGCAGGGAGGCCAAGACTGGTGTAATGTGCTCTCTTTTGCCTGTACCGGTTACTGGTTTGCCTGTACTGGTTGACAGTCTGGGCAATGTAGGTGGGTTCAAAACCCAGTTGGAAGGTAAAAAATATAAAAATTTGGAAAACAATGCGTGCTTCAACTCTAAATGTATAACCATTTTATAACTTCAGCCAAACAAACCAGTCAACGCTTCAGCAGCAAACTTAACCTTGTTAGATCATGCATTCCTGCACGCTTGTTTGTTCTCAGGAAGAAAAGCATTTTGTCTAGTTAGAAAATGTTCTTGCTGCTTAAACTCAATTTGATGTAAAGCACAAACAGACATGAAAACACAACTTTTATATAAGTGCTTTTTTTTGTCCCCTTCCAGTCCTTTGGACACATTGTCCATCATGTGTCCGTACAGCCCACGTCTGCAGGACTCCAGTCCTCACCTCCTCCTGCAGTCACAGTTTTACAGCCCCCACCTGAGCCACCTGTTGTGCCCAGTTCAGCCGTGGAGGCGTCCAAAGTTATGATGCCCCCAGCAGACATGAACCAAGTTCTGGAAGAGGTCACCCAGTCCACGAGTCAGAACCAGGACTTTATGCAACGTCTGCAACAGGTCAGTGCAGCTACTGTTTCTGTTTAGTGGTGGTCCAAGACAGTCATGGTCTGTGACATCTTACTAATAACAAGATGCACTTTATCTCTTTCATAATGTCACACTGAGGCTTCAGGCTTTGAACGCTGAGTAATTTCAGCTTGTTGTGCTTCTTTTAGCTTAATTATGCAAGTTGCAGCTTCAGCTACTGTTTAGCTGTTTTTATGCTAATTTGAACCTTTTCAGCTAATTCCACATTTTTTTGCACTCATTTAAACGTTTTCAGCCTGATTCAGCAAAAATAAGCTCGCTCCACTTCCTTCTTGTAATTTCAGCTTCTTTCTGCCTATTTAGCAACTTTTCAACATTTTTTTTGCTAATTTCAGCTATTTGTCAGATAATTTCCATTTGTGCTAATTTCTACTTCTTTCAGTCTAACTGGGCAAACGTGTTCTTTCTGCCTTTTTATGCTAATTGAAGCTTGTTCTACTCTTTCAGCTAACTTTGTAGCATTTTAGCTAATTTAAGCTGTTTTCAGATAAATGCACATTTTTCGTGGTCATTTCTCCTGCTTTTAGGCTAATTAACTACTTTATGCTAATTTCAGCTTATTATGCTCCTTTCAGCTTTTTTCTGCTAGTTTCTACTACTTCAGCTGTTATTTAGCTGTTTTATGCTCATTTGTGCCTATCAGCTATTTCCTACTTTTTTAAAACTCATTTAAGCTCTTTCCACATCCTTCTGGTAGTTTAAGTTTCTTTCTGCCTTTTCAGCAATTTTTGCTGATTTCAGCCTTTTTAGCTATTTTTTGTGCTCATTTCTTAATATTTAAACCTAATTCAGCAAATTTGTGTTGTTTCTGTTTCTTCTGCTACCTTAGGCTAGTTCTACATTTCAGCATGTTTTTTTGGTGCTAATTTCAGCTGTTTTTTCAGCAAGTTCTTCAGCAATGAGCCTTCACATGCATTTTTCAGGAAATGCAATTTCTCTAGTTTTAGTTTGGAGTTTATTGTCAGGAGTTGAACGTACGGTCAGATTTATTGAGCTGTTTGATGTTTCTGTGGCCACAGAGAACTTCTCCTGTCCCGTCTGAGTTACTGGTCGGAGCGCTGCCAGCGGTGCCGATGGAGATGCTGTCTCCTGCGATGGCTGACTGCACAAAGACCCAACCCCAGACTGGAGCAGTCTCTGATCCGGAGGACCACACGGTGATATCACACCAGCCTGATGAAGTATCTCCTCACTCAGACTCTGAAAACGCACAGATCATCGGTTCCCCCGCTCAGAACCAGGACTCCACAAGACCTGCTTCATCAACTTTCTCCTCCCCACCTGGATCTGAGAGTTCAGTCTCCCAAACCTCAGCTCCCCAGTTCCACATTGAACCCCAAGTTCCCTACCAGGTCCCTCATCAGCTCCAGGTCTCACAGACCCAGGTGAATGTTTCTCAGCCTGCAGCCCAGGTCCAGGTTTCCCATCATGAGCCGTCAGGTCAGAGTTCAGGCCGCAGCAGTCCGCCCCGCCAGTGTCTCAGCATCTCCGTGCCTCAGCAGCAGACTGTCCTCACAGCTGCTCCTGCTTCGCTCTCCAAACCTGGAGACACCTTGGCTGTCCAACAGCCCCCACAAAACAGTGAGTTAATGGAACGCAACGGTGGCTGGGCGGACATCGCTGCTAACGTTAGACTCCTTTTTCAAATTCTGCCACCTCGTGTGTGATTCGAGTCCCTGTGTTGTTTCTCAGAGCTCACAGCTGCCTTGGCCGTGGAGAGTAAAGCATTTACTGTCTGTGTGCACCCACCCCCCCGTCCTGCAGAGCCCCCGGCTCCCCTGAAGGCTCCCCGCAGTCAGACCAACAAGCAGACTGGAAACAAGGTGCAACAAAGTGGTTCAGCTGTACGACTCTTTAATTTCACCGTGAGAATAAATGTAGTGTTTTATTTATTCATGTGAGGGTTTGAAAAATAATAAATGCAACAAAATAAGAAATGATTCTTTTAAATGTGTGAACAAATTGTTGTCTGTCAGCTGGCAGGTCCATTTGAGCTGCAGAGAGAGAGACTCACCCCAGCAGAGCGTAGGAACAGGTGAGATAACGTCCTGACGTTCCGCTCTTCTATACGTCCAACCATCCTGACGTACTGCTCAGTCCATACGTCCAACATCCAGCCATCCAACCAACCAGCCAATCTACTCAGCCACAGTTGCCCCTGTGGCTGAGTAGGTCAGTGTAACTTCTACCCACTTCGATATCTTGCACCAAAAATATTTAGGTTTACTTTCAATTTCAGTCCAGAAAAACACTCATCTCCAAAACCACAAACGCTCGCTTTTCAAACCCCTCAGCGATGCAGGATAAATATGAAACAGCATACAGACCCTGAGTTTTCTCTGTTTTGTTTGTAGATTCCAGCAGCACCTTTGTTTGGACCACAGAGCGGTGCAGAACCCGCTCACCATCTCAGCATTCACGTCTGTGAAGGATGCTGTTCGACGTCTGCTTCCATACCACACCTGTGCTGGTCACCTTCCCACTCACGAGGACTTTAATTTAGGTCAGATAGATTTGATTGATTATAATAAAAATATTAAATATTGCTTCAGTTCTTGTTTCCAGGTTTTACTGAACTTCCTGTTCTGTGGTTTGTGACGCAGAAGATTTACTTCTAAACGACACAATGAACAAAGTTTCAATAAGATCTTACTCCATCTGTCCAGCAGTCTGTCTGCAGTTAATCTGAGAGTGTCATGTGTGTTTCCACAGTGGACCAGGAGTTTTACACCATGTCTGGATTTCTTCTAAAACGCACCAAGGACATGGTCAACAAGTACAGACAGCTGCTGGTGAAAGAAACCCAGGTGAGACACTGCACACAGCTCCACCTTCCTAACATCATATTTTATAACTGGATCAAACTGGGAACCCTGAGTTGCATGAGAACTGGATCCAGCTGCACTGCTGGAAGAACACAAACTCAGAGTAATGTCCCGTGAAGCAGCTGTTTTTACCTGTGAAGGACTGTTTCAAGTTAAAACCTTCAGTCTGTTTACACGAGAACAACCTCTGGAAACATCAGTGTTTTTTTTTATGTTCACTGAGGCGAGTAAACAAAAACAGTGCAGGTTTACATGAACCTGCTGTAGTTGGCATGCCAGGCAGGGTTGCCAGATAAGAAATGAAATATTGAACTGTCAATTTAAAAATGATTGTATTTTGACCTAACCTGTCACATGAACTGAGTGAGGGTGTTGATAGATGAGGTGTGTGTTGTGTTTGGTGAACGTGCGCACAGAAAAGGAGGGGGTAACAAAATGTATTCGTGTTTATCTGGCAACCCTGATGTTGGGCTCAGTTGCATGCATCGTGCCTGCATAATCACAGTTACATCCAAACTGGTGAACACAAGAACATTTCTTCAGATCTAGGATGTTGTTGGTTTGCTCTTACATGCTGAAAAAGGGCAAGGAGCACAAAAAACACTCTGCTCATTTCTTATCTGGCAACACTGCATGGCATGGAAACTACAGCATTTCCATGTGAACGGGTTCTTTTATGTATATTTACCACAATAAGCATCGAAAAATACAAAGGTCTCCAGAGGTCGTTCTCGTGTAGACAGGCCCTGTGTGTGCATGTGTGTGTGTGTGTGTGTGTGTGTG
Source organism: Hypsolebias antenori (assembly GCA_031762315.1). NCBI lineage: Eukaryota > Metazoa > Chordata > Actinopteri > Cyprinodontiformes > Rivulidae > Hypsolebias > Hypsolebias antenori. The sequence continues at coordinate 25,591,130 of JARVGS010000789.1, read as the reverse complement.
TTGTGTGTGCGTATAACCATTAGAGGTGCAACTGCTACTTAACTGCTGAACCAAGTTCAAGGTGGTCACACAAAAACACCATAACTCAGTCAAATTAACAAACACTGAGCTAAAACTTAGTGTGATAGTAGCTGAGAGTCATTAATACGACATACTGTTAGTGTGACAACATGCACAACATTATTTTGAAGATTTGACTAAAACAACCATCGATCTCATGATGAGAAGACGTTAGTTTGAAACTCTGGCGCTCTGGTTTCCACAGCAGGAGAGTCCGTCAGCAGAGATGGTGATGTTGGAGCGTCTCTTTCTGCAGGCGGAGAGGTTTGCTTTAACCGAGGACAGACGGCGAGCTCGTAGAGACCCAGGTCAGTGCGCCGTCACTAAAGTTAGCTCGATCCGAGATCAGTTACATCCACATAAATACAATGAGTGCTCCAGAGCAGCTCCAGAGCAGCTCCCAGGTGTGAACATGTAATTAATCTGTGTAAATGGGGAGCAGGTGCACTCCAAGACTCCTCAATGGAAAAAAAGATGTTAATAACAAATAAAAGAGAGTTTTGTGTTAATTAGGAGGTTAAAAACATGGAAGAAGACTCCTGAAAGCTCGTAGATGTCACACCTGTGGTTAAACTCTGCAACACTTGAGGGAATAAAAAAAAAATCCAATTATATCTCAGTAAAAAGGTGTTTATCGTCTGCAGTATCTCACATTTGTAAGCACTGCTGCTGCACAACAACTCGGCCCAAACATCCAAAGCACTTCTACAAAGAGCTCAGACTGAAGAACGTAACGATACCTTACAAGCTTACATCTCGTCTGCTCTCAGTTTACATTTCAAACTTTCCAGTAATAAACCAGTTAAATAGGCAGTTCTTGTTTCATCCTCTGCAGGTGGTGTTGAGCTTAAATCCAGCTCACAGATTAAAACTGCATCATCTCATGTTCATGCTGTCATGAGATGATTGTATTAAAGGATATAACAGAATCCAGATGTTGTTCTTGTGTTTTGGACGGCGTGCAGGGTTTGCAGGCCGGCTCTGCTGGTTGTCCAAAGCTTTTAGACTGAGATCAATGCCACAGATGAATTTAAAGACATTTTCAAAACCCCAAACACGGTTTCTACGGTGCAGGAAGGTTTATTTTAAAAACTCTGGTTGAAGTAATGCACCTGTCGTTTATCATTTACAGAATCAGAAGCAAAGCGATAAATGTTGCTGTCACTTCTCTCCCTCTCAGAAACTTTTCTAACAGCCTTGGCAACGTCAGCGTCGTCCCCTCATGAGGCCTTCTCCTCTGGCCCCGCCCCTCTGGACTCCCCTGCCAACCCCTCCTCTCCACCAGCTTGGAGCCAGTTGTCGGAGCGGCCCCCAGGACTGAAGACGTACCACTCCAGTTCACGTGGCGCTCTCAGACTCACCATCAAGCAGGAGTCTGGCTCTCGCAAAGTCGTCCACAACTCCGCCTGCGACCCCAGCCTGAAGAGGGACCACGCCGGCCAGCTGACCAACGGTGGTGGGGGCTTGAACAAATGCCCCCCTCAGGCAACCAACGGAGCTTCCCAGCATCCTCAGCATGACGAGATGTCCAACGGAGCCCCTACCGAAAACATTGTTGAACAGGTTCAACAGGAGACACCCAGTCCCAAAATAACACCCCCCAGTCCTCTCCCTGTGCTCGAGGACGTCTGTTTGGACCCACCTCCCAGAGACGTCAGCGCCCCCAAATTAAAATGCTACAGGCTCGAAGCATCTCCTCGGCCAGAGTTCAGCCCTGCAACGCCGCCGCGTCAAAACGAGCACACGCTCAGCGAACACCTGCAGAGCGCCATCGACAGCATCCTGGAGCTGCAGCGCCTGCAGGGCACCTCTGCAGCCCCCACCAGGACCTCATCGGGCCCTGCACTGGACCAGGCTGTCACCAGCATCCTGGAGGGACACCTGTGAGGTCAAAGGTAGAACCAAGTGTTCAGATGTTGCCTGAACTGACCGAAGAAAGGCACTATGAAGAGATTCCTAGCAGATAAAGCACCAGATGTTCGACGCTTCATTCACCAGATGTTCAACGCTTCATTCCTGACGAACGTTTGCAGGAAACAAAATCCATTTGAAGCGAAGCTTCATCGTTCCAGCGGTTCAGATGACGCTGCTGTAGCCTCCATCAGCAGACAGTTTATGTTACAAACACGGACTAGATTCAGATTATTCAATAGTTTTAATAAGATTTCTGTTGAAAATGTGAACTTTTCTTTTTGTTTTTGCATAGTGCCAATGTTCCAGGGTATTTATTTAGAAAACTTGTGCCAATTCTGTTCTGCATTGGGAAATGAATGAGACGTGTGTGTGTGTGTGTGTGTGTGTTGCAGGGGTGCCCAATATGTCGATCGCGATCTACCGGTTGATCTCAAAGGTATTATGGGTAGATCGCATGGCATTAAAAAATAGACATCAGCCGATCATTCATCTATGAAATTTGTCTATTGATTGACAGACAGGGCAGCCAGTCTGAGGCCCCGTTTACACGACGTGAAACATTCGTTCATTTGCAGACAACAGCCTCGATCTCTCTGAAACTGAAGGTTTCAGGGTCAAGGTCTATGAGTGGAGGTTTTAGTCCCCAAACGGAGGAGTGGAATGCTCCAAGGTGACACATGTGCACTACAGGCAGCTGCAGTCCAAAATTTTTCTGCACTAACAACAGTTATAATAAATAACAACAGTTATAATTAATAACAACAGTTACAATAAATGGAAGAGAGCAGAGTGTTTTTGTGCTGCTCACCGTTTTTCTTCATGTACGAGCAAAACTAATAAAATCCATAGAGATGTTGGTGTGTTCACCAGTTTGGACTAACTGTCATGCAGACGGTGCATGAGCGATGAATGCAGCCGAGCCCAGCATCAGGGTTGCCAGATAAATTTAAAATGTCTTATTTACCTCCTCCTTTTCTGTGCACATGTTCAACAAACACACACCTCATCTTAAAATATATTTACTCAGCTCATATCACAGTTTCGGTCAAAACTCTATCATTTTAAAGCCACAATACTATGGTTCGTCATTTCTTATCTGGCAACCCAACCAGCGTTTTCGTGTAAACCCACTCATTTTTTAACTTTATTACCTCCAATAAACATTGAGAAAAAAACCCACTAAAGTTTCCAGAGGTTGTTCTCGTATAAACGGGGTCTTACAGCAGGTAGATCACTTTGGTCATTTTAAAAGGAGCTTGCAGGCTGATAATGTGGGGCGCCCCTGCTGTAGAGTGTGAGAGGTGAGACAGAACACTAAACTAACCCTGTTTGCTCCATCACCTCGCCTTCATGAATGAAACTCCAAAGAATCTGTGAGCCGTCTCGTCCTGAATACACCAGCAAATGTCACGTAGTCTCGCCACGTAAAATAAGAAGGTGGGCGGTTCTGTTTGTGTCGACCCGCTCTGTGGAGTCGACCTGTGGATCAGCGGAGCTCCTGGTCTACGTGTTACCGTGCTAAAGCAATAAGAAGTTAGGCCGGGCAGGGTCAGCGGTGATGCAGGAGGAGGGAGCCATTTGGATAGCTGACTTCCTGCAAAAAATGCTTGGATTTTTTTCCAAACGCGATTCTTTGTCATCAAAGCATTTGTGGTTTAAAAACAAAAAAGTTTCAAATGTGACTCAAGGGCTTGAAGGTGGCTTGTTGGCGTCAGCGACCATAAAATGATGCTTCAAACAGAAAAAAAAAAAAAACTAGAACAGCCACAGTTGCAGCATCTTCAGCCTGTTACCAAAAACACCTGGAATCATCTGCTCTTCATCACATCTTTGTTTTAAATGGACAAATATTTATTTTCATACAAACGTTGTTGAGCAATACACAGTTTGATTTTACGTTAATGTGACAATCTGAGCTGTCTTTATGAAAATGTGAATTCAGTTTGTGGTGTAATTTTTAAGAGGCGTGCTGTTTCTGACCACGACGTCGTTAAATATGAGCTGAACGTCTCCGCGGGGTTACATTTATTAGTAAACGCTGCAAAATATCCAACGTTTAAATGGTAAAAATTGGGAAAATGTTCAAAATGCAACATTTGTAGTCAGAATAGATGGAGTTAATTTTGTGTCTTTATCATGTTATTCTACAGATTAAATCTGATTTGGGATTAAAATATGAAACCAAAGTTTCAGAGGCCAGAATTCAAATATTTTGTTTGTCGGCTTCAGGTTTTTACCGGCTGTTGACGCTTCTCATCGATGAGCACAATTCGATTTCACACAAACTTCTTCTGTTTGTAGTTTAGACACAAAACTAACTCCCTACCAGAAGTTAAACCTTAAATAATTGGAAACATTTATGATGCCTTACTGCCAGCACACTGCTGAATATGACGGAGAGTTCTGGAGTTGAAAACGTCCTAAAGCGTGAGAGAAAACCAACGTTTGTTTCTCGAAGCAGCTGTTCGTGTCTAAATCGTGTTTTGTTGCAGAACGAGGTGTAATATGCAGTAAGTTCGACGCAGGAGCTCCAGCTGGGCCCACTGGGTCAGGGTGTTCCCGGTCTTTAGCAGGACTTCCTGGACCACCTTGGTCTTGGTGGGGGTTCTTCTGAAGCAGACTGGATCTCTTTGGGTTTCCACCCAACGCAGTAAGATGTTGAATCCTTCAACTTCTGAGAGAAGTCCAGCTAAACCAAGAGGTTTTGTGGAGGGTTTTATTTATTTAGAGCAGGACTCTTCAGCTAAACTGCTCAGGGGCCCCCAGTTACTGAGAGCCAGCAGCTCAGGGGCCGGACTTCCAGCTGTTATTCTCATCAAGTTTGTTTTGTGGTTTAACATTTTATTTAACATGAACACATTGGTGGGCCCAACAGTTAATCTGTGGGCCTGATTTGGCCCCTGGACCACCAGTTGAATAGCCCTGATTTATAGATAAAGGAGGCGTAACTGGTCCATGAGAGCCAGGGGTTTATTTTGGAGCATGTGAGTCAAGGTGTTCTTTGATGGATGTTTCCTTTCACCTTTTTATTATTTTAGTTAATTTGAGCTGTTTTCAGATCAAGTTTTTTTGTAGTAACTTATGCGCTTTCAGCCTAATTAACTTATTACTGCTAATTTCAGCTTGTTATGCTCCTTCAGCTTATTTCTGCCCATTTCAGTTATTTCAGCTGCTATTTAGCTGTTATATGCTATTTCTTGCTTTTTCACCTAATTCCACTTTTTTTTTTTTTTTAAGCTCATTTCAACTTTTTCCACTTCTTTCTGGTAGTTTAAGCTTCTTTCTGCCTTTTCAGTTATTTTTTTCCAAGTTCATTTCATATTTTTTGTGCTCATTGCTGCCTTTTTTTTTTGTTGGTAACTTAATTCAGCAAATGTGTCATTTCTTTCTTTTGCAAATATAGGGCTTGTTCTTTTCAGCAAAAATTCAGCTGTTCTTCAGCAATAAGCATTCACACTACATTTTTGCAGAAACTGCAATTTCTCTAGTTGCATTTATGATTCAGTGCAACAAATACAGTAAACACATTTAAAAGGTACCAGATCATTGTAATACTTGATTTACATAATAACCAACTGCTGGATGTCCCGCCCCTGAGCAGAAACTGTGCCCCCCCCCCCCACCCACAACCCCCCGAGCAGTTTAGTTGAAGAGCCCCAAGTTAGAAGAATCATTTTATTTATCCGTACATGTTTTATTGTTCCTGACTGAACTGTGAGACCGGAGCAGCGTGGAACTTTTAGAAAACGACCGTTTGACTGACAGATTGTTCCAATGCCAAAATCAAGAGGCCTTAATTTAAAAAAACAAAAACAACTAGATTGTAAAAAATGTCATTAACGACAAAAACTAAGAAAAAAAAACTTTGACCTGAAACGATCATGAATGATTCATATATGAAATGTTCAAACTTCTTTTGTACTCATTTTTACAGACTATTTATTAAAAATTGTCATTTTGTAAGAAGAAACTTTGCTTCTGTTGTTTTATGTGGATCCATCCATCCATCCATCCTCTTTCATTCCTCATTCCATATATCCATCCACCCATCCTCCATCAATTCTTCATGCATCCATCTAGCCATCATCCATCCATTTTCATTCCATCCATCATTCATCATCCATCCATCCATCCTCATTCCATCTATCCACCCATCATTCATCATCCATCCATCAATTAATTCATCCATCCATCCTCCATCCATTTACAGATTCATCCATCCATCCATTGATCCTTCATCCATAAATCATCTTGTTCTGAAGTCAAGTATCGGGGGCAGCATCTTGAACAGGGAGGTCCAGACATCTCTTTCCACAGCCTCTTCTGGGATGACTTCAAGGTGTTCCCAGGCCAACTGAGAGACATTGTCTCTCCAGCATTTCCTGGGTCTTTGTTGACGTCTCCTCCCAGTCGGACATACCTGAAGCACCTCCCTAGGGAGGCACCCTTCTTAAACAGATCTCCAGGTTGTCCTCGGTCTCTCCTGATAAATCTTCTCATCTCATCTCTAAGGGAGAGTCCAGCTACCCTGCAGAGGAAACTCATTTCTACTGGCTGTATCCACGACCTCGCTCTTTTGGTCACTACCCAGAATTCGTGACCATAGGTGAGAGGAGGAACGTAGACCAACTGGTAAACGGAGCTTCTCCTTCAGCTCAGCTCCCTCTTCACCACAACGGACCGGCACAGGGTCCACAATCCATCTGTCAATCTCACGCTCCATTCTTCCCTCGTGAACAAACCCCCGAGATACTTGAACTCCTCCAGGTGAGACATCAAAGTTGATGCTCAGTAATCAGGTCATCTGGAGTTGAGGCAGAACCTCACCCTTGACCCGAAGTACATTTATATTCATAAACAAGTCACAGGAGATTCATACAAACATTTTATTCGGTTTTAGGAAAATCTTCTGCTTAAAGCAGTCGATTTATTTATTTAAAGTATCATAAATTTCATGAGGGTTTAGTTTTGATTCCACCGGGAGAAGCTGGCATCCATGACGGAACGGTTTGAACGGTGGAGCGACGTCTGGCTGACACTGAGGAGAAGTGAGGAGTCTCCATCAGGCGTGGGGAGGAAGAGGCACGTTAAAACACGAGCCATGAAGATGCCCCCACCTGCTGGAGACGCAAAATATGAGGACTTTACGAGGAGCGGACGCCAGCTCTGCCCCCGCTGTGGAAACTACCCAGAGAAAAGAACCGGAACGCCTCAACAACAAACTCATCCTTCATCGTTTGACCTGAAACAGACGGAGAGTCCATCAAGTGCTGCTCGGCTTCCAGAGTCACAAACTTCTCAGACTGACGGAGACGATGAGCAGCTCACCTGCACAGGTGAGCAGGTCGCAGCTTCTTCTTAAAACATCAGTTTCTCATTAATAATCTAAACTTTTCATCATAAATAATTAGATTAACGATTTTTAAAAAAATGTTCACATTCTCACACGGACTACGTACTGTCCACGTTAGTGCTGGTCCCCCCCCCCCACAGACAGAACCCAGTCAGTTGAAATGTCCCCTGTCCATCTGGGACAGCGTGCCCCCACCCTCCATCAACACATACAGGTGAGAAACTGTCAGGTTGAAGACGAGGAAACAGAAACTGTCCCGTGTCCTGCAGCTGAGGGCTCAGTTGAGTTTGACGGGCAGGTCCGCCCCGTATTTACGGAGGAACTTGCTGTGGTTGTGGTCCACGGACCAGAGGGGGGGCAGGTGGCGAGGATGCATGGTGCTGAGGAAGTGCTGCCTCCAGCGCCGCTCCAGGTCCATCAGGCCCCGCAGGCCGAGCTCGGCGTAAGCCCGGACCACCTTGAGGCCGTGAGGCACGTACGCCTCATTTAGGATCCTTGAAACGGAGACAGACAGGTTTCTATTTTTCTTTATCGGATAATCAACAGAAGACTTCAGGTTAAGGAGGTGCAGCCCCGCACGGGGAGACTCACCTGGTCTCCAGGCTGGCAGCCTGCTGCAGCACCTCCTCGCTCAGCTCCTGCTCCTCGTTCACGTTCAAGAAGCTCCTGATCAGGACCTGCAGCTCCTCGCGCCGCGGCTCCGGCAGTCCCTCCCCGGCGCTGAGCAGAGCCCGCGCCGCAGAGCGAACGCGCCGGCGGTCCGAGTCCTCCAGCAGCCGGATGCCTTCCTCGCAGCCCTGAGGGGCGGCGAACTCTTCGGCCAGCTGCTGCTTCAGGAAGCCGTCGTGCACGTTGGAAGCAGCGTGGCAGAGGGTGCACAGCAGCAGGATGTCGTGGGAGTTGTGGTCCTTCATCTCCGTGGGGAAATGGCGTCTGTATTCGTGCGGCACGATGTTTTTCCTGAGTGAGCAGCAGAGTCGAAGGTTAAAATGAATTACGGTGTTTCAGGGGGAGACGCGAGGCGGTCGGACCTGATGTAGGAGTCCGCTTTGCCACAGACCACACACAGGTTCTCCTTGGCCGTCAGGTAGTAGTCCTGCTGCGAGTCCGGACGTCCCGAGGGCTCGAACAGCAGCCTCACGATAAACGGATCCTCGCTCTGAAGAACTGCACGACAAACAGGAAGAGCCAACGTCAGTCTGTGCACGTGAGCCAGAAGAAAACTTCAGATCCAGTCACGAGTCTGAAGATCACCTTGAGAGGACCGCATCATACGTCCGTCAACAAACTGTTACACAGCAAGGACGTTGTAAAACCTCTGACCTTGAGCTGCGACCTTGACCTTGGAGCTGGGGTGATGAAAACATTACGCGACACAGCGCCTAGGTGGTGGTACAAATGTGCATCATGGTTGTTAGATTATTAATATTATGCCGTAATGCTCAGCCTGTTTCCTGATTCAATGCTTGACTGCAGGAAGAAGCAGAGATTGATCCTGCAGTCGAGTTCTTTCAGCACCGGATCAGAACACGCCCCGTTTCATTCAGAAAGACTGTTTGAAGAAACAGGAGGTGTTTGTGGCTCCGGCTGAACGCAGAGTGTAACTCCTGTTCACAGCCGAGTTCAGAACACCAGCTGCTGGTCCAAACGATGTTTCAAACAGAAGCTGCTGATGTTCAGCCACCTGTGTGCAGGACGGATCTGAGGACTAGAGCCCGGCCCATATTTTCTGGACCCATCGTATCAGTGACAATTGTCCCATTATGTGCCGATATAAACACGTCTAAGTGTCACCCCTAAAACGCTGGAATGAGCCGTAGTTGCACAAAGTATCCAGCAGAGGGCGCATGAAGCCTACGTTCAAGTCATGACCATTTCAACTTTCACTCTCAGCTCAGCTGAAGCAGCGAGCAACGCTGTGCAGAGTTGCATTCAGACCCGGCCGAACTCGATAAATTAATTAAGATTACAGGCCTGAATCAAAAAAATAAAAAATAAAAAAATTAATTAAGCTTTTACTGCTTTTGTAAGCAAATCAATTTGACATGATTTGAAAGAGACATATTTCAAAGAAAGGAAGAAACAAGATTTCTTATTTATTAACAAGAGTCAGCTGATTATGATCAAAGTGGGTCATCGGCCACGTGCGCCCGCTCATGCAGCGGCTGAGTCCAGTTAAGCTTCAGGTGGTCGCCGGCAGTGAGCCAGCTGGACTTTTATTTTTAACCCTTTCAACCAGTCGGTCAGCGCACGGCCCAACAGCCGCACGGGGCTGTTGATCCAAACTGGATCGTCAGCCGCACGCGTCCGTTGACGCAATCAAAAGCCCGACACTGACCCGGCCCGCCCACATTATTTTGGCCGTGCGCAGGCCTGGGTTAGATAAGACAACTCTAATACTGTGTAGCATATTTAGCTGAACAGAGCATGATAAGTTTATTTTAACTGATCTGTAAAACAAATCAACGATAATAAATTATCTTCAATCCTCCAACCTGCTCGTCATTAACTACGCGCCTCTCAAGTTGGCAAGCTAACGTTTATATAATCTAGCATAGGTAAAACTTTATCCAGAACAATAAAATCTAGTGTAACAGTAATATATCTGTTAATAACATTATCTTTGTCGTCCTCAATTAAACAAATTGTTTGTCTGAAATCTTTACTTCTCTGTAAAGAAAAACAAACTCTGCTGCGTTCAGGACTCCTTAAATGTGTCCTATTTGCAGATGATTTTGTATGGGTAAAGATATGGAACAGATGTTTGAGCTGATGACGACAGAATTTGTTAAAATACAAAATTGGTTTAAACTAAATAAATTATCATTGAATTTAGAAAAAACTAAGTACAGTACATGATATTCGGTAAAAAAAAAAAAAAAAAAAAAAAAAAA
>JARVGS010000789.1:25567895-25578558 GCA_031762315.1 Hypsolebias antenori | reverse complement strand
ATGTGAGCAGCTGGTTTTGTCTGTCAGCAGCAAACTGGTTGATCCACTGTGAGAGGTGCTATTTATAAGACTGAGCTCCTCTGACTGAAGAAGTCCTTTGGATTAAAGCCAGAACGTTTCAACTCTTTTTTTTTTTTTTTTATCCACCCAGAGAACATGACTTTACCTTGTTAGATTTTCTACCTGGATTATTGAGCAGCATCAGGATAAAACAGGTTCAGTTTAAACATTTCATTTTGATTGTTTTTATAGCTTTGATCTAAAATTAGAAGTAAAAAAAACGCACGATGACACTAATCTCACTGGAAAACGCTGATAATCTGGTACCGGATCCGAAAACAAGCCCCATCGGGCCACGTTTCATTTCTTAAACCAGAGCCCTCAAATGAATATAATCTGTCAAAAACAAAGTTCTGCTCGAAGGCTCAGACGAAGAGGAAAACTTTGGATCCAAACAAAAAGGAATGACTTCAGTAATTTATGACTCCAATTATAATTTACAGCCTCTGAAAAATAAAACGCACACCGACCGACAGCTTTTTGTTTTTATTTTAAAGCATTTTTAAATGTTTGATCAGTAAATAAACAACTTTATGTCCACTGAGGAGCAGATAAGTGTACATTGACTAACTTTAGAACAGAACATAAGCACATTTTACATTTATATAAAGAAGTTTAAAGTTACTTTTTCATTTATGTGAAGCTTTATGGTTGAAAATGGTAAAAATAATTAAATCAATGTGATTTAAAATGAACTTTAATGAGATGTGGTGACTCTCTGAGTTTTCTGTGAAGATTAGTAATGAGGAGAAAGCTGCTGCTTTAAACACATTCAGAGAAAAGTTCAGAGTCTAACATTGATATTTTCTTTATCGAAGCTGCTGCAGCTTCAGTTACAGACGTAAAGACCAGTTCATTAGTTCAACTTTGCATTTTAGCTGCAACAATGAGCTGTGAAGAGCCTTTACATTGAACCAGCAGCCGAAGGGCTTGAACCAAGTCTTACCTTGAGTGTGAGCGGTCTGGCAGGGTGGGAGGAAGAGGAGGAGGAAGAGGAGGAGGGCATCTTGTCAGGGTGGACATGCTTCAGCAGACCTGCAGGTTTATAAGGAGCAGCAGGAGAGGAGGTCTGCAGCAAGCCCCGCCCTCCTGCATCACTTCCTGCTCAGCTCTTTTTTATTTTTACAGATGAATCACATCTTTTACAGGAGACGTCTGATTTAAACAAACTCACAAACGTGAGGAAAAGAGAAAACACGAGGGGAAGGGGAAGGGGAGGTCTTGTCCAAATCCATCAGATCACGTCCTGTTCGGAGTTCGGTTTCTGAAACTAAACGTTCACTTCCGGGCAGCAGAATGTGCCGAAACCGTCTTCAGATTTTTATAATCCCTGCGAGGTTTGGATGAGAAGAAGAAGAAACTCAGAATTCATCTCACAACAGGAAGTCAGTCACTTGATGTGTTGTCGTCACCTGACATCAATGGCAAAAGGCTGACAAATGTGTGTGTGTGTCTTTGTTTTAGGCCCATTTTTCCCACTTATACTACATTGTGAGGACCAGCTGCTCCTTGTGGGGCCCAAACCCCAGGCCTCATAAGAAGACGAGTCGTTGGTGGGTCAGGGGTTAAGTTTAGGGTTAGGAGTGTGGTTAGGATCAGGGTAAGGGTCTAACCCTAACCCATCCTCAATTCACATCTTAGTCCTAACCCTGACCCCTGACCCCACAACGAGACTGCTCCTCATGGGGTCCAGGCTTTGGTCCCCATGAGGAGCAGTTGGTTCCCACAATGCATTCTTTTTGTAAAATTGGTCCTCACAAGATAACCTGAATCAAAAACGTGCATGTTTTGTCCCCTCTTCAGGACATTCTCTGGGACAGTCCCCGTCCTCTTTAGTCCACTTCTTTCATTACAACGTGACTTGTTGTTGTGCAGTAAATGTTATTACTCGCGCTGCTGCGATTTAGATCCTCTGAAACATTAGCAGCTGAACATTTGTTCCTATTAATTGAACGGGTAGTCCTCATGTGGACCGAAGCCCGGTTCTGATAGGGCAGAACGTGTTCTGTTTCGTGCTGAGGTGTGATGAGTTCAGGGTCGGGTACTGGTACCGGTTTTGTTTGGGTCAGGGTTGAGCCACAGGAACAAACCTTAAGGACAGAAACGTTCTCACAAACGACTTTTGGAGTCAGCCCAATTCAAGATGGCCGCTGTAGCTAACGAACCTGTGTGTGCACCCTGCAGCGTGAACGACAGGAATGTGACCACTGCCCCCTGGAGGTGGAGCGATCAAACAACAAACAAACAAAATAAATAATAACGAGTCATTATGCTCAGTTATTACTTTAATGTGTTTATTCAGGAAATTAAAAAACAATTTATTCCACTTTGTTTATTACAACGTGACTTTTTGTGTAGTAAATTATATTACCGTACTCGCGCTGCTGCGATTTAGATCCTCTGAAACATTAGCAGCCGAACATTTGTTCCTATTTATTAGCTTAAATAAGATGTAGCAGAACTTTTTTATTTCTGGTCTGAATATTTAATTTTTCGGGCCTTTTAGTGAAACACACAGTAAATTAAAAAATATGTTTTTAGAACAGTCTCTGAGGTGTTGGTCCGTTACAGCTCAGTGACGCAACGCTTCGGTTCCTCCTGAAAAACGATTTGCGTAAAGGAATCGTCTCGTGCAAACCTTTAGTGTGCGACAGTAAAAAGGAAGTCAAATTTATTGTTAATTTCACAAACAAAACTCAAATTGGGAACAGAATTGTGTTAAAGTCGTGTTTCAAAGCGTTTGAGCGCGGCGAGCATCGCAGGAGCCTTCGAGCTCCTTCGGCCCCGTTAAAGGAAACAGACGGTTTCCGGGCCGTTCTGGTGGTCGCTCTGATGAACACGGAGCGGAGAGAACATGGACCGATCACAAGCATCGTATCGAAGGACGGACCCAGGCATGTTCACTAACTGATACCGGAGCCGCTGCACAGATCTCATCCAGCAGCACAACTGCCAGAACACGGCACTTGAGCCTTTTCCAAGTAGCCGACTGGTACCAAACTCGACAAGGGTCAAACTTTTTTAATATTTATTTATTATTCAGGCCACATTTGAATAATTCAGCCCTGTTAGTTTTCACGAGAATCAGATCCGACATGAGAAATTAATGCCGGCGCTGAAAAAAAAAAAACGACGGCACACTATACACCCGTCCACAGCAATCAGACAAAGACCCTGGATTACATTTGACCTTGATTTGTGACCTTGACATTAAAGCTGGGGCGACCACTGTGCTGTTTGATGGTGCTACGGATGCGTTTGAGGTTTTGTTAAATGATCTTGAATGGATCAGACGTGACAGGCCGGACCAGCAGACGTTACCGGAGCAACAAACAACAAGTGTTCATTAGCTGTTAGCGGCGTTAGCGTCTTCGGCATGGATTTATGAATCAGATCCGTCTGAAGCCTGATTAGGAGCGCTACACCGAGTCGGGTTTGTATCGTTCACGGATATTGTCATGAATGGAGACAATGGATCGATCCGTCTGAAGGAGGAATGATTCCCAACGGTCTGTCGACACACAGAAACAAACATCTGTGGAGCAAGAGGCTAAACTGTGCAAATGCCGGACTGGGACTCTGTATCAGCTGATCCTTGTTTTTAAATTACTCGTCTCGCACTCAGAAAAAACAAACAAAATCTAAAAACCGTCTAGAAGGAGCTTCATGTTCCCCTGAACACAGCTTATTGACGTGTCAGGCTCACGGGACTGAAGCTAATCTCCGAGGACGTGGACGCAAGAGGAAATGCGACCCAGGGTTAATCAGACGGACGGTGTGGTCGGTAGAAAAAGAGCAGAAGAAACCAACTCAAACTTCAAACTCAACTCCGAGGTCAGCGTCACGTTCCGATCTGACCATCGTCACGTGGAGCGTCCACCACTGACAACCAGTCCGGCAGGAAGTCGCCAAACTGCGTGCTGACACGAGACAAAGCTCACGTGAACTAGCAGTTATTTATTATCATGGAAGGTCTCCAACAAATTCATCTGCACCGGCGCGTCCATAAAGACCTGAGTCACTGAGCAGCAAACAGTCAGTGAAGGAACTTACCGACTGGTTTTGCTCTGTAAGAAGGTTTTAGTGGGCCGAGTTAAGCGTCAGGGCTGCGCTGCTGGGATCAGCACAGCAGGTTGTTGAGAGCAGCACGATCCTGCATGAACTTGGCCTTCAGCTGAGCGATCTTCTCCTCATTCTCCAGCTCCTTAAAGTCAAACTCTCTGCTCAGAGATGAAGCTGCACCCAGAGTGTCCCTCACCGCCCAGGTCTGCTCCAGGCTCCGGTCCGGACTGTTCTGCTCCGAATCACAAGCCACGCCCCAGGCGCTGCCCGCTGCTCCACCGTGCCGAGCCTCATATTCCTCGTCGTCGGTTGCGTTTCTGTGCTGCGGAGCCACTTGTGGGACCGGTTCTGGTTCAGGAACTGCAACATCTGGACCGTCCGGCCCACGCTCGCTGTCGGAGGATGGAGGGAGGAGATGCGTGTCCCACGCCGGAGACACGGCTCTTCCTTCCAGAACGTCCTCCTCCTCTCCTGCGACACGATTCACCTTCTGTCTGCCGTCGCTCGCAGGTTCCTGAAGAACAAAAGTGTGCAACATTCTCAGAACTTGTTGGTAAATAAAAATGATTTTTTTGTTTTGTATTCTGAACCAGTAAATAGTAAATGGACTGTACTTATATTTATCATTTCTATCTCATCAAGACACTCAAAGCTCTTTACAACAATCTGTGCCTCATGTATCCATCCATTCAGCATAGGGGTGCACCGATTGCAGTTTTTTGGCCGATCACCGATCACTACAAAGTCTGACTTGCCGATTCCGATTTTGGCCGATACCGATTTTGTTTTATAAGCAACACTGTTGGATGTTGTAAGGTCACAATGCGCCTTCAAATTTCAATTTATTTTGTTGAAAAACAGACCTTTGAACAATATTCTAGAAACAATACAAACTTCTTTTAACTGGTCACAAGGTAGTGCTTTAAAATATAAATGAAGTTTAGACAATTGTTGTTAAAACTAAAAAAAAAAATCTGTAAAATCGGTTTCTCATGCAAGCATTGGCTGATAAATCAGCCGGCCGATTTATCAGTGCACCCCTACTTTAACCCTTTGGTCTTGAAATGAAGAGGGATCATCCTTGGCCTTCCTTGAGGTGTCCAGCAATGCAGTTTGACATTTCTATGTTACAATGTTGTCAACACAAACAAGGTTTTCACACTGTGACTTTGACCTTTGACCCTGTGACCAGGACCCATGGACACGTCTCTTCTTTCGACAGGCGAATAAAAATGTTGCGTAAATTACCAATATGACTAGTTGTGCAGGAAATATAGCCCATTCCCGAGAACAGTTCTGCAATTTGGATTCATTCAAGCCTGTCATTAGCTGCTTCTGGTCATTCACAAATCATCAACTACGTCTCACGATGACGTGGGCTTTCAGGAACAAGTCAGAAGATTAGGTTTTAAATCCTGCAGATGGCCGGCCGCACAGACCTTCTGTCATCACTACATCAAAGCGTCACTGTTGCAAGCCACCTTTAAGGTTCAGTTGTACTTCAAGACGTTAAGACATCAAATCTCGTTGACGTGATTGGAGCCAGTCTTTATGCATGGACAATTCATCAAAAAGAAACAATGGGGGAGAAACCGTCACGAGTCCTTCCATAGCGATGGGGCGCGCATAGAAAAATACACAATTTTGTCCCGCACCCATATCAGCAAGACACAACTTCGGCACTTCTCATGGAGTATAAACAAGCCTTTACTCTTAGTTAATTAGTCGGTCAAAACCTATATTGGCAGCTCAGAGGCGTAACAGCGGTGAGTTAACTTCACACCGAGAGGGTAAGAAGTCTGAGGTTCGACTTGAAGGGCATTCTGATGGGAACAAAAGTTTGAGGGTGTGTTCATCTCATAAGCATGTGAGTCTGGGGGATAAGCTGCACCAGAATATTCAAGCTAACATAGATGATCAAAAGAGTACAGAGGCACACACGTCGTTATTTCCATTAAATGTTTAAACAGTCATTATCTTTTATTTTGTTAATAGAAGGGTGCAAAATCTTAAAGCCTTGAGAGTTTCCACTGTTAACACTTTCAGTTCAAACCAGCACATGGAATAAACTAAAAGTAAAACAAGATATCCTTATTAAGAAAATATCCATCCATTTTCTTATTTGGGGTTATGTTGGACAAGCCTCTCCCCAGGGACACTCTCTTTGTCCTTCTTCTCCAGAACAGGCCGAAACAACGTCCCAATTCCTGCAGATGAAGCCTCGATCCGTCAATCCATCCCCCCCTCCACCCTACCATCACTCGTAAACAACTCTGACGCTCATCCCAGCTGCTCCAGAGCAAACTCAAGGTCATGGCCCGAAGACGCCAGCAGAACCACCTTGTCTGCAAAAAGAGACAAAAGTCTGAGGTTCTCAAACCAGACACCCTTGTCTCCCTGACCTTGAGATCCTGTCCACACCAACACCTTGAAAAAACCTTGAGAGCATCCACTGTTAACACTTTCAGTTCAAACCAGAACATGAAAAAAAAAAAACCTTACAAACAAAAGAAGATATCCTTATAAAGAAAACAGCCGTCCATTTTCTTATTTGGGGTCGTGTTTGAGGGAAACCCAGACAATCCTCTTCCCAATGTCCCAGTGAGGGACAATGACAAACCCAGGTGGAGTCCAACCCACACTGGAAAAAGCCCAACTTTGTGCCAAGGACATGGAGACAGCTCTTGCTTTAGTTGTACAGGGACTGGACAGCCCTTAAAAGCAACCCCAGCACCCCACACTGCCTGGGGGAACACGACCACAAGCCTTCTCCAGATTCACAAAACAAGAGTCCAACTCCTTACAACCAGCTTAGAAACTCTACAAGGGTGAAGATTTGGTCCACGACCAGAACAAAAACCATACCACTCCCCCTGGATCAGAGGTGCGATAATCAGTCAGAGCCTCGATTCCATCACCACATTGTAAACTTTCCTGGGGAGGTCTGAGAAGTGTGATCTCTGAACCTGCTTTTAACATTTAAATGACCATATTTGTTGATTTATTGTAAAACCACTTTTGTGACATTAAACAAACAAACAAAAAAACATTCACTTAACCTAAACTTAAACATGAAAGCTGTTTAGAAGCTTGATTGCACTTGTTCGGCTTTCAGTCACTAACTTTACTTCCTGACTTCTATTATCCTTTAAATTCTCAGAAATTGAAGCATAAAAAAACAAGACATTTTTTAAACAGGCAGACTTTGAGTTCCCTCTAAAGTCACCTGAATCAAGACACTTGCAGCGCATCGCGTATAAACTAGGCCTGTCACGATAACAAATTTTGTTGGGCGATTAATTGGCTCAGAAATTATTGTGATAAACGATAATATTGTTTGAAATTTTACAATAAATAGTAATTTTTGTCAAATTTAAGAAGAAATGTTGGTTAATTTGATTTGAGTGTAGTACTTTTTTGTTTTTTCTTTGTATATCTGCGGGTATTGCTTGAATTGATTGACAGAGTTTTGTTAAGAAGGGGCAGAAATTATAAGATTTATTCTTCTTCTGCTGCCTTTCATTTTATAGGCATTTTATGTTTGTTTTTTCCTTTGAAATTGTATTGTTCTTTTAACTGAAATGAATAAACAAATAAACAAACAAACAAATTTCAGCTCTTTCCACCTCCTTCAGCTTCTTACAGCCGTTTTGGCTACATTTTAGATGTTTTTTTGTTGTTGCTAATTTTAGCTTTTTAAGCTGATTTCTTTTTTTTTGTGCTCATTTCTGCTTATTTAAATCTAATTCAGCAAATATTTGTTCTTTCTGATTTCTTCAGCTAATTTAGGCTTGTTCTTCCATTTCAGCTACATTACAGCATGTTTTTTTTTTTTAGGCCAAGTTCACCTGTTTTTCCAGCAAGTTCTGCTGCAATAAGCATTCACACTGCATTTTTGCAGGAATTGCAATTTTTCTAGTTCATGCGAGATGTTAAGCCGTTAGAAGCAGCGGATCAGTACCTGCTCCAGAGTCAGATGATCTGCCTCCCAGTCGCTGCAGCGGATCTCCAGAGATTTATCCAGAGAGACGTTCAACAGATCTGATGCCAACGACTTCAGACTGAGGCCATTGCTCACAGACGTCTGCCTGAAGGTGGGACAGGACTGGCTTGAAAAACATTTTTGATTTCATTAATTTAAACGGCAGCTGCTAAAGCATACCTCTGTCTTAAAGCGAGGTAGCGCAGGTCGACTGTACATGTCAGCGTCAGGCCGTAGTCCCGCGTCAGGCGCCTCCCGTCCTCGTAGCAACCAACACCAACCTTCAAAATGTGCGTGTCGCCGAGTACTTGGATCAAAGTGTGCGGGCACAGCTGCTGCCCGCTGCGAAACTCCAGCAGTCTCACCAGAACGCACAGACCTGAGTACGTGGCCACCTGCAGCAGGGAGACGACCGAGGCTCGGCCCTTCACCGACGCCTGCAGTAAAAACAGAGACAGAACCAATTTGACTTCAGATGTTCCACGAGGTGCAGGTGGATTGGTGCTTTTTGTTAAATCTGGAAAAAAAAAAGGCTACCGTGGCACTCCTTGTGCCTTTGGTCTTTACCCATTCACAGTCGAGCCCCAGCACAGGGAAGACGGACAGCTCCTTCTGCATCAGCGGCCACATCTGCTGCCACTCCTCTTCAGAGCTCACCATCACCGGTTTCACCTCCAGCAGCTCATCGAACGACAGGATGTGGACGGGAGGCGGCGGCTCGGCACTCTGACGCTCCGCCGTCTTCATTTCTGTCTCAGGAACATGATGTGGCTCTACACAATGATACTGCACGGCTTTGAGAGTGTTGTCCACAGGATCGGGAGCCTCCACAGGATCCACCACCTTCTGAGTGGAAGGCAGCTTCTTCCTTTTTGTTCGGTACACCTGCCATAAGAGCAGGCCTCCTAAAGTCACTCCGAGGACTGTGGTTACGACAGCGGTTAGAGACCCTCGGTGAGACATGACGACTCGCTGCGATTAGACTGAGCTGGTCCAACCTAAGAAAACAAGGGGCAGAGGGAAAGACCATCATCACTTCTAACTACGCTTTATTTTCTGGGTGTCCAAAAAAACAGCAGAAAGTTTTCACTTCATGCTGCTGCTCAGACTGCAGGTTTACTCGTGGTTCCTCAAGTTTATAAAAGTAAAATCAGTTCTCAGGCTCCAACTTCCAGTTTCTGTCTGTGAGGCTAAAGGCCTGCTTTCATCTTTCATCAATCCTATTGGACAGGGTTTCCATAGATATCCCTTAGTTCTGCTGCTATAGGAGGAGACTTCTGGGGGACGAAGTGACCACATCTCCTCGCTCTGCTGCTGTCTTTATAAGCTCCATGCTTCATGTTTGCATTTGTAATTCTAACATTTACGTGTTTTTCTTATCTTTCTTACCACAGGAGCCACAGCTGGACCACAGGAGCCACAGCTGGACCAGTAATCATGTCTCTTTCCTGTCCCCTCAGACCCCAGCCAGGCAGAGGGCTTCCCATCTTGAGCCTGGTTCTGCTGCTGGTTTCTTCCTGGTAAAAGGGAACCACCTACAGAACACGTTTATTTTTTGTGAGGTCTTACCTTTATCTTCTCAGGGAGTTTCCACCCACAGCCAGCTCTGTTTCATTGATCTGCAGCTCATCTCTGCACAACACGACTCTACATTCAATATAAATTAGTGGACTGATTAATACAGTTATGATTAATTTTGTTGAAAATGTTACACATCGTTTCATGCAACTTCCGGACATTCATTTCAATAAGGATTTAAATATAAAACTCTGTAACTTTTATATTTTTACTTGATATCTTTGAAAGTTATTTGAAGCTCAATGAGCTGAACTATTATTTAAATCAAAACCAATGAAAACTTTTAAACCACCCGATCCACACTTACAGCCTTAAGGTCTTATTTTAAATAATTTAAGGAAAGGTGGTAACAGTTTAATCTTAAATATTAGTTTAAGTATAAGTTACAAAGTGTCAGAATGAGGTGTTATTAAATTTGAAAAATGAAATGAAAAACCTTTTAGCTGAGAGCTCCAAGATAAATAAAGTAAAGCAGTTTTTTTAAACATAAGTCTTGTCGGCAGGATTTAAGTTTTGGAGCCAATAACTGATAAGTCGAGCTAAAACCTCTTGGAGATTTATTTTAAATACAATTCGACTTTATGTGTTTCCAGCAGCATTCTGGTTAGCACAACAGCTAACAGGCTTCTTATGTATCCGTCTTATTAGCAGCTTCTCACACTCTTTATTTATTCCGGGGTTTTAAGGAAACAAAAACATATTCTTTGACTGACATCCAACCTTACCTTCACGTTTCTGACAAACACAACGCCACTTTCTCACGCGGACAGCTGTTTGATATGACGAACACGTCTTCTTCTGGCTGTATTTATAACGAGCGCTGCCGCAGTGCTGCCTCTAGCGCCGTCTGCTGGACGGACATGTAAACAACACACTTTATTAAAGATGCGCCCTCTGCTGGACAGACATGTAAACAACACACTTTATTAAAGATGCGCCCTCTGCTGGACAGACATGTAAACAACACACTTTATTAAAGAT
>JARVGS010000789.1:25549829-25563637 GCA_031762315.1 Hypsolebias antenori | reverse complement strand
GCTTTTCTTTCTGCAGCTGTGCAGCCTCCATGCCACACGTTGATGCTGGAGCACAGGATGATCTCCACTGCACACCTGTAGAAGGAGGTGAGGACTGAGCTTCCCCAGACCAGTTCATCTCAGCCACCTGAGGAAGTAGAGTCTCTGATGAGCTTTCTTGATCAGGCTGGTGGTGTTGTTGCCCCAGCTAAAGTCGTCATTCATGTGTACACCCAAGTACAGTACTGTACTTGTAGCTGATGACACACCAAGTACCTTCTAACCATTTCTCTACTCTCTGTTTCAGGCTTTATCAGAGAGGTCACATTCAAGGCAACTGTTTCAAAGTGCTTCAGAGATTCAAGAATCCTTTGTTTCACTATCACCAGTGGTTTTCAGAACAGGATTAGTAAATCTGAATTAAGTCAAAATTTTGCATTTATGCTAATTTTCTACTAATGATCTCTGACGCCGAAAGAACTAGTTAACATTTTTGGTTAAATTCAACAACTCAAACGTAGTTTTGATGCCTACAAGCCAAATATACAACCATCGTCAACATATACATGTGGTGTAGTGAATTTAATAAACCTGTTGGGGTACTGTAAATAATAATAAAACAAGTTAAAACATGAATAGTTCATATTTCCGACAGCGGCTGTGACCTTGAACGTTTCTAGAGTCTGAGCGAGCCGGAAGTAGTAAACCACAGCGACCGGAAGTTCCGGGAACAACAGAACCAAGCGGAGACTCCTGGGTTTGAATCTGCTTGTATCACTAAATAAAACACTGTTTGCTGTAGGTAAGTGAGTTTTTAAGGACCGCTGTTCATGAATAAACGTATTAACTTTTAACGTGTCCGTCTTAAAGTAAATATTCTTATTAACCACGACTGCTAGCCGTTAGCCGGCTAGTAGCTCCGGTGCTATATCGGCGAACATTAGCTAACCATTTGTTGACATTCCTTTCCGTAAAAACAGCTGTATGGGCTGTGGTGGTTGGGCTGACACGTACAGTTTATAACCCTGTTGTTTACATTTCAACAACGGAAGAATCTCATGTGAGGTTGAAGAAACAAGCTGTAAAAACAGCTGGAACCGGGCGTCGTGGGTGCGTCTCCACTACTCTGCTCCAAACTACATCATAACACGAAGCTTCTTTATTAACAGTCCGGTTTTTATTACTCACAATGTCCAGACCTTCACATTAAAATCTCACGCTCATATCCTCAAACTGCTCTCCTAACATATAAAGCTTACAAAAGCTTCATGTCCCTTTTATTACAATGATATTACCAACAAGAATGAGTCATTGTTTATCTCTGGGCTGCACTGTAATTAAATAAATAAATTTAAACATCCTTGAAGGAATTTTCCCAGTGTGTTAATAAAGTTTTATCTAACCTAATATAAGTTATCTGTAATTTGTGGTAATATCCATCAATTCCTTCTCTTTTACTTGCTTCTCCTTTCTGGGTCACTGGTGTCCATGTCCAGCAGTCACTGTGCAAGAGATGGGGGACACCCTGGACAGGTCTTAGTAGTCCATCACAGGGACACCTGAACAGGTCTCCAGTCCGTCACAGGGACACGTAGAGAAAAATGAGGCAAATAACCATTCACTCTCACCTAGGGACAGTTAGTTACCAATCAGCCTAACATGCATGTTTTTGGTCTGGGAGGAAACCCCCGTGGCATGGAGAGAACATAAACTTTACACTGGAAGACAAGGAGGCAACCTGCAGTCTTATCTCTGAGAGGAAACAGCTCTAACCACTGCTCCACTGTGCCTTCTTAAAGGCACAGTGGAGTGTAAACTGTGTCGTCACACCTGATTTGTAATACATTAAACCAAATTACCTGACAGTCAAATTGAAACAAGTTTATTACCTCAGGGAGATAATACTGGAAAATTTAGCCCTACCCACTTCAATATCTTGCACCAAAAACATTCAGGTTTACTTACATTCCCTGTTCCAGTCCAGAAAAACACTCATCTCCAAAATTACAAACATTCACTACTCTTCAAACCCCTCAGTGACAGGGGACATCGATGTACTGCTTGTGTGATGCTTTTATGTCTTTACTGGGTTTCTTTCTGGAACTTTAATCACCATTTTCTCTTTTGTCAGGGGGAAGGTGTTTGGATTGCATGTGAGGACAGGAGTCAGCTGAGCCAGCCATGGCGAACAAGGCAGAAGACGTTGAAAACAATATAGTCAGTATGAAAGTATGCATCATATAACTCTGTCTGTTTCTGCCTCTTGTTATATGCATGTTAGGTAATGATTATCCAACTGTTATGGCCTGCAATAAAACAGTTTCTGTGTCAAGGCAACAAGGACAACTCAACATACAAGTCTAACACTTCATTATGAAGTGTGCAAAGACTTGAAACAGACAAGGAGATCTTCTCTAATGGAATTAAAACAATCAAGACTATTCAAAATCTATTTTCAAGACTGTTAATAGATACCCCTCCTCCCATTAACTACTGGAGCTGTGCAGTTTTTTTAAATAACAAGATTGGTGCTGTATGACAGGTGCAGTTTCCAGCTCACATATTATCACTGATAAATATACGGAGAACAAAAACGTTTGATTATTCTTCTCAGTCGTTGATCTTCAAATCTGAACAAGGGTCATGTCTTGATTTCATGCACGCAAGCTTTTTTAAGCAGGGTTTAAACTACGAAAAAACTCTGAAAACTCACATTTGATGAAGTCGGCTCAGCAGAGCATCTCTGAGAGCTACAATGAAATTTAAAAGTATGGACTCCAGAGTGGACAGGTGGATGGACAGCACTACAGCCATATTCTGGTTCACAATAAGATCAGGTGCAGAACCCGTGGACACGTGTGCCACAGACTAGAATGAATGATTGAATATTTAAATAACACATAGTTTAACACAGTTATTTAGCTTTATCCCCAGATGCTCCATCTTCTTCTTTTGATTTCTCCCGTTTTCAGTGGTCACCACAGTGAACTAGACTTCTAGCGTCGATGCGAGTTGCGGCCAGTCCATTATTTTTTTTCTTTAATATCTATTTTATAGTCTTTGATATGCATACTTTACTGCGGAGCAACGGAACAACTGCTGGCTCTCTGATAGAAGGGACGAGACGGCATTTTTCTCCTCGAATTTCCCCCTGGGATTACTAAACCATCTGTCCAACTAACTAACTAGCTAGCTAACTAACTCACATGAAAAGTTGGCAATTGTTTTTACTCCAGATGCCCTTCCTGACACGACCACCGAGCTACCACAGCCCTCTGTGTGGAGCAGAGCGCTGCTGTCTAGGGCGCCCAGGGGAGCAGATGGTGGGGGTTATGGGCCTTGCTCAAGGGTCTTGCTCAGAGTGTGGCAAATGCGGGTTGAGGCAGGTGTGGGTGTTTCATTTTTCCCACCAACATTTTGTTGTTGTCGGTCTGGGGAGTCGAACAGGCAACTTTCCGATCACAGGCTCACCTTATCTAGTCTTTGCACCACTACTCCCCCCATCCCAGATCATCCAAACTAGTGGTTATCTGCAGAGATGAAATAAAAATGTGGATGTGTCAAAATGTTTTGCAAACAACAGATAAAACTGAGATTTGGGTAAATTAAAATACAGTACTGTAATTTAAGAACAATAAAAACAAGGTCCAAAACATTGATTACAATCCCCTGATGCATGCTCAGTAATCCAGGTAGAAAAATCTAAAAAAGCGAAGTCTTAGCTTAGCTTTTTTAGATTGATTACAATCCTACACACAGATCAAACCCACTCCACGGGCTTGCTGTAACTCTTAGGACAGGTTTTAAGATTAGTTTATTAGTTTTTAAAAGTCTGCATGGCCTTGCCTTCTCCAGGTGTACTTCATCTAGCCAGATCATCAAAACCATCTAATGATATTTAATTAGTGATTCCTAAGACGAGTGTGACCGAGCAAACAAGAGGCTGATTTTAGCTCTTATGACTTCAAGGCGCTGAATTTCTCTCCCAGCAAACCTGTAAGCTGTTTACTCTTAACTCTTCCAGAATGGATCTTAAAATTACTCTTTTTGCTGCTACTTTTAGTTTATTATACTCTTATGGCTGTGTTTTATAAAAACACCCATTTTTAATATAGTTTTTAGTCCGATTGCAGTTTTTTGCCATTCATTATTGTTTATTGATAACACTTTGAACACATTCACTGTTAAAACATGCTACACAAGTAAATAATGTTAATAATACAAAGTGTTTCACAGCTTGTTTATAGCATCATTTACTCCAGCCTGTTTCATTGCTGTTATTTGGCCATAATTACAAACTGACATAATGTCTGACAAAGAATTATGCACTTTTACTGCAGCCCTACAAATTTAAAACTACAAAAATCAATTAAACTTTAAACCCTGAACTACTAGAATGCTGTTTGGGCTTTCCATTTTATTGTCACTGTAAAGAAATGCTTACTCCCCAGACAGAGTCAAAGTCCTTATTTTTACTGCCAGTCTTCGTAACAACCCAAAACACTGCAATGAGCTTTGTTGTACTTGTACAAAACTGATTTAATGTCTTTTAAAGCATTATAATTATTCTGAATTATTCTAAAAATGGTGTTTAATACTCATCAGTGTTTACCGTTATCCAAGGAGGACGCCCCGACAAGACGAGCGCCCTCCCAAGGCCAGTATCCTGAGGAAACGCTGCTCATAGTTCTTAGATTGTCACTAAATGGGCAGCACAATGGATCAGTGGTTTGCACTCTCGCCTCACAGCAAGAAGGTCCTGGGTTCAGTCTCTGGTTTGGACCTGGTGTCTTTCTGAGTACAAACATGCACGTTGGGCTGCCTTCAGGCCCAGGAGGACAGTACTGAAGAAGTCTGTGATCTCAATGGGATTTTCCAGTTTAAAGAAAGGTTAATAAATGCTCCTTTATCAGTCACAAATTTAATGAGATGCTCTGCATCTCATGTGCTTTTGGGGCCTAAGATGACCACGATCTGAGGACACAATGAGGTCTTTTTGTTCCAGCAGTTTAGCTCAGTATCTGGAGCAGTTTTTTCTGTGTACCTGGACAGGTTGCTTCATATCCTTACCGCCGCAGGTTTCAGCTTGCCTGGCAGTCTGACAGTTTCGGTTCACACAGTCTTCCTGTCTCCTAATGACGACTAATGCTGGTATCTTTTCTTACTGTGGAAGTGAGTTCAGCTCCAAAAAGCAAGCATGGATGATTGATACCTTATTAATCCCATGGATGATATCACTTACAGATGTTGGTGCCTGTTTGTCAGGGACACAGTTTACTGTTGGTCAGTCTCACTCTCCTGAGGGTTGTAGTAATCCTGACTGATAAATATTAGTATCTCAGTGGGCTCAGTTATTGTTGGCGACTCAAAATTGTTGCAGAATAGTTACATTTTCTTTTGCAGCTTCACTGAATTGAGTGTTTGTCACCAACTGAGCAACAAACCATGTGGCTGCATTTTGAGCCACGAGTTTTTAAAAGTGGCCTGTTTTTGTGTTCAAATGAGCAAGATTGCATTCTTGGCCGTGCACATTATTTTGTTGCCCTCCTCCGCCCGCTGCACACCAGCCTCTGCAAGTTTTTTTACTCACCTTGGCAGCCGCTCCTGCATTTGTTTGAATCTACTGAGGTACAACTGAGAAATGAAGGCAAGTAGATCTGAGCCAGGGTTTTTATTGTTATTTATCTTTAGTGGGTTTTTTAAACCTGAACGTTTTTTTTTTTGGTCAGGAGCGCCCCCTACAGGTGTCAAATATAGCCTTAGAGTTGGGTTACTGATGTTTGTGGCAATTTTATAACTATTTTGAGAAAAAATCTGCAACAAATTATTTGAACATGAACATTGAACATGACTGAACTCTTTGACTCAACTAAAGAAATGAAGAAACGATGAAAACGAGACGAGAGACGTTGGAGGCTCGGCTCTCTTTCTGAACCTTTCTGCCATCTGAACAGATCTGCTGAGCTCAGACTGTCTCTCTGCGACATCAACAGCACACACGTGACACATCAACAGCACACGTGACCTAAACGGACCTAATGCTGTGTTTGTTGTAACGATTATGTACAAGCCTGGAACTCCCAGCCCAGTCAGAGCTGAAGAAGCTTTTTGGATGAGAAGTCCAGTTGCTTCTGTTGAATCACTCAGGATTGGCCTCTCCTGGGTCCTCGCGTAGCAACGGTGCGCACACGTGAAAAGGTTGCGTGCGCCATGTTCCATGCATGCATCAAAATGAACGCAGTGTGAAAGTTGATGACCTGCTGTGAGGGTGTGCTGATCTTTTCGGTCCACAGTGTCAAACTACAAAGAACTGAAACGCACGTAAACACACAGAAATCTGACTCTGTGCAGTTTTCTGAACTTAAAGGATATTTAAACACATTTGTTCACCAGTGTGGACATTTATGGTTCAAGTCTGAACAAGGAAACTGAACCACGTTTAACATGTAACACGCCTCCGACATGGTCCAAACAGCCTCGATTCAATGGAAACTGTACAGATTCTTATATTTTTGTACTACAGCTCTTGGTCCCACTGAGCAGTTTTAAAGGGCTTTATAAATAAAATAAAATTGGATGATATATAAAGATAAGTCATTTCAGAAGCTTCCTAACTGCCTGGTATCAGTGAGGCTTCCTCAGACCGTGAAACTGTTCAGGATTATTGGAGCGGTGAGGTTCTGCTCTAAGAGATGTTTGAAGCATAAATAAAGAGTTGAACTCTGTTTCTTGTTTCCACATCAAGTTCTGCAGACACTCAACGTCGTCACGTGTCTGTACTGAACTGAAATGATGGTTCCGTTTGTTTTCTGTTCTTTTACAAACGCAGATATTTTGTTTTATTAGTTGTTCATCTCCACACAGTTTGATACATTTAAAGTGTACAAAAAGTAATACATTCTTTTTTCCCTTTCCAGCAGGACCACCAAGAGTCCAGTCCAGCCCCAGAGCCCCTCCAGCAACAACAGGAGGCTATGGGAACCAGAGTGCGGTCCAGGAGAGGCTCAGGGCCTGGAGGTGGAGGTGGCAGTGGAAGCAGCCCAGAGCAGAACGGGCAGCCCCCCGCCACTCGTCCTGCTCGAGTGGTGGAGAACGAGGAGGATGAGGATGAAGAGATGACCCTTAAATATGGGGCCAAGCACGTCATCATGCTCTTTGTTCCTGTGACGCTCTGCATGGTGGTGGTTGTGGCGACCATAAAGTCTGTCAGTTTCTACACCCAGAATGACGGACAGAGACTGTGAGTGTCTTTTCTCAAACCAGTAGTTACAAACAAGAACCAAGTGGTGAGCTTTAACCTGCCTGAAGCTCTCGTCCCATGTGGCCCTTCAGATCCTATGAAGTGGCTTCTTGTAACTTCAGCTAAAAATCACATGACCCTGAGTAATATTTACCTTTGACCTAATGATTGGATCGAGCACTTCGGCTGATTTTCCATCCAGATTTTTTCAGTTTAAATGTTAAGATATCTGCAGCAGAAAGACTGAAGGTCACTCCAGTGACTTCGGCTGTACAGGAAAAAAATATAAAGGA
This sequence comes from Hypsolebias antenori, assembly GCA_031762315.1. NCBI lineage: Eukaryota > Metazoa > Chordata > Actinopteri > Cyprinodontiformes > Rivulidae > Hypsolebias > Hypsolebias antenori. Next base: position 25,556,125 of record JARVGS010000789.1, on the reverse strand, counting down.
GGGTTTCTAAACAGAAGTTTCCAAGTTGAAAATTTTCATAGCAATAGTACAAAAACCCCCTAATGGTCACTAAAATAACTTTAAACTGACTATAGTAAAAAAAAAAAAATGTCAGAGTTGGAGAGATTTATTTGTCATGCACACTACATGTGTTACTTGTGGTGGAACGAGATTATGTACACAGGGTCCCAGTTACATCCAACAATAAAATGCAAAAGAAAAACAGTAATAAGATTATATTATAAATAAGTAAGTAATAATAAATAAGTAATAATAAAATAAAAAAAGACTGTACATCAAAAAATGAAAATCAGTCATGGTTTTCAGTTTAGTTTCAACAGGTTAAACAGCAGCTAAAATGAGCAAAATAGAAACCAAAAGCTGCAGGACGGTAGCTAAATGCTAAAAATAACATTTGCTTAAACTGGCAATGACTAAAGAGATGGTGTAACATCATACCAGTGTTTACACAAGGGGAAACGCTGCATACGCTCCAACTTTCTCACACACACCAGTTGGACACAATGCTCTCTTATTTGTCTCTCTCTTGAAAATGAGTTCTCGTGGCTCAATGAGAATACCTGTATAAATAAAGGGTAAATGAAATCCTCTCTTCCCAGTTGTTTTCCAGAGGGGCCCACAATTCTTTCTCTTGGGTCCTCTCCTCTCATCTCCAGGGCCTCGGCCCACCACTGCATATACAGACAGGGAGGGTGGTTAGAACCATACCCCCTTTCTTTGGGTTGGTTTTAAGCCTCACCTGCTCCAAGGGTCTCCACTGCTGGTACCCGCCCCAACTCAGCTCCGTTTATGAGTCCACCTTGTTCATGGTTCCAACAGGCTGCACCAAGGGGCTGATTTTTTTCAGAAAGCAGCCGCTGATTGGCCAGCGGAGCCTCGTCACTGGATGACAGCAGAACTACAAACATTTAAACGTTTAGTTTTTGTAGTAGATTTAATAGAAAATGGCTCCTCCAGTTATAAAGGTTCGCTTTCTAGACCTGTAGTTCATCAAGTCTCCAGTAGGTGGCAGTAATGTTGCATTATTTTATTTATTTTTATTTTGTTTGTTTATTAATTTCATTTCAATTTAAAAACAGAACATCGTCAAAAAAAATTAAATTAAAATACCCATAAAATGAAAAGCAGCAGAAGAAGAATAAGTTTCTTATCAGTTCTGCCCCCTTTTAACAACGTCAAATCAAAAAAACAATCAATTCAAATAATTTACAACTATACAACTAACAAACCACAAAACTAAATAACAATTTTTTGTTATAATTCTCCAATGTTCTCAAATTTAAATATATTTAATCAAAAATACGTTCTTAATTCTTTTCTTAAATACAATTAACGATTTCTCCTTTTTTATATAATTATCCAAACTGTTCCACAAACCAATTCCCTTCATTATAGCAGACCTACCCTTTAAACTTGTTCTGTATCTCGTCTTTACAAAAATATCTGTTCCCTTTAAATTATAACAGCTATTCCTTTTAACGAAATACATTTGTATGTTCGATGGTAAATTTTCATTCTGAGCCCTGTACATGAGTTGTAGAATATTGTAATCCACCAAATCATAAAACTTAATAATTTGCAGTTGATAAAACAAAATACTTGAAGGATGACGATAATGCTTTTTTGAGATCACTCTAATAACTCTTTTTTGTAAAACAAAACTAGACTTAGTTACAGTTCTGCATGCTGTATTATCTCTGTCATATCACTCTGGTCTGAATGCTGAGGCAGAGCTCTAGTTTTATAGTGACCGAGGTTATTCTGGCTCATTGAATCTAAACATTTTTAATTGCTGCTGTCTGAAGGAATTCAACAATATTGAAAATGAGTGCCGAGCTCTTAATATGCAGGGCAGCTCAAAAAATAAAAGCACATTTCATTTGTTGCTTCTTCCAGTTGTCTGCTGGTCTCAGTTACTGAATGTCTCTTTGTGTCGCCTCCTCCAGGATCTACACGCCGTTCCCCGAAGAAACGGATACAGTCGCCCAGCGAGCCGTCAACTCCATCCTGAACGCCACCATCATGATTACCGTCATCATCGTTATGACGCTGGTGCTGGTGCTCTTATACAAGTACCGCTGCTACAAGGTACTGTATGTGGTCCTAAGTTCTGTTTTCAAATTAAATAAGGTTTTTCATTTCATTTGGAAATCAAGATCCCCGAGTCCAGAGGTCCTCAAGCTGCTTGAGGTCCAGAGTTGAGTTTCCTCAACCAGTTTTTATAATTTATTATCCTTTATTAGCCAGTGGCCACATGTATTAATCTTACCCATAGATAAACATTTCCTGCACAATCAAAATTTAATCAAGGCTCAGATGTCCCAGCTTTTCACCAGCCTTGAACGCAGCATTATCTTTGTGAATCTGAAGCCGCAGGAAAGTCTCAAACGTCACGTGCACAGCAGCTGAGCCATGCACAGGAGCTGATTTGTTCTCATGTATTTGACAATTTGTACATGCAGAACATTCCCACTTGTGCAAACTGAAATGTGTAATTTGTAAAACTTCGATTGTGGATCTTATTACACGCTTGTGCAACTACTTCAGAGACTAATCTATCTTTGTGTCTTTTGGGGAAAAAATAGCCACATATTTATTTATGTCTGTGCTTTTATTTATTAATTTATATCGGTGCAGCCAATAAACTTTATTTTTTTTAAAACAGAGTTCTGTTTTTCTTAATTTATCAATTATTTTTCTAATTCACAACCTCAGAGTAATTTTACTACCGGTACTCTCATGTTCCTTTGGGGGGAAATCTGCCACATTTTAAAAGCACATTTTAATCCCATATTTATCATAAAATAATGCATTCAGTGTTTTTATTTGTTCATCTCTGTAACTAAACTTTCAGTTTTTATATTAGCCCACCAGATGTTGCTTCACTTTTTTATTTGAGAGCCTCTGAAAACATCAACACCCCAGCAGAGAGACGTCTTCTCCTGCCAGAGGCGCTGCAGAGTCCCACGTCTCATCTCATCCGACAAATTAGTTTTATTTTGGATGTAAACAGCAAAATCCCACTTGTAATGTGCTCAAGTAAACATTTAGTACTAAAACGTTGTTCGATATGCATGCAGGCTGCAGCATGAACCTCCACGCTGCCGAGCAGCTGACTGCCATCGCTTTAGCTGAACACAGGACGTCATTCCTGATGCAACCATCGAGCTACCACAGCCCTGTGTTGAGCAGAGAGCTGCCATCTAGGGCGCCCAGGGGAACAGATAGTGGGGGTTAAGAGCCTTGCTCAAGGGCCCAGAGTGGGGCAAATGAGTGTGAGGTGTGGGTGCTTCACCTTTCTCACCAACATTTGGATGTTGTTGGTCCGGGGAGTTGAACCAGCAACCTTCTGATCACAGGTCCACCTTCTCTAACCTCTGCACCACCACTCCCCCTAAATATTACAAAGAAAATAATAATAAAACTAAAAAGGATAAAAACAACGCTCTGCGTTTGAAGACTGGAAGGTACGAGTGAGTTTGACTGAAAACGCTTCATCTTCAGCGACATATTTTTAAATTTGATGTTTTTTCTGGCTGAGGCAGCTCTAAAAGGCTGACTAGTTTTTTGTGGAAATAATATTTTAAATAGTAAGGTGGTGATTTTTCCCCTAAGGAACATGAAAGAGTTCAAACTTTCTGTTCTGTGGAAACTCGCGTGTGTGAAAGTGTTGATGGTTCAAACAAACTCACCACTTTAACCTTCTTTGTTGTCCTCAGGTGATCCAAGGCTGGCTCTTCCTCTCCTCCCTTCTCTTGCTCTTCTTCTTTTCCTACATCTACCTCAAGTAGGTCACACATCCCAACATTTAAATCAGATTTTTACTGAATATGGTCACAATTTGCAGCTTGTTTCCAGTTATATTTCTGTGCTTTACGTTAGAGAGGTTTTCAAAACCTACAATGTGGCCATGGACTACTTCACCCTGGCATTGATCATTTGGAACTTTGGAGTGGTGGGCATGATGTGTATTCACTGGAAGGGGCCTCTGCGGCTCCAGCAGGCCTACCTCATCATGATCAGTGCCCTGATGGCCCTGGTGTTCATCAAGTACCTGCCGGAGTGGACAGCCTGGCTCATATTAGCAGTTATATCCGTCTATGGTAAGTCCTCTAGTCTGGATTAAGAACAAACACATGTTTTTTGTGGCTTTAAGATAAAAGCTCAGCCCCAAGAACTGCCTTGCCTCCCTGTTGGTCTTGGTCTGGCAGGCTGCAGTGGCCTCAGTCTTCTCAGTCTTAGGTTGCACTCGCCTGCAGGCTAAGTGGCACCACAGATACTGGACCTGCCCGGACTCTTCTTCAGGTTGACTGAGCCCTGCTTGCTTCACTGACTCGAGTACCTCAGCCTCCTGCTGCACACGCTCCATCCAAATGCTGCTCTGGACAATAATTTCTCATCCAGGCAGACATGTGAAGTGTGAGGACGCAGAGCTCAGCCCAAGATTGTAAACCCACCTGGCATGACTCATCTTGTACAGGCTATCACTAATAATTTAAAAAAGGGGGTACATGAGCACTGTCAGGGCACACCTAGTGACCATTTTAATCACTTGGCTGAGCAGAGATTTTCATGAGACTGCTTTTAGTGGACATTCCTCCACGAGCTGTTAGGCGTGTTGACGTCGTAGTGCAGTGAGTGATGAGAAAACCTGGGTCCACTTGCTCAGTACCACCTTTGAACCACTGGATCACCTTTAATAGTTCATTGGTCTCTACGTCTTTGCAGCACGATGTCGTCTGAATGTGATGTTTTTGTTCGAAGTATTTTGTTAGACTCTTCATGGTTTTCCTGATTCATGTTGCTTTTCTTGTCAGATCTGTTGGCGGTGCTCTGTCCTAAAGGGCCTCTGAGGATCCTTGTTGAGACGGCCCAGGAGAGGAACGAGCCCATCTTTCCAGCTCTCATCTACTCTTGTAAGACGGACACTGACTGAAGCCCTTTATTACAAATTTATAGACGCATATAAATGGAATAAAACTGAGAAAGAGAACAATTTCTTAGCGTGAGGAAAACAAAGTGCCACCTCTGCAGCTTTTTAGCTTGCGCCTCTGCATTGCATGCTAGCTCCAGTTAATCCCAGCACCCTTGTCTGCGTTTTGTTTTATTTATTTATTTTTTACTTTTAAAGCTGCAACACTTGAACCTCTCTTCTCCTCAGCTACGATGGTGTGGCTGGTGAACATGGCAGACTCTGACGGGCCAAAGAAGAACTCAGCAGCAGCAGGATCAGCCCAACAGGAGACACCAGAAGGTTAGTGAGGAGACAACAAACGTCCGACAGGTGGAAGTCCTTCATCCCTCTGGGTTCTGACTGACTTCATTTATCAGCAGCTGTGGCGTCTCCAGCGTCTTTGAGTCCGTCCCAGGATAACGGCGGCTTCACGTCCTCCTGGGTCAGACAACAGCAGCACCAGCTGGGCCCGCTTCAGTCCACTGACGAGACCAGACGAGAGATCCAACAGATGCCGTCTGCCCGTCCCCCAGTTGAAGACGACGATGAGGAGAGTGAGTGCTGAATACTCGATTAGTTTAGATGTTCTTTAAGTTGGGCTTTAATAGACAACTGTTCAACGGGCCAACCACTTGACTCTTATTATTTCTTGTTATACTTTGTTTTAGTCATGATCATTTAGTCATATTAAAATGTCATGGCACCTTGTATGATTTCTAGGGTTCACATGTAGACCTGTTGCTTGTTCGGGCGTTCAAGTTCAAGTCAATTTTATGGTCCTTTCCATCACATGTGGTACATGAGGTGGAACGAAATAATGTACACAGGTTCCCAGTTACTCCCCAGAATAGCAAAATATAAAGTATAAAAAGAAACGGTAAATAAGGATCTAAGATAAACGCTAAACAAACGCCACACGGTACGCTAAAAGATCCAAGATGTACACTAAACACTAATGATGTAAAACAATACGGCGTAACAACAACAGCAGCCTGAACATGAGTCTGTGGTGAGCAGATGGTTATGAATGAATACAGCAACATGAGATCAGCAGCATGAGATCAGCAGCACGGATAAGTCCTATATCACCAATTAAAGTGGATTACAGTGATTTATTAAATTTTTTTCCTTAGTGATTATCCTCAGGGTAGAAGCTGTTCCTCAGTCTAGTGGTTCTACACTTAATGCTCCTCAGCCTCCTGCCTGAGGGGAGCAGGGCAAAAAGTGTGTGCTGGGTGAGTGGAGTCCTTCATGATGCAGGTGGCCCTCTTCCTGCATCTGGAGGTGTAGATGTCTGTGATGGTGGGGAGACTGACTCCAA